>JAOTQQ010000001.1:191228178-191291207 GCA_026546715.1 Gallinago undulata | reverse complement strand
GTATTGGACCTGTGAGTGAAGTCCAAATAAATTAATTTGAACCTCGCAGTGAAGTCCTTTCTCCCCGTTTTGTCACACAGGGTACCATCTCACCCGCATGGCTGTAAACTGGACTAACTCCTGTATTCAACACAGTTACACTAGAGAATTGAGGACTGATGTTGGTTCTGAAAGGTTTCTGTACAATGTAAAATTGAGCTTTACTCCACTAATATAAATCAGGAAAACACTGTAGTTAAGCCAGGCTGGTTTTCACCAGCAGACAGTCTGACACATTGACCAAATGGAAACTTGATGAAAACTAAGGACTGTAAGAACAGGTCCAATATTTAACAAAACTGCAAACTACAAAATGAAAACACAAAGCCCAGCAAGGCACATAGGAACCACATTTGCACCTTGTGATGTTGCCCGTTTCTGTATTATCTGCCTGTCCTCATTCCTACAGCTTCACTTTGCTTTTAGTCCACAAGTAAAGCAGAACAGACATTGCTTAACTTGTTATGTTTGTATGATTAGGATAATGGTTTCCTATCTTGGCAGCTCTCTAGGCACTGCTTTAATAAACAGCATTATTGCAAGAAGAGCAGGATGCACTGTTTCTCTTCTCTTCTCTTATAGGTTTGGGAACACATAATTTGCCATATATTTGTTTGCTTTGCTCAGGATGCATCTATTCATCTTTGCATGTTGTGATCGAAATTCTGATCTTCCTAGCAATTGTTAAGTCTTCATTCATGTCTGGATGATTCAATTACATTCAAGTTGCCCTTTAAAAAGCAGAAGTTAGCTTCTTTTTTGCAGAAATGGAGGGACTTGATACCTGGGACAAAAATATTCATGAGCACAATTCCATATGGATGTGCTCAGTGGAGAAATATTTTTATCTTGTTAAGGAAAAAGCATTAATGCAAATGTGAATACAAGAAGTTATAAACATTAAAGGTAATTCCATCTCAAAGCTACTTAAAGATACAGAAAATATTACACAGTCTTTATAATGCTGTAAATTATGTCTGATTTGAACTTCATTTTAAACTCCACAGTGAAAGAGAAATCAGAATTTCCAGTTGAACACAAAAGCTTAAATGAGAATTCAGCACACAGGAGACAGCAGGCTGACAATATACAATCTCACTGAAGCTTGAGTGTGCATAGACTAGCACAGTTAATCAAAAACTCCACTCATCTGCCAACTCTTTATGCATTCATCAAAGCTCAGCAGAGAGTTATCACCACAGAAGATTCATACATCAAGGCTTCAGCTCCGGCTTCCTTGACATCCCAAGCAGATTAGTCTGTGGCAGATTTCTGTAGCCCAGCAAGCATCCCAAAGTGAAGCTTCGATGGAGATGACATGCAAAGCCTTGGCATCAGATGTCAGGTCCACTTGTTCCATCAAAGCCAACAAGGCTCCACTAAGGTTATTGAAGTCATGCAGGTTAAGGAGCTGTGTTTTGATTTAGACAATGTGACAGGACAAGTCCTCAGTGGCTTGATGCAGGAGATAGCTAGCAATCCTCTCAGAAACCACGCGAATAAATAAATCTTATTCAGACTCCTTTCAAAACAGTGATATGTGTCCCATACAAACAGACCAAAGGAAGGCTTGCTCACAAATACCTGCTCAAAAATGCTCTTTCTGTCCTGAAGGGAATTGCTGTGCATTTCTCAGTGCCACAAGGAAGCAACAGCTGAGCAATCATCTCCCGACATTTGTGTGCCTCATGTACCTGATGCTGGACATGATCTGGATGGATGCAGATCTTATGATCTGGGTTTTCAGACAGCCATTAAGGGGCATGTTGCCTGGGACAGTCCCACAGTCTGTCTACGTAGGAAGTCAGGCAGTCTTTTTCAGCATAGGACCAGGTTCGAGGGTGGAATAAAGGACCATCCCCACCTAGGAATCTCAGGACTAGGCTCTGGGCAGCATTCCTGTCTTGCTCAGCATAAGAAAAGCCCTGCCCCATTCATTTTGCTTCCCTAGGCAAGACTCTAACTTCTCCATCTTCAAAGATACCACCTTGCTTCATTTCTCTGCAGACTCAGCACAGAGTTATCATGTCAGGGATTGTTCAGCCTGAAGAAAAGAAATCTTCAGGGAGACCTTATTGTGAACTTCCAATTTATAAAGGGGGCTTATAAGAAAAATGGAAAGAGACTTTTTCATCAGGGCCTGTAGTGGCAGAACAAAGGTCAACAGCTTTAATCTGAAAGAGGGTAAGCTTAGATTAGACATAAAGAAGAAAGTTTTTATGATGAGGGTGGTGAGACACTGGAACAGAGTCTCACCAGAGAAGTTGTGGGTAGCCCATTATTGGAAGTGTTCAACATCAGGTTGGAATGGGCTTCAAGCAATCTGATCTGGTGAACAATGTCCCCGTCCATGGCAGGGGGATTAGACTAGATGATCTTTGAAAGTTCACAAAACATTCCAAGATAGTAAATTTACCCAATTATTTTGAAAATCATTGGAGATATTGTTTTTTTTGAGTTGAGAAGAAAGATAAGATTTGTGTATCTGGTGGTAGATATATCATAGTGCTAAAGAGTTTCATCTCCTTCCTATTCTGGTCTCTAACTAACCACAAGTGTTTACTCATGCATCCTGATCTGTCTAACACTTGCTTCAGTGTTTCTTCTCTCTTCATAACTCTGACAGGGTACAGACCCTCTGAGTTTTTAACTCTGCCACCAAAAAGGCACATATCATCTTTTCCTAAATAGGCAACAAGAGTAAAGTACCACTGTGATTTCCTGAGGCTTACAGGAATTCTTCCTTTTTAGCATTTGTTAGCTGCAACTCCTTGTTGCTCTAGAGGTCTTGTTGGGCCTTGCATTTCCACTTTTGGGACTGCATAATTCCACTTAACTAGTTTTCCAACAAATAAACATTTTTCTATAGCATTTCAAATATTATGGTGAAGAAAGGGGTGTTTTAATAAGCAAGTGGTGTGCTCATACTCTTGGCCTTATCTAATCTTACCTCTCTGCCAGATACAACAGCCAGCTCAGCTTAGACAGGCTTTGCTCTTCAGCTACAGCGGCAGAGCCATCTTGCATCCATCCAGACAGTGATGATTCTTCCTTGCAATTGTGTTTGAATTTTCTGGTTGTACTGGTTTGGACTGGGTTAGAATTAAGTTTCTTCATAGGAGCATGTATGGGGCTATGTTCTGGATTTGTGATTTAGTTACTGCTGAGATGTGCTTGCACAGCATCAAGGTCTTTTTTTCTCGTGTCACCTCACCAGCAAGTAGGCGGGGGTGCACAAGGAGTTGGGAGGGGAGACAGTTGGGACAGCTGACCCCAGCTGACTAAAGGGATGTCCCTTGCCATATGACCCAATTTTTAGTAATAAAAGCCAGGGGAAGAAGGAGACTGGTGAACCCTCTGAAGCACAGTTAAATAAAGCCATGCACGTACTGGATTTTGTTAACATAACAGAGGACTTGCAGGAGCCACCTATGGTTCGCCCCTTTGAGTCTCTACGTAAAATGACCACTGTTTCTCCTGGTGTTAAGGTTAGGGTGAAGGATCTGCAGAGTTGTCAATGGTCACCTCCATGTGATTTATTAACCTGGGGAAGAGGATATGCTTGTGTCTCCACAGATGGTGGCCCCCGGTGGGTTCCTCCTTGCTGTATTCAGCCTGTTATGGATGGTTCACGCAAGTGAAGAATGGGTGGTCCAACAACTGAAGCAGAATGTATGGATAACTCTGGCAAACATAATGCATCAAGAAGCTTTATGTCTTTCTGTCGCTACCCCTGAAAATCCTATCTCTACCTGTTTGGTTGGGCTGCCTCTAGACATTTGGCCACAACCTTTGACTCTGTCTCACTGGTTTCCCAGACTTTGGGATAATCCATGATCTTGTGTTGATAACTGGGATGGTGTATATGTGTATTTACCTCAGGTAACGCAAGAATCTCAAGAGTTGGAGCTGTTGGATCAGTCACAATGGACACTTGGGTGATGCTTAACTATACCTATAACACATATTGAAAGGGTCAGAATGTAAATGCTACTTTGCCTGTGTATAGAAATGCTACAGCCTGTTGTGGTTACACTTCCTCTACTGTATCACACTCTTTTTCTATTCCAGTTGCTTTGCCTACAGGGATCCTTTTAATTTGTGGGGATAGAGCGGGGAGGGAATTCCATTGAAACTTAACGGTGGACCATGTAGCCTTGGGCGGCTTACACTACTCAACCTTACTATGATTCACAACAGAAAATGAACAAAAAGATTTATCCATCAATTTGAGGCTGACTGTGAGGATACAATCACCTTTTGGGGGCCTGGACAAATTATAGCTGCCTCAGCATTGGCACCTGGAGTTGCTGCTGCTGCCTCCCTGAAAAAGCTGACAAACTTGGGATGTTGGTTGAAAAAGCAAACCAATGATACATTGGTTGCGCTGAATGGTTTGTTGACTGATGTTGATAGTGTTAGACATGCTACTTTACAGAATAGAGCTGCAATAGATTTTCTGTTATTAGCCTAAGGACATGGATATGAAGATTTTGAGGGAACGTGTTGTATGAATTTATCAGATCACTCGGAATCAATACATAAAAGTATCCAGCTTCTGAAAGATGGGGTGAAAACATTACAAGTAGATGATGGATGGGATTGGTTGGAAAACTTGTTTAAAGGATGGGGACTACCCGGGTAGTTGCTATCTCTGTTAAAAACTAGATTGTTAGTTTTGTTCATCATTGTAGTTGTGTTATTGATGCCATGTCTCGGCTGCAAAGGGCTCTGCAGCGGACAGCACAGGCAATTTTTGTAGCACAACTACAAAAAGGGGGAATTGTGGGAAACCTCAGCTGGTTCAAGGGATCAGAAGGTGAGCTTAACATCGACCTTGAGCAGATACCAGTGTATCCTTGAAGAGGCCTGAGAGTCCTTAGAAGGAGTCAACAAGATGAAGGAGCTGTCAGACTGCCAGCAAAGTTACCGAAGTTGCAGCAGAGAACAAAGAAGGAAAAATTTATCCAGTCATGAACTGCTGGACTTTGAGTGAACCTTATACATGGACACACGTTTCTAAGAAAGATATAAAAGAGCTTGTTAAAACAATAAAGTTGGATCTTTTGGGCTTTTGCTTAAGGAATTCTGTGTGTGTCGAGCCCGTCTCAACAAGGACAAAGGAGGAATGGAGGGATGTTCAGAGTTACAGCATTACGTGTGAGGGAGCCCTGCTTTCCTGGAAAGGGTCAGATATCTGCATGTCAGTGGGAAGCCAGCGAGCGTCTGTCTGGGGCTTAGCTGCCTACTGGGGTAAACACTTGTTCATAGTTGTCTGGGTACTGTTTAAAGGATAAGACTGCAGCCATACTCATTTTGGTATTGCCTTGTAAGGCTCATTAAGTGTAAGCTGTCAGACAGCTATTAGAAAAGGATGATAGATCAAGGTACTCTAAGAATCTATAAAACAGTAACTTTCCTATACAGCTGACTGACCAAGCATCTCCACATACAGAGAGGAGAGGTTTCTATGCCCTGTTGCTTCCTGCAACACAGTGAGGAAGAAGTCTAGATTACATGAGCTGCATCAGACACATCAATCACCTCACTTAAAAAAAAAATGGTACAAGTAAATTCTCTGGAATTGATATTCAACTTGTACTAAAAACACAGTGCACAAAGAAATATTTTAGATACAGTGATTTATGAATTTTCCTTTGGTAAAAATAAAACAATCAATACTTAATCAATGAAATAAGCGATGGTTTTTTACATAAACTTGGCTTTACTGTAAATGCTAGAATTATAAAAAGACATGGCTCCATTTTAGAAAGCAGCCAGAACAGATAAACTGAAAACTCTAGGTTGCCATGGAATGTTCTTTCACAGACAGCCTTAGAAAATCTCAATTCCAAATAGACAAAAATATCCTACAAAAATTCTTGCAAGAACAGGCATAAACCCTCAAGACTCTCAACAGAATTTTCTTCCCTATAAATACTCTGCAATGGACTGAATAGTTTTTATGGGTGTTTTCTTCTCAGAGGTAGCTGTACTTCAAGGGTCTCGGGCTGGTGAAGCCCATTCAAAATGGAATTTAAATGCACGTGTAATTAATGTAGAGAAAATGGTTTCCTGATAGTGATGAGGGTAGATATATTAAAAAAAGATTTATTCTGGAACCATCTCTATTTGCAAGGAAAAGTCTAATTGCTGTACATATTAACAGGCTCACTAATTCAGTTAAAAATGGAAATGTAACAAGGTCTAGGATTACTTCAATCCCCTTTAGGAATGCAAAGTGCTTTAAGAATGTATTATGCTTCCCCAGCTCACAGGAACCTGATCACAGGAAGAGTGGCAGCTGTTAACACTAGCAATAAATTACAGAAGCCAACAATCTGAGTCAACTGGGCTGATAATCCGATTACGAAAAACTGGCTGGTTCTGAAAATGGTCTGCAATGTAAATTTTTTCTTCCTTTATGTTTTATTTCATACACACATGCACTTACAGATACACACATATATGTTTTACTCACAAGGAATTATTGTAATGAATTTCCTTCATCCACCTGAAGGCTGCAAGCATCCTAGCATGCTTGACCTGCAGGTAGTCCTGGTTAGGACCAGAGACTATTTAGGATTATTCCAGATATCCCTATGAGCAAGTGTGGACCCCAACAGCCACTGCACAAAGTGGAGTACGTGGCCAATATTGATACCCAAGTGTTTCTCAGCATGGAAGCAGGGAGCTGCCATCAGCTGACACCTAGCTAAAGAAAATTGGGACTTTCTAATTTAGGCAGTTCTTGCCCTGAAGACATAACAATATTCTCACATTTCCATGAACAAGCAGCTTCATTGATGTGAACTTAGCGCTCATCTCTCTCAAGAAAAGTGAACTCATAGACCTTATCAATATCTACAACTGAAAGGAGGTTGTAGTGAGGGGAGAGTGGTGTCACGCTCTTCTCCTAAATAAAAGGCAATAGGACAAGAGGAAATGGCCTCAAGTTGTGCCAGGGGAAGTTTATATTGGATACTAGGAGAAATTTCTTCACTGAAAGGGTTGTCGAGCATTGGAATGGGCTGCCCAGGAAAGTTGTTGAGTTGCCATCCTGGAGGTATTTAAAGAATGTGTATATGTGGTGCTTAGAGACATGCTTTAGTGGTAACTTGGCAGTGCTAGGTTAATGGTTGGACCTGGTGATCTTAAAAGTCTCTTTTACAACCAAAACTATTCTATGACAGGTGTAGGTGTCAATGGGATCTGGGTGCCTAATCAAAAGCATAGCAAAGGGCAGTCAGGCTGAGCTGGGAGGAGAGCAGCAGCTGTGGCAGACACAAAAGGGAGCCCCATAACTCTGGCAGGTTCAGATAAACCAAACAGGAGCTGCTGGTGGCACCTGCTGTGCCTGCCTTGCCTTGGCTGCACACAAAGGAGAGCTTAGATACAGTTGGGGTGTGAAAACCTTCTGCAGAACTTGTATCCCACCTTTGGGCAGCAACTTGTGCTTAAAGGAAAGACCAAGCGCTGCAGTAACACGTGTCAGCATCTGCTCTGGGCTATTCAGGCAGCTGCTGTGGAGGTAAATTCTTGCCTTGGACCCCAAAGGTGATCAGCTGGTGCCCTCAAGCAAGGAATTTGATTACCTGTATCCTGTCTTCACTTGCCTGCTTGAAAAAGCTTAAGTGGTAAGATTTTCCAGCTTTTCTAAAAAGTCAGTCATGGGTTTTGCCTCAGTGAGCTCCTATTGTTATGAAGAGACAAGGCAGTTCCCTCCCTCCACATCATGTAGCTCATACCCAGGCTGCCCTTCCAGGCAGGAGGAGAGGGTCACGCTGCATGGCCAGGGCTTCCTTTAAGGGTAGCTCTGAAAAAGGAGTGATATATTTTTTATAACCATAAAATACTTCAGCACTGAACAATTCTGTCATTGGGAATATTAAAATATGATCAGAGATATTTTATGCAGCTGTTATTAAATAGTCATTAAACATTTCTGGAAATTATACTCCTAGGGGATTTGACATTGAAGAATAGACTCTCAAGGCCCAGTCTGAGCCATGACTTATAAAAATATAAGCCTACCAAATGCACTAAACTTGTCTTCATCATCAATTATCTCTGAATTCAATGATTTTCTACGTACTGTGCAGAGTTTGCTCCAGGGCATCTATTTCTGTCCCCACCTCACCCCAGGAACATTGTGTTTTACAGGCACGAGTAGCACATGGCTTTGCAATGCCTCAGAGGAGGCTGCATAAAGACCACAGAAGGCCATTTACCTGAGGATCTGAAGCCTCATTTTTGGATTTAAGGATAAAGTGGTGTTTATCTCACCTAACTTTAGATCTCTAAAAAGCGGCCCCCCACATCAGTGCTAAGAGGCAGCATTTGGAATCTGGAGGTAGTGGAAAGACACAGACTGATGGTTTGACCTATGTTTTGATGATGAGTGTTCCTTGGCTGATGCTGAAGGTAATTATCTCAGGCAACTGGTTCAGATGTCCAGCACCTCTGTCTACCAGGTTGTCTCCTTTAGAGACCCAGCTCCCCTTCTTCTGCCCCCAAGCCCAACCACAAATTCTCAGCAGGAACTTAAAAGTTTCTTCCCTGAATATCAGTGTTTTAACTTGGAGATTGATAAAGATGACAAGGGGTTTTATGCCTCTTTCAAATTGATTCTTTCCAGATGCAGCAGTAAGGGTCTTTCATGTCACAGCTGAGGGGAGGGCGCAGTAGATCGTACTATCCTTACCTGATTTTTAGGCTTCAGGAGAAAAGGTAGTGTTCCCTGCTACCTCTTTGAACTCTGCAGGGATTTTGCCTGCAAGGAAAATGCTCTCTTATTTACAGACTAATTCAGATTCCCAGGGCACTCAAACATCCATTTCCAGTGCCAGAGATGTGGCTCAGTTGTAACCAGGCTGTTCGCCTGACTCCAGTGGAAGTTTTGGTCTTCTGCTCTCATGCAGATTGCTCTGCTAAGAGAGAACAATTCCCCTTCTTAATGAATATGCAAAAAACAATCTCCACACTCATAAGTCTCTCAGCTGGTTAGTTAGAAGCCTCCACTGGAGGTATACAACAGCAAGAATAACAGCTTGATTAATC
Organism: Gallinago undulata; assembly: GCA_026546715.1. Taxonomy (NCBI): domain Eukaryota; kingdom Metazoa; phylum Chordata; class Aves; order Charadriiformes; family Scolopacidae; genus Gallinago; species Gallinago undulata. Next base: position 191,282,108 of record JAOTQQ010000001.1, on the reverse strand, counting down.
CCCATCTACTGGTCTAAACTAAAACCTGTGCCATTTTGTCACATTGTAGTGACAGAGTCATCATAAAACAATGCAGCTTGAAATGGCTCTTGCAGAATCAGAAGGTCATAATGGTGTCCCCACTGACCCAAAATATCTGGAGGTATGCTAATTTTTCCTTTGCTGAAATGAACAGGAGACTGATGTTGAGATTTCATTGTTATGGAAATATATTCTGCTCAGGACAATTACATTTGTCTTTTTTCCCACCCCCACAGAAGTATAAAGAATATTTAATATGCTGTCCTGATTAACAGTGTTAGTCTCATGTTTCTGGGGTAATTGGTGTCAGTAATATATGCATAGAGGATATGTCAGAGAACCTACAGAGTTTCACTACTGATGCTATTATCAAATTCACCTGAGAAAGCCCTGCTTGGGAGGATCTCAAAACATGAGTATTGGTAGCCTTATCACTCCTTTTTGAGCTCTTCTTAATGACTTAGTTACTCCAGCCTGTGAAGACACCCATGCTAAAAGCAGACCTTCAACTGCATGGTGGGATATAGGCTTGGACACAAGTTATCTGTAGAAATTTAGAGATCTCCTCTCAACCTGTGCATCTTCTTTGGTCTTTGTATTCATCATAAAGTCTTGGGGAAGAAATCTGGATTGCTATAAAAGCCACTGTGCCTGGGACTGAATAAAGAACAGAGAAGTTACTTTCTTCACCAGTGGTATATTTATAAGTCTTAACATGGTTTGGAAGGGGTTTGTGAAAAAAACATCCGTGACTATTTAGTCAGATCTATCTATCTGAAGACACTGACTGCTCTTTTTGTTTATTTTGGGCCATCTGCTCCAGCAATGCAACTGGATTCTGCCATCCGAACTGGGGCCACTGCTGTACCCTGGCTCCAGATTCGCATTCTGACTTTCCTATTGATTTCAGCAAGGCAGAAATATCAGGGCATTCACAAATATTCAGAATATCTGCTTTAATTTATTATTCTGGGTAATATGTTTACTGTCTTAGGGATAAATATTCAATCAAAAAATGTGATCAGTTTGCCTTTTGTGTGGTTTTGCAGATTCCATGTTAAGGCTGAGTTTCAATTCTGTTTAGAAACAAAAATATAACATTTAAAACCCCTTGTGTTTCTAAACAGTTTACCTAATTGTCTCTCTAAAACTGTTGGTTTTGGACTGCATATATTGTAAACATATGTATATTATACATATTTGAGGCTGAGCTGCAGTTCAATGTATGCTTCCATATGAAAGACACTCACAGCTGCATTTCCCATCCTGAAGCTGAATATTGCATTGTGTTCATCTCCTCCTCCTACAACACTTTGCTTCCAAGTATCTACCCAGAAAGTAAAAATCCACAGTGATTCCATTCAAGAAAAAGGCAAAGCATGACCTAAGCATCCATACCCCAATTACACATCAGTAGCATGCAAAATAACTTAAAAAACCCCAAAACTAAATCCCCCTTTGAAAGTGAAATAGATTGAACACATGGAGGTAAGGACAAAATAACATAAAATGAAACTTGCAGTAATAGAGCATGTCACAGTAAGATACTTTTTTTTTCAGAAAACAATCTTAGGACTGATATTTCTTAGGAGGGAAGGATAAACAAACGCAGAGAAGATCTGTGTGAACAAACAGCAACCTACACAGTTGTGAGTAAGATCAGACAGAGTAAATGGCAGTTTTCTGACTGCAAGAGTAAGGGATCTCTGGGACATCTTTTCTCTCCATCAGGAGCATCCTTCAGCATTTCAGGATGGAGTATGATCATGCAAGGATTGGGATTACATGACATAGACCCCATGGACTATTGTCAACTACAGTCAGTGACCCAGAAAGTCACTCTGAGTCCTGCACTACCATGTATTTAACCCTTTCCTTGTTGGTCCTCTTCCATCTACCATTCACCCTTTCCCATCCTGTGGTCTGGATATTGTGCTATGTCTTCTTGAATATGTCATTTTCAGATAGGTTTCTCACTTTCATTCTCTAGAGAAAATGACAGAGAAAAGGAAATTTCTACAGTTTCTCATCCTATTCACTTCTGCATAGTAAGAATCTCCTGTTCATTTCTTTTAGCCAAACCACTTAGGCTGATGGGATACTGGGAGAACAAGCCGGACTAGGTCTGGGCTGGCTCATCGGTTGAGGAGGTTTAAAATTCTATGTTCTCTGTGCCTAGAGGAGCATGATGAATCCAGCCGTCCTTCCCCAGTACCTCATGTTATGGCAGCATGGGAACCCAGTGCTAAGTACATGCGTACGAAGTGCTGTAACCTAGAAAGACCAGGAAGCTTAGTGTCACCAGATGCTCAGGAGCTGCGCAATCATTTCCCTCACTCTTTCAAAGGCACTGTCCTTTCCCAGGAGTGGACTGTTTTAATAGCTCTTTTTTTTTCCTCCCTGTTTTAATACAGATGTAGAGTAGATAGCTGGAATAGCAAATACATAATTGATGAGTTCCTATGTGACTTGAAGGTTTGTGAAATGCATGGTCCTGGAAGCGTGTAGTTTTTTACTCAAAAACTGGAAATATCTACACTTTAGTGTGGTGTTTCCTATCTAAAATACCTTCACAATGAAAGATCAAAGATCATGCCCTTTTGAATTTGTACATACATTAGTACACTGATAGTAATCCAGAAAAATGTCTTTTAATTTTACTTTCAAACACTACAGAGCAGTTTGAATTTTCCATGAACACATTCCCCCATCTGCATTTCTACCTTCCACGATATTTTGCTGCTGTTTTGGCCTCATTCAGTGTCTCCTGGCGATAGTGCAAGCTAGTAAGGGTTAAAATCACCATTGATACTCTTCCCGTCAGAGATGAGGGGGAGCTTCTCTCACTGTGGGGACGGGCAGCCCTTGATGGCCTGACAAGGTTATTCTGTTTGGTGGTGAAGCACAAATATACAGCCTTAGCCTTTATTTCCCTGCTCTGTTCATCTTCCTCAACCTCTCCTCCCCAGTGCCAATACATTTTAAGTGTGATGAAGAAACAAATCACACCGGTGCATAAGGGTTTAGATTGACAATCTGTTTATTTAGAGCAGCTGTGAAACACCAGCCAGGTGCCTGCAGATGTATATCGGGTTAGCCTGTAGTTGTAGCACCAGCTGCAATGTGTTAGCTGTTTTCTTAACATGGAGGAAGGGGTGTTTTCTGCTCTGAGAGCTCATGGCCTTAGGGATAGACAGGGGAGGAGGAAGCAACTCCCAGAAGTTTACAATTGGGTCTTTCTTCCTTTGTAGGAGGGGATGGTGATGGCTTTGAAGCCAGCTGGGGTCTCAGCTGTAGCTCTGGCCTGCTGTGTTCCTCTTCCTCTGCCCTTTTCTCTCCCTGTTGCTCTAATTTAGGTCACAAAATCTTGTGGCTCTGTGGTTGTAGCCGAATGGGACAATAGTCACCCTGCAAGCTCTGGGAATTTTTGCAGGATGAGCAATAGCTTGTGCAAAATTGAACTCTCTCAGAGTGGCCTGTCTGGCCAGGGCAGAGAGCTGAAAGAAGGTCTTTCATGTGGGACAGGGCATGACAGGGTGCAGGACGTGCTCCTGTCCTCCTGGGGAGTTTGGGAAGAGTCCTAGCCATGGTTGTACGAGGTGCTGCTGCAGGGAGGAGCAGTGTGGGGAGCAAGGGTCTGCGTGGGTACCAGTCAGGACCTGAAGGAGGTAACGTATACATGTGGCTACGGGTCCAAAACAGAACTGTCCTAGAAAGCCACCCCTTGCTGTCTTGATGGATAGCAATCCCTGTTAGCCAATTCATAGGGATTATTCTCTGCAGGACTCAAAAAGTTCAATTCATTATAGCAAGGCCTATTTTTTTCCCCTTTTTCCACTCCAGTGGAGCATAAATGACCCAAATAAATCCTACTTCTTTGGCACATGTAATGCATGGAATGTGTTCCCAGTGCTGTATCAGGATTTATCTCTTGGTGCATGTTGTGAACACACATTTCTTTCCAGTCAGTAGAATTGTTATAGCTATAGAGCTTGATTATTGAAAGGGGAGCTGGTTGGTGGAAGGAAGATATATAAACGTGATATACAAAGTACACGTCAGCCACACCAGCTGGAAAAATCCATTTATTTCCACTGACTGAATAACTCACTTTTGATTCCCGTTTATACAGGTAGGAACATGATTACTCAGTGCCTGTCTCCAGTAATTCAGCTTGTGTTGAGCTTTGTTTAGCCTTCGTGGCCAGACCCAGCTCCTCTCTAGAGCCTTATGCCTGCAGTCCCACTGGTGTTTGGGGGTGGAAACTGATACAGACCTGCCCTGCTCCAGCTTTGACACATGCCCCAGGGCAGATGGCAGGATCTTGTATCCACCAGGTGCAATGAACATGTATGCAAAGCTAGAAGGAACTGGACAGGGGCACAAATGGGACTTGTACTTCCACCCATACAAAACTGCCAGATGTGTGGTGGGCTGGAGGTTGTGGCACAGGAAGAGAGAAATATCCCTTAAAGTGTGGGAAATGGTCACTCAATTTTGCAAATGTCCACCACAGGGTGCCTTGCTTGAGCAGGGGCTATGAACAGAAATGTCTGGGAATCACTAAGAATCCAAAACCTCCACCTAAAGGCTTCAGTTCACCCAACCTTCTTGGCAGAAGAGCTCTGCTGTTTACACATGGATTTCTGTGAGGGTTTGGCTCAGTGCTGCGGCTGCTCTGAGCAGCAGTGGGCCACCCAAAAGGCTGCAGGGCACCAGGCTGGATTTGCACCTCCAAACACATGTGACAGCTGAAGTCTTGTGAAGCCCATCACTCACTCCCGTGCCTCCGTGTCTGAAGTTATTTATACTTAATTTCTTTCCTTTTCCCATTCTACCTTTCCTCCCTGGCTAAAAAATTACCTCCAGCTGCCTTTCTCAGCAAAGGCAGAGGTGCCTCCCAAGCGCTAATAACTCCAATCACTGGAATTTCCAGCCAGCCAGTCCTCTGCTGAGACCCAGGGAGTGGTCAGGGTAGAGCATCTATGCTTTACCAGTAGAAAAGCTTGCACACAGCAGGTGAAAATCCTTGCAAGGTTTTTCAGCCCAGCAATCACTGGGCCAGGTGTCTCATTACTCTGTATAATGAAATAGTATCTCAAGGAGAGGGAAAAGACAAACATATGTCTTTGAAAACTCCCCTGATTACAGGAAGTGTCCACCAACAGGACACCCAATTAGTCTATGCAGCTTTATATTTTGCCATTCTGTTTTTACTAATCTGGCCTCAAGTGTGCAGTTTAGGGCTGTAAACCTTGGGTTAGGACTGTTTTATTAAACTCTGTGGCTTGCGGCATCTGCCTCCAGCAAGGAGAACAGTTTTGAAAGCCTTCCAAATCTCAGGGCTGTAGTTTCTTCTGTGCTCTGAGCCTGGTCTGTCCCTCTGTTTCAGGGAAATATACACAAATATCTGCCTGATCTCTTGGAAACAGATCCTCACTTTTCATGCACTAGGCTCCCCACCTGCCTCTGTTCCCCACCTGCCTCTGTTTCCCTCCTTGCCTCTGTCCTCTGTGCTGGTGAGGACCTGGAACACCAGAGCCACCAGCTCTTTGTGCCACAGACAGTCTTTCCAAGGCACCACTACTCACATTCCTACACACGTTTTGGCTGCAGACAGACGAGCTTCCTAAGAGCACCTCTTGGCACTTACGCTTCTTCAGAGACCTCTCTGTGGTCGCCCTGATCAGAGCGGCCTCTGGTTATTCCTGGTCTCTCTGTAAATACTGACTTGTGAGTCTCTTTTCAGCTTTCCCCCTTCCACTTCTACTAAGTGAATGAGAATAACTTCTCAGTTCCCGCTTTTTCTTTATTATCCAAGGTTGTAGGCCGAGATCAGGACATCAAGACAGGTAGTGATGCGCAGAGGAGGGTAGAAAGATGTTTGGGAGCTGAGCCAACAATCAGGAAACCAAAATGGGAGTTAAGAATGAGAGAATTAAAAAGCACACCAAGATGTTGAGGAAAAGACCGCAACTGAGATAGCACAAGGAATAAGGTCTACAACATGGTCAAAAACACTACGCTGTGAAACACTGATCTTTACGTGCTTCCTTTCCACTCCTACTGGACGAGCTGGTCATCAGCTACCTCTTTGTGTCTCCAACAGTCATACAAGATGTAGCACCCTGCTACAGAATCCTCATCTGGCAAGACTTTGTGACTTAATTTACCATTTTGCTAAATGCTACGCACCCAGCAGGCAATGATGGTCTGCCCATAGAGTTGAAGTGTAATGTGCAATAGTGTTGCCTACAGAAAAGGAGCATGACAAAGTTGTGAAAGAATATTGATCATAACGAACGCTGCATAGGCATGGCCAATATATTTCTTTTCTGTAGTCATTCATCTACACAAAGCTTGGGGGGAGTCGACACATGGAGTGTTTGTGACTTACCAAGGGAACTTTTTCATAATTTTGAGGTCATATTTGGAGAAATCTTGAAGGTGATTGTTAGAAAAACTAACAGCCGAGAGATAAAGGTTCATAACTTGGGCTGTCAGATGCAGAAACCACTTTTATATCAGGAAGGACATTTTCTTATGCTCTTCTTACTGGGTTTGTCCTACAGTAATAGTAATTTGCTGTCAGAGTATCTAAGATAGACACTCCCATAGGCTTGTTAATTTGGCCAGCTGCAAAGAAAATACTGTATTGCTTTAGATAAACAGAGTGCCTTGCTTTGTGATGGAAAACTCATCTAGCAGGAGCTCTGCAGCTTGCTTTCAGATACAATGGAGATTTCAGCTTTGACACGTTCATCACAGTTAGCTGTATTGCAGAGATGCAGTTGAAATCAATGTCCACTGCTGGACCCTTTCTGAGGTAGAAGAGTTCTTCTTTGGGAGGCAGAAAGCAATTACCTAAATGAAAAGTCTGCTGCAGAACCACATTTGTACAAGCTCTCAGTAAGCTTTGGAGCACTTGCACGTCTTCTCTCCTACTCTTAAGTAATTTAAATTTTTATGATCAACCTGGTGAAACATAGTGTCACATAAAAGATTTAAAATGGAATCTACAATTTCTGTCAGGGAGCATATTAGAAGGTGTTTGCACATCACTTTTTATGACATTGGGAAAGAAATTGGACACAAACGCTGAAACCTACTTTGTGGTTTACTGGTTAGGTGTTCCATGTGTGGTTTGCTTCAGAAAGCAGCCCAGAGAAAAAATTTCTGCTTCCTGGACTATAACGTTGTCCCAGGAAGGGGCATCAGCCTTTGACTGTGCCATTTGTTGGTCCTAGCTCAGTGCCAGGGACCAGCAGCAGCTCCTGCAACAGCCGGCTGGGAAGCAACATGTGTTGGTGAATTTATATGGCTCGAATTGTCAATAGGCGGCAGGAACCAAATAACCTCTAAACAGATGTTTGTGAATAGTTCTCTGCAATATTTGCTTGTTTCCAGCCTGGACACAGATGTTATGGACATAATTGTCCATGCTGAAATACTTCCCAGCACTTACAACAATTGAGGCAATAGGAAATATTTCTGCATGGAGCAAAGAGGATTATGCCTTATGGCATATATGCATAACACATGTTCATATGCTTTTATTTGCTGTCACCCATGCTTAAGGCCAAATGAGGCATGCCATTTTGCTAATGGACACCTGTCTTGTGAGGGAATTGTTCATTCAGTGCTCACGGATGGGAATAAATGTCTCAGACCAGCATCTAGGTATTTAAGGATTGAGTTGTGATAGTGCACCCAGACAGATGTCAGCTTGGATTATTCAGCTGTACTTGTCTCAGAGACTACTGCAGTCCTGGGGTATTATACACACAAGAAAATTTCAATCTGATAACCTTTGTGATCAGTATCTACTGGAGAATGGATATAATGTACATTATCTCTTCTGTCAATTCATAATTATTAAATTATTTTTGTTGTACTGAACTCTTGATTATATGTTAAAAAAGATTTTGTTTTCTTCAATCAATAGTTTCCACAATATTTTGTGATGATAACTCACTTATTGGATAATAAATATTCAAAGACTCTAGCACTGTTGTCCTAGAGGGAAGAAGGCATTTACAGTAAGACAGATGTTTTTAACAAGCACCTCAGCCATTTAACTACACAGGCAGCCTTTCTATGAGTTGAACATGCTGCCATAATAAAAGTTCACCAGCCATGTCGAGTTTATGGTAACAGTCACTTGGCAGGATTTGCAAATCCACAGAATCTGAGAGCAACCACAATCTGCACAATAAGGGATGGCGTCTCTTCTGCTCAGGGCAATGACATCTTGAATACACAGCTGTGGAGCAAATTTAAAATACCTCTGAACACCAAGAAGTACTCCTGCGAGGAGCAAAGAGGATTAAACCCATGATATTTCCCACCAGAAGTTAGATGACTAGAAAAGTTTCCAAGAAAAGTTGTTAAGACTTGTTACAAAATGTAGAAAGTTAATTATTACAGTAAGAGACAAATGGGACCGAAAGGACATGTTATGAAATGTACTGATTTTTGCCAACTTGGGAGAGAGGTGTAACAGTGGGGACCTAGCCAGGGCAATGAGTCTGGCCACACCATGAGCCCAGATACGTGAAAGTGGATTGTTGTGGTAGAAAGATGAGCTAAGAAAAAATACAGTGAGCACCATGACTGTATTAAAGGCAAGAAGCTCGGTACACATCTCTGGGGTGTATAACTTCTGACAGGCTTCCAGTCTGCATCTGAAAGGCTGCCTGTGTTTGTGATTTGGTTAAGTGAGCCCTGCAATGAAAAGTAACTTCCATGCTCACAACTCAGCGCTTCTGTAACACTTGCAAATTTAGTGGCTGTTTAGCAGAGTCTGAATGAACCCTATGGCTCTTTTGGCTTTTTGCTTCTCAGGCATTGCATTCTGTTTGACACGAAGAGATTCAATTTGTGATTACACCAATGTACTCTCCTACAGTCAACTTTAGTAAAAAATGTGTTTTAGTAAAAAAGAAGCTTGACTGGCCCCGTCTGGGATATTATAGTGCTTGTTTTAAGAAAAATCTCATGTTAAAATGATCAGTTCTTTCTCACTAAATAGAATTCCTCATTAAAGGGAGACCCAGAAATGAGCATGTAAAATTGAGATTTATCACAATTCTATATTGATTTCCCTTCCAGGACTGAATTCCCTGCAAGATTTTCTCTTTCCCTATTGGGGCTCCTGAGACTGACCAGGAGGAAGAGCATCTACCCCAGGTACCCCATGATATTGTCACCTTGTGCAATCAGAAATCAAAATGCAGTTCAAAGGTGCCTTTAAGTCAATGGACAAAGGATCCACTTAAAAAAAGTACTCCCATACAGTCAAGTTTCAGGAGGGATTTCCTTGGAACATATATGTATCTCACTAAACTCAGGATGAGGTGAAATAAACAAAATTTATTCTGGATTTTAGGTTCTTGACTGACTGATGCCTGTATACTAATAGGATGGACTCATTAAATGTGCATAGCTAGATAATTTAACTGAAGCTCCTGAAGGAGGAAGTTATTCAAAGTAGAAGGATATTTTATTCAGAAAGGTTTGTATGCTAAGGCATTTTCTCCCAGCCAAATAAGATGTGACTGAGAATTTGCTTTTAATTAATACAAGTAAAACTATTGAACAGAGAAATTTAATTCCTCCAGAAGTAAATTTGCAGATTTGTTTAACCTTAGGTTAAAACTTCAGATGAGAAAAGGGGAGGAGGGGAGGTTCTATTACTGCCCATGCTCTGCTAGAAGTTTGGTGAAATCCACGTTTACCATTTTATAATGAATGATCTATGTCTAGTTAGCATGAGTCAGGATACTTCATGGGAGAGCTGGTCTGAGCAGTAAGACAGAAACCATAGAGCCTTCAGACCATTCTTGAAACAGTTGTATGTGGATCATCACATTTTGTTTGTGGGTTTTTTTTTGTTTTGTTTTTCTTTGGGGGGGGGGTGGGTGTTGTGTTGGGCGGGGTTGGGTTTTGTTGGTGTTTTTTTTACATTGGTTGGACTATATGATCTTAAAAGGTCCCTTCCAGCCTAGGTGATTCTGTGATTCTGTGATCATCAGCTCTTTCACAACTGATGTTCATAAAGATATTCCAGAATTTCAAAATTAATTATTTCATTCAATGCAAAATTTTTACTGGTGTTATCACCATTGGCTCTGTTTATACTGTAGGTTTGGACTGCTCCTTGGTTCAGTCCAGGACTCTGTTCTCCTGATTGGCCATGGCCTGCATGCTTTATTGCTCCAAAAATTTCTTTGAGAATGGAAAAATTAGGCAGGTAACAGCTGTGTGTGGTTCAGTAGTTGGGCTGATCCAGAGACTGCTCTGCCTGGCAATATGGTGGGACTGCACTACATCTTTGTGCCTTAGCTCAGCCAGGTCCTTGAAGATTGTCCCAGATATCCTTCCTTTTTCATTTCCATATGCCCTCATGCTGTGATGGCATTTCACCCACGTGTTATGTTATGGGGATGACAAACACAGCAGGTTGCCACAAGGTCAGTCCTCTCATTGTTTCATAACACAATATCAACTCCAAAAGCATATTAAATGACAACCTGACTGTGACTCAAAAAAGGGCCTCAAAAGGGTGAAATGTGCCCTGTGTTATTGCTGATGAAGGGAGGGGTTTGTGGTGGCTGGGATTCCCAAGATCACCTCAGGATACGGGCAGGCAACTTCATACTGAGAGGTTCAGGCACAGCCCAAAGCCGTGCTGCTTGACATGTGAAACCGACCATCCATGTGGAAAAGTGCCCCAGTCAGGTAAAGCAACACTTTTTCTTTCTTTCTTTTCACAGTGTTGTGTGACACAGCGTTGTGTGTAACATGTTGAGCATCTCTCAGATAGATATATCTCTCAGATACATCTCTCAGATCCTGATGCATCTCTCAGGTGCAGCCAATCTGCCTTTGATGGCAGTGCGGACACAAGCCTCCCCATGCCACTTAGGCCCAAAAGCAGGGGTCATCCTGGAAGCAAATCACAGTTACAGCACAGAAGGAGCCATTTGGATTCCTGACGATCTTTATGTTGTCGTTTAAATGTGGCTCTGAATTTCTTTTTTAAGACTGGACTATTCACATTGCTTTCCTGTGCACCAGGCCAGGGTTAGGAGAGCTCTGGAGAAGCTCAAGGTTTAGCACAGCCCAATGCATCAGGGCATCTAGTCTGCACTGAGCATGCCACAGTAAAACCTTCTTCAGCTCTTCCTAAATATTGCATGGATGAGCTTTAAGCCTGACCTGCACGATGTAAAATTGAGCAGATGAACAGAGCATGTATGGACACAGCATGTGTCAGGTCAAAATTCAGCCGAAGAATAGTCTAGTGATGTTTGCCATAGTATGGTGAAGAGAGGCTGCCCAGACGTCAGCAGGAGCAAGAATTAGTCTTGCGCAGTCACAGATAGAGACTTCTCACTAGTGAGTGGGACTGTCCCAAGAGCTGTGCAGGTTTGCCAAGCATGCACACAGTATTTGAGAGAGACACACAGGCATGAATTCATGGCTGACCTGTGTTCCCAGTGGTCACTCAGTGGAGGTTTCCAAACAGCTGTGTCATCAAATGTAGTTGGAATGTGGCAAAATACTGCTAAAGAAGATAAACTACTAAGAAAAGCAGTGGTGCAGAGAGATGTGCTCATGGAGAGCCACCTGACCCTTCCCATCTTATGGGAAGGTCATACTCTCTATGCACTACCACTTAGGGCAGCCCCTGGCCAATGTGTCCATCATCTTAGACTGTAGATTACTCTGTGACAATATTCAAGCCCTGATTTATTTCTGCAGTTATAGAAGCAAAAATCATACAGGTCGAAAGATAATGCAAACAGTCTGTAGTTCTACCTCCTGCTTGGTGTTAGATTAAATTGAGAAGCTGTGGATTCTTTCTTCTGTTTTCCTTTCTGCTGGCTTTGGAGTATAATTATATGGTCTTTTTTTCTCGTAAATGTTTAGGTTTTACTTAAATCACATGCTTAAGTATCTCATAGCCCACCATAATTCAGGTCTGATGTTGACATCGTTCTTTCAGAATTGGTCTATTTTAACGAAAAAAATAGAACAGTGAAGGAATTTGATCATATAAGAGAGTATGTAAACTGTCAAGCACCACTGCTAAAATTTGAACTTTGGTAAATGAGAAATGCAACCATCCATATACATTGAGAGCCATCATTTTTGAGTGAGCAATTGCTATTTCCTTTATAATTCAGTATTGGCCTTTACCTTAGAAGATGCAGCAAGCCGTGCTGCATTTCAGTCAAGGCTGAAATGTAGGGAAAGCATCAAACTAGAGAAAGCTTTGTGTAGGAGGTAATCACCACTCCTCTTTGCTCCGAGGGAACTTTGCCTTGGAGAAGCACATCTGTGGCATCTATTTGGTGTAGAGATACCATTAGTTTTAAAAAGCCTTTGTGAAGGAAGTAAACTTTTTTCTCCAGGGAGGAGATCAGAGGAAATATATAGAAAGCAAGAAAAAACTGAAGGAAAGGGAGAGGGAGCACAACTCAGTTGTTTTTCTCCAAGGATCACATTCCTGAGGACATTGTTCCTAGAACTGCAGTATTGGCCATGAGAGGGTGTCTGTGTGTGTTTTCCAGGGCAGGTTCTCTGCTGCTCCCCTCTCCACCACCTTTTCCTTCCCTGCAAGCCTGGCAGCCCTGTCTCCAGCCCAGCCTCTGACCCCTGGAGCCACAACCTCAGTCCTCTCTGAGTGGCTCTGCTACGTCTAGCTCTTGGTGCCACTCACAGCCCTTTCAGGAAACAGACCAACTTTGTCCTTATTGTCCTTTTCAGTCCCAAGCCAAAGTTTATACAGTTGCAAGCCAAAGTCAGAGACCTCCAGGTCCAGGCAGGTGCTTCCCACATTGTTACCTCTGGTCTTCCTCTTGCCCAGACCTCAAAGTATCTGCTGTGTTACCACCTGAGCTTGCTCAACAGCCATGGTAAATCAGTCGGTGGTGTTATTTAGCTCTGAGTGTTGATCCAGAAGGAGACATTACCAGATCAGGCCCTTTACATTGTAGGACTTGGGAAGAATTGCTTAAATAACAGTCTGTTAGAGAAGAGATGCTTTAGCTTTTCCGATTCATTCAGTCTTACAAGATCGACTGATGTCGATACGTCATTTAAAGGTTAATTGCCACTGACATCCAAAATTAACACTTTTTTAAACCAAAACATTGTTTTGAGATTTGGAATCATTTACCAATGAGTAAGACAGAAAGATCATGTATTTCATTATTTAATCTATGTCATATAATGCTTTAAATGAAAGAAGTTTTTTTCTAAAAGTTTCTTGCTATTGACACTTTGAATATTTAACTAAGACCTTAATCTGCCTTTATCCAAGGCCGATCATGTGGTACACTTCTCCCTTTATTTCAAAAAGGTGTGTGCCTGAGGATATTTCTTTTTACAGGCCTCGTAAAAGCCTTTTCAAAGACTGAATCTTTCTTTGATACAGTAAGCAAAACGTTGCAGGTGTAAAATAATGAGGCAATGCATGCAAATGAGCCTTTGATGTGCAGTATAGCATTGTTCTCAGTGTTGGAAGAAAAAAGCATGTGACTGTAGATACTTAAATTTGTAAAGTGAAGCATCTTTCCATGCCAACAGATTGCACAAAACTTATTAGTATCAGAAAACTGTGCTCTGCTAGAAAAGTCACTTAATATTTTCTTGCAAGCCCAGCAGTCTTACAGGTGACTTATGCTGTTTGTTTTCATGAAGATCTAACCAAGATAAAATACATATGCTTTGAAGCCTTTCCTGCTGAAAAGATGTTTTCAAATGTAAATAATTTGTATTAGTCTGTTCACATTCCCATGTGCATTCATCTTGTTTGCTCAAAACTATAAACATCGCAAATTACAAATCCTAAAATCCAATTGATTTAGTTTTGGCTTCAGTATCATTGAAACTGTGACTAGGATGCCCGGTTCACTTGGAGGGCTGCAGGGGAGCTTGAAATTCCTGTATATCTGGAGGCTACACCTGAAATGGGCCTGACGATTGCCAGCACCATTGCCAGTCCCAGTGCCAGCTGCTGGCAGGGCTTGAGGGGACTGCTCCATTTAGCTGAGAAAGTACCTGAAAAATTTGGAAGGTCTGAAAGACAGTGGTGAGATAGGGCACCAGGTGGCCCTGGCAGCTACTATCTCAGCTGCTATCACGTAGTTTCCATAGAGCACCTAATCCCAACAAATCCCCAAATTCTGATATTTTTTTTTCTAGGCAATCCTGCAAAGTCTGGCTCTGTTAAAAGACATTGTGCACCACCAGTGTAAATTCAGGGCACTTTTTTTCTTGGTATGTAACTAACTGTGGTGTGTAAGTCAGCTTTAGGTTCTGAGCTGTGGCCTGTGCTTTGCAGCAAATCATACTACGTCATCAGATCTCTCTTGTGACCTCTAAACTATACAAAAATGCTGACAATTAATTTATAGTTTGTTAAAATAATTGATTTAAGCCTGTTGCTTCTTACAGTATTTGTTTTTCTCATAAATCTGTATCTTCTGTAGGAAATGGGCACATCATTAGGAGACACAGAATTATACCAGATCTCATACAGGTCAGTGTTTAAATTGCAAGGGACAAGCAAATAATTTTTGGCCGGTGGTCAGACATTCGCTTCAGAAGTACAGTATGTAGAAAAGATGTTTCTGCATTATGCAGGGTTTCTCCTGTATCATAAAATAAAATCTGCATATTCCTACCATCCAAATATTTGGCTTTCTGACATTATTGACTGTTATACACAAAAACACTGCAGCAAATAAAGATATGCTATTTCACTTAGACCGTATTGTTCCAAAGGAAAGTAATTACATTAACATTTTTCCTGCCTTTACTCTCAATGGAAATCAGTCTCTGCAAGCCATAGATTAAACCAGCATTATCTCCCTGTTCCATGGCTTTCCTGGTTTCATTGAATCACAATCACAGTATGGTTATGCTGAAAAATGTTCATTTTTCTGCCTAAGTACAAATATTCTGCCAGCAGTGCAAAATTGGGTATTGTTAACCTTCATGCTCTTCAATATTTCTAATGTCTACCCCCCACTTTGCCTGCAACTGTACTGTAAGTAAAAATTACTTGCTTTTTATATTATCTTGATTGTTCAATTCATTTGGAAAAATATGCTGATTGTCACCTAAAAGCTCCCACTTTTAATGCTGAGTGGCTGATAGCAATTTGTCAGGAAAATGAATTTGCCCAGATACACCTTAGGAAGAGAAAAGAGAACAGCAAGAAGAAAGAAATCAGTATTCAGAGTGTACAGCTCTCCTGGACATACAGAAATAGCGCTCAGTAGCTCTCTCTTGCACTGCAGCCTGCCAACAGGACCTTAGCACAGACCTACTGGGAAACACCAGTAGGCAGCAAGGTGGGGACACAGGGGGTGCAGGCTGATCCTTGTTGAACCAAAGCTCAGGAGACAGGGAATGACACAGGTGAAGCCAGTGCTCAGCACCGAATGCTCATTGCATGTGCTTAGTGTACATCTTCCCACACTTCACTAGTGGTGACAACTGAAGGTCTTGAGACATCGGATTTGAATGCATGGAGTAATTTCTGGGTGTATCCCTTTCATCCAGAGATTTTCCTTCCAGGAATGTCTTTTTAGGTGATGTACAAGTGTAGGAGATGTGTGGTGTGTTTATTTTTTTTCATTTGTTTCTTTTGTTTTTTTCTCAGGATCTGGTCTCAGATTGGAATTTTTTCCTTTGAGAACCAGGAATGAGCACAAATACATATCTTGCCTGACTGATGGGAGTAGTCAACAGGCTGTAGGGCAGGTCTGTCATTCAGAGGGACCTGGGAAGGCTGGAGAAATGGGCTGACAGGAACCTTACGAAGCTCAGCAAAAGCAAATGCCAAATCCTGCCCCTGGGCAGGAAAAATCCGATGCTCCAGGACAGGCTGCAGCTGACCAGCTGGGAAGCAGCTCTGCAGAGAGGGAGTTGAGGGACCACAAACAGTACAGGAGTCAGCAATGTGCCCTGGCAGCTTCCATGTACCGAGCTGTATCAGCAAAAGCATCAGGTTAAGGGAGGTGTTCCTTTTCCCTCTTCTCAGCCTTGGTGAGACACATCTGGAGTGCTGTGCCCAGTGCTGGGCTGCGCAGTACAAGAGAGACATGGGCATACTGTGAGGGGCCATGAAGATGATGAAGGGGCTAGAGCACCTTACACATGAGGAGAGGCTGAGAGAGCTGAGACTGTTTAGCCTGCAGAAGAGAAGTCTCAGGGTAATCTTATTTAGTGTCTAGAACTAGAGGATGCTCAGAAGCCAGACTCTTTGTGGAGGTGCTCTATGAAAGGCAATGGGCAACAGACATGAGTTGCATTAGGGAAAAAGGAAATGCATACAGAAATGTTTGCAGTAAAGCACCGGCACAGGCTGCAGAGAGCCTGTGAATCTCCATCCCTGGAGATGCTCAGACCTTGGTTGGGCATGTCCCCAGGCAACCTGATCTGCATCAGTTAGCCCTGCTTTGCATGAGAAGGTTGGACAAAATGACTTCCAGGCTGCCTTTCCAGCCTGTGCGATTCTGTGATTTTAAGGTTCTGCAAAGTCTGTTGTCAAATGTGAGGCTCTGGCTATTGAGGAATTTGTAAATTCAGTGTTTTGTTTTTCCTTAAAAGATATTTCAAACCGATGAACCTTGTTTATCACATAGGGAGGCTGAGTGAGAAAACTTGAATTAATCAATGTGTTCCCTAGAAAGATGGCTTTAGTCTGAAAATGTAAGCCATATAAAGCAGGAATGAATAGTCTTTATTAATCATTATTAGGTCCCCAGTGTTGACAGAGGACATACTTCATGGGATCCGTCTTGCAATTTGTGCCAAAGCTAGGTCTATGAACTTTTGCAGTTATCCTGTTTAAAGAGATATACTTCATCAGAGACCCTTGGCACAAACTCTCTTGTTGATATGACCTAAGAAAGTCTATTTTTAGTACAACTTAAGCTAGTTTTGTTTTGTTAATGACACTTTCTTTTCATGCTGCACTCACCCCTCCAAGACCCATCATATGTGCATCACAACACTGAATGGGTCTGAGATGGCTCTGCTATTTTCTTTCTTCCAGGCTCACAAGGTGGTGTCTGTTCAGCTGTGAATGTTATGTGCTTGGGACACTAGTGACAATAATCCATATGATCTCTTCTATGGTGTTCTGCCTTCTCCCATCTCTTGACACTCCTCTAGCACTTTCTGCTCAGACGCTACATTTGAAAAAGGCAGTGTGTTCCTCTGTCACCTCTGGGGTGTGCACCTGAGACACTCGTGTCTCGGAGCTGACACTACTTGGGAGCACAGCCGGCCAGCCTGGAGGGGGAAAACAGGCACACACCGAGCAGTTTCGCTGTCTTGCCGTAGGATTCCAGGCTGTTCTCACCTGTTCGCTAATCCATTCACTCAGCTTAAGCATTTGATGTATTATAAACTATTGTGCCTAAACACTGTGAGCTTCGTTGATAAACACCAGCCTGAGAATAGCCATTAGCCCTGCTGTATGTGGTCAGCATGCTCTTACGCTTCCAGAGTCTGAAGGTTAAATACAGCGCACTGCAGTGCCAGCCTATCTCTCATGCAGCTGATGCAATTCTCCATAGCCTATTAATTTCAGGCTTTCATTTTGTTTTCACATTATGAGATAATATAAAAACTGTTGCCCATATCAGGTTTTTAAAAGGTAACCTAATCAAATCACTCTGTGTTCTGCATCCAGTGCCACAGTCAAGATGCTTTAGCGGTGCGGTTACTCAGGGTAAAGGCTGACATCTGAAAAATATTCATATCATGCTAATGGAGAGCGGGTAGCTTCTGCAAACAGGAGAAAGCTAACTACTGAGGGTCATGAAGGGAATTTAAATTGACAAAATCTTCTTTGAAAAAGCTGAGGACAAATCTGAACTCAAGGTGCTTCCTGTAGTTTTTGGGTCTAGAGGAAAGGGGGTTTCTTTCTTTATTTTTTTTTTTTTTTTCTGGGGGCAGGAGAGAGTTTGCATCTTGGGAAGGCTGTGCTTGCTAGCTTTTTCCAAAGAACAACCAAAAAGTTAGCAAAATTATTATCTTGATTACAATAGCCCTCCACCCGGAGACCCAAAGAAAAAAATGTTTCTCCTTTGATTTTTCTGTTTCACAGCTGAACTTTACAGTTACTTAGATTTTATTTTGCTTATGGTCTTAGCCTTACACAAACAACAAGCCAAATAAAACAAATCCCAAAGCATACAGCGTTACATCTCCCAGGCAGATGTAATTTACAGAAACAGTAGGCACACTTCAGGAGTTCACTGTGGTTTCAGAAGCATTTCCAATTCCAGCTATATTTCCCATGCTTAAATTCGGGGTCCAGTAGTATCTCAGTGCCAGAATTAACTTTGCAAGTGCATACATACTGCAGAGCAGCAAAGCTTAATACAAGCAGTAAATCTGCTGCAGTGAGGTGGAGAGACCCTGCTGGGAGCCTGACACAATGGAAGTTAAAGCCAGTTTCTCTAAGAGTCAGAGATTTTATATGGGTTGTCCAGGAAAGAATGGGGTGCATCTGTGTGGAGGCATGCATGTCCACACCAAGCATGTATCACATGCTGGCTTCAAGGCTTCTTGAAGTTACGGACACCAAACAGTTCCCATGAGAAAACATGATTTTGTAACACAGGTAAATGATTTCTTCAACCAAATCTCAATTCCCATTATTTAAAAAAAAACAGATCTGATGATGAAAACAGATATGGAAAAAATTGGAGCAAACATTTAAAAAATAAGTCACAAGAACACACCTTCCATTTGTCAGGTTCAAATTGATTTTCTTTCAGCAAATGGAATACTTTCATTTATATTGAAAATGCCAACATTTTTAATTGGCATTTCCCATTTTTAACAGACTTATTCTTTTTCCCACAGGTTTTAACACTCTTCATGAACAATCTAATTCAGAGCAGAAACTTGTTTCAAAATGCTGCCATTTCTCACACAATGAAAGTCTTATTTCTCTGAGCCACTCCCAGTGCTAAATATTTTTCCTGGGTTTTATAGGATGAGAAATATTTTTCTGTGGTGGCAGATCAGAGATGCCTTGTCTGGTGCAAGGCTTAAGTGTCCTTCCTAAGAAGGGTCACCAGAACCACTTATCCCTGTTCTTCTCTGGAAATACCTGTTGACTTACTGAAGATAGCAGGAAGCTGAATTTCTTACAAGTTCTTCCAGCTGAGTTCCTAATGTTTGCATTAACCAGTCTCTTGTGGTTCATTTTCAGTTTTTTCACACCAAGGAGAAATGCTGTGTACAAGACTGGAGGATGTCCCAGGCCAAAGGGGACAGAGGAAAGGGACTGGCTGAGACAAATCAAAGACCTGCCTTAGGCAGCTTGCAGTACAGGAAAGGTAGGTGGGAATATAGAGGATATGATGATGCATGTAATGGTGCACACCTTCCAGTAAGTGTATGAATAGCTGGCAAACCAAACAGAAACGCCTGGCAAGAAATCTGCACTATCTGCTGTTTTTTTCAGAATAGTCCAACAGGATCCCGTGTAACAGATCTGTGATCCCCAAACACCTCTGCATCTGAGAGCTTCTGGGATTGGTCAAGGGCCTCTGTGTTGTCTCTCAGAGCACATTTCTACACATTGATGTTATGCATAGATGGAGCTGTCAGCAGCAGAGTCCTACTCCAGGGTCTTGACCACGGGTAAGGCTGGAGACCATTTTAATAGAGAGAGATTGACAAGAATCTTTCTTGTTTTCTAAATCCATTTACGTGCATCCATGTTAAATACTATAATTGACTAGACATGGTCACTTTTCATTGTTAAGGAAACTACCTTTTTCTAACTGCTCATCAGCGCCACAGCCTAGCAAATGTTTAGGCTGTCATTGACAGTCAATGGATGGAAATAAATTTTGGTATTGGTCTCCTGTGTTTAGATAGCAGACCTTGGGAGACTTCTGCAGACTCTAGGGAGATGGAGTTGAAAATTGTGGCTTATCTGGCAAAGTAGGATAGTCCTAGACTGCACCTTGACGGTAAGTCTGAAGCAGATTTTTATCCCACAGTTGCATGTACATACACATTTTCCCTTTAAAGTTTCTATCTTTCCTGCCTTTCTGAGGTGGAGCATCGTTTTCTCCCTCTGAACCAGGGAGGGTGTGTGGAGAGGAGGAAGGAAAAAGGGACAGAGGGGCTTTGAATTTGCTCTGCACAGTCTCACAACCATGCTACAGGCTTTACAACCATTTCTACTTGTGTGAACAGGAGTTAAATTATTCCAAAGAAATGAAGTTAGAAGGTGGAATGAAACAAGGAATTTAGATTCATGAAAATTTAGTTATTAAGTCTGGTATGTATTCCAGTCCCAATAAAAATGACCACTGGCATTCTGCAAAATACAAAACTGCAAACACAGTCACAATAGAATGAACAAAAGGGCAAACTCACAAAGAAGTTTTGTCCCATGAAATTGATTATATGACAAAGATTATGTTCTTTATTCTGCTAATTTTGAAATGAAAATCCACATTTTCATGAAAAACAAAAGAATAACAGAAGAGAATCTTTACTGTCCAGAGTCAAATGAAGTTTTGAAATAATTTCAGACTTAAAATTTCCCCCAAATACTGTTCTCTTTAATAACACTACATGATGAAGATGGTGTTTTCTAACTGCATTTCTCTCTCTCAGAAGAAATAGCTCCTGAAATAGCAGCCAGCGTTCTAAGAGAAGCAGTAGAGATGGACACACTGCTCCTCAGAGCATTGCTTACCAACTAGAATTTCAAGCCAGCTGAAGTACATGAAGTAACACAAAGTACAAAAACCAGAGCAGGATTTGGTTTAACAAAGGTAGAACTCTTCGATTTCAGTGTAAAAAAGATAGGCTGCTCAATGATTATAATAGTTACTTGCCATTCCCTAATCAGGGTTTGGCTTCTGGTTTAATCATGGGCATTCACTGGTCTGAAACAGAGTATGGATTTACTTTGCATGATTGTGGTGAATCACTTATCAACCAACCACAAAGGAACCCAGTTTTTAAGGTGATAGCAAGGTCAGCATCTTCTCTTTGAAAATCAGGATCTTTTTAAAGTTTCTGAAACAAGTTACCTCCAAAATGAAGAAAGTAGTAATACTTTGCCACGTTTGAAAGTTTTGTGCAGCATTTCCTTAGATACTGGAGTTAGAGACTTAAGAGAATGACAGTATTTTAAAGTCCTTTTATACCCAGTGCATAGCCTTGAGCATATCCCAGGACTAAGTGGAAGGAGGGTCAGATACCTCTGGAGCAGGTGAATACGACAGTTTTAGGAAAAAAAGGGGGGATCTGATGAACACCTATAAATACTTAAAGGGTGGGCCAGTCTTTTTTCAGGGGTGCCCAGTGACAGGACAAGAGGTAATGTACAGGAACTTCAACATAGGAAGTTCCATCTAAACATGAGGAGGAACTTCTTTACTTTGAGGGTGGCAGAGCACTTGAACAGGCTGCCCAGACAGGTGGTGGAGTCTGTCTCTGGAGATGTTCAAAACCTGCCTGGAGATGTTCCTGTGCAACCTGCTCTAGGTGGACCTGCTTTGGCAGGGGTGTTGGACTAGATGATCTCCAGAGGTCCCTTCCAACCCCATATCATTCTGTGATTCTGTGAAAATCATATGTTAAGAAAAAGCTGGGTTAATACAACAATAATGTGGGGACCTCCCACATTATCAACACACAAAGGCACAGACATTTTTCTTCCAACTGGGCAGACAACACAAATTGATCTTAAAGCTTTCAAGAAGAAAAATGGTAAAAATAGCTAATTTACCTGATTTATGTGAGCCATTAACAACATACTACTATGTTCTGGTTGAAGTTGGGTTGTAAATTTCACATGACAAAGAAAACAATTAAGGAAAAACAGGTAAGAAAAAGAACAAATCGTTATTTTACTAATTTCTACTTAGCAAAGACTTTAACCACCACCACCCTTTCAACCAAAGGTTCTTTCAAGGCATCTCAAATTGCTATCTGAATGTATATGTCTTTGTATCTCTTGCTTCAGCTGATAGAATCAAGATCACTAGACTCTGGAAGTGAATTTAAGTTCCCTTCTTATGATACAAAATATCCTTCCCTGGTTTATCTACCTATTTTTATACCAGATCAGCCTGATTTACATAAGATTAAGGCAGTTTCTTGCTATAATTCGAAAAAAGCTGCTTTTTCTTCCATTGTTTCTTGGATGCTGGTCCTGCGTTAATCAGAAGCTGCATTGTATTGTGTCTTTGGGAAGACACTGTTTATCTTTTGCAATGCTCTGTAGGAAAGAGAAAGCAAGAACTGGGGGAAAAATAAAAGTCTACTATTCTGGCTTATATTCAGTCTGTGCAGGTAAACAGAACAGGGATTTCAACTCCAAAATTTACGTGGTATCCTCCAATGACAAGGAGACGTGTGGTGCCCAACTGATGCACTGGTTCTGTGCTGCTGGCTTCTGAGACCCCATGAGAAGTACCAACACCTGCAAGAAGACAAGGCCCACAGCAATTTGGTCATTCTGTATGGGTGAAATGACTTCTATCCAGGTGAGTCAGTGGTGAATATTTATTACATTCACCAATATTTAGCACTTCTCTACCCAATCAACAGAAATGTTTGCAAGATTCCAGTTCCACGTGTAGCAGGTCATCACTGCCTATGGAGTACTTTGCTGACCCTCCACAGAAGCCACAACCACCATGCATGGACAGGGCACAGCAAGCAGGTATACCCTGTGCCATCTCTGCTGTCTCCCTGTGCAGCTTCCTTCTCAGAGAGCCCATTCAGAAGAAGCCAAGATTGTGAGCTAATAAATGACTACACTTTCAAGATGTGCCTGATTCTCAAGTGAAGTTTGAAACTTGCCTAAACCCAAAATGTTAATAAAAGAGAACTCTCTCTTTGCTTCTTCTCTTTCCACCAAAACCAAGTGCATGTTTGCACTTGTCAGTGTGTGGCTTGCCTAGATCATCGAATGAGTTGTGCTCCAGAGACTTAAAGATGGCAACTGTATACTCGCTGCTTACTTTTTGGGCAGAAGTATCATTGCTAGTCCTCATTTACTTCTTAGGCCGATAATCCTTAATACCTTCAAAGGAAACCTGATTAAGACTGTATCCTTCTTGTTTGTTATTCTTACAAACTTTCGCTTACATATTTTATTCAGACTATCAACATTCACTGAGAGAGCTGAGGAACTGGTAGGGGCAAGCATAACACCTAGCTTTTTTTAAGATGGTAGCAAATGTTTCAGCAACCTTGATGGGAGAAAGTCTTGTTGTGTAATAACATTCCTGCAGTGATTATCAGACCCTCTTGCTCAGGCTCAGAAGCAGCCCTAGACTACACAGAGTAGAAGCTGGGAGAGAAGAGTTAAATTAATTCTGAACAATGTGGACCATTAAACTATATGTTTCTTTTTATATGGTATTTATTTATGATTTTTGCCTTTGTCTTCTTATTACAGAACTCTGAAAGGAATTTCTCTGCAGGCACCAGACCTTTTCTCCACAGACCTTCCCTTCAGCTGTGGCTTCTGTTTAAATCACAGTACATGTGAAGTGATAAGGGAGAACAGAAGGTATGTTATTCTTTTCCAAGAGAAGCTTTAAAGGATGATAAATATTTGTCTAAGCAGAGCATTCAGGCCATATGCAAATTTGCATAATGGTACTCCTGGTGATGCAATGCATGGTAATTACTTGTAACCTGATAAAACTGAGAAATTCAGGAGTATGCTGATGACTGCAAAACATTAATCTGAGAAAAACAACATTGCCTCTTCTCTCCTTAATAAGGGTACTATGGGGAAAAGGCATGTCTTTAGGGAAGGACATAAAGGACATGTCCAGCAGGACATGAAGGACACCTCCTTGCTACCCTCTGGGACTGTGATGATTGTATGCACCTGCTCATTTCCAGACCACAGCCATGCCTTTCAGCTTTTTAGCTTGCATCGATTCCTTAAAAACTTAAAGATCCCCCAGGATTGTACGTATTGGCCTGACTTTCCCATCTACCACAGCAACGTGCCTTGTGTTGTAATCAGCTGCTCTCAATTAATAACACTTGCATCATCAAGGTGAAGAGGAACACATTGGATTCACTTGCCTGTAGGCAATTAAATCGAACAAACAACACCTTGATGCTTGAGACATGGCAGGGGAAGGTCAATAGTTTAGAGTAAATAAATAGTGGATTGTAACAATGCAACAAGATATAATTAAATTTCCATTTGACTTGTGTTTAAAGTACAGAATAGAACCATGTATCTGGTTGAATGCAATGAGATTTTGCCACTGGCATTGCTTGGGCCAGAATTTCACTCTGGGACAGATTTTTACTTACTGGGATACTTTTTTCTACATCCAAGTGAAGCAGGGGAGGATTTAAGGCAGGTAACACAATTGTCTTTAAACTGTCTTTCCATGGGGAAAACATGTCAAGATCTAGGAAAAAAAGAGTCATGCAAGTAGTTATAGTAGTAGTTGTCTCTCAGTTTTAGTGTGGAGTGACAAAATGGAAGTCAGGGAAGCAGAAAAAGGCAGATTGGTAAAAGCTCATGGCAAATCATCCAAAAAGTGGACTTTAGAGAGGAGAGTTTCTAACGTGCTCTGGTCACATAATTTGCACAGGCAGATCCATTCTTGTATTGATGGACCTTGGGATTCTGAAATATCAAAGCAGAAGTGTTTCATGTTACTGGTGCACTCCTGGGAGGCTCTAATAAACAAACACAACACTTAAGGTGAAATCCTGGTCTCCATTCTGGAACAAGAAGAGTTCTTCTCATCCCTTTGTTACCAGAGTCTGACTCTCCTGCCTGCTTCATCTGTCTCTTCACGCCTCCCTAGCAAGCAAGGAGCACAGGGCCTATCTTCAAGATGGTGACAGGCAGTTCTGCTTTCTTTATTCCTCCAAAAAGTAGAATCATTACTGGAAAAAATCAAATGTAAATATTCCGTTTTTAACCAAGGTTGCCTCAGGCAGAGCTTTAACTCATGCATCTGTCTGCCTTTTAAGAACACAATTTGATTAATATGCATTAAAGGAAGGATTGTCATATTTTATTATACCATGGGAACAAGAGCACTTTGTTAATATACAAAGAGCATAATTAGAAAAGAAATAATTAAAACAACAAATCCCTCGTGAGTGTGAGAAACAGTAAGTGTGCAATTATGAAGAAGTCTTCAAATCTTTTCTTTTTGGAAAGCCAAACACTGAACAGACTTCACAGGCTGCATGAGCTCACCTGTGGGCTCAAGGTAAGGCAGAGACCTGAAGAAAGAAAAAAAGGAACAAAAAGCACATGTCTACACTGTGCTTTTTGTTTGTGTGGTATTATTGTTCTGTGACACTAGGGCCAAAGTGGTGAGGTGCGGAACAGCCCGGATCCATGCTATTAACCTTTCACACCTTCCCACACCATGACAAATCTTGTAAGAAGCTTTCATAACTAATTTCTTGTAATGAACAGCAGACATAGGACAGGGAATGTGCTAGGGGCCAAGGATGTGCCTTCTGTTGCTTATTATTTGAATTTTGGTCTTACATTTCCATTTCCCCTTTTTCTCTCTGCTGTCTGTTTGCCCCAGGGTTAGAAGTACTCCCTCTTGCATTGTTATAAGCACAATAAGTACAGAACTTCATTTGAAGCTGTAGTTTTCTATGAATTAAGTCAAAATTAAATTCACCAACTCAGAGCTGCAGTTATGTGGGGTTTGGCAGAGGAGGACATGTTCTAGAAGTAGGGTTTTGTAGCCATTCTTTCTCTTCTGTGGCAAGAACAGCGTTGTTGGCACATACAAAGATTGCCTAGGAGAGAACAGGGCCTTTGATGGCCAGAGATGATACCAATTTCTCTAGATATTAGGTTGTGCAATCTGAGCAGCAAGAACCTTTCACGCCTTCCTCTTCTAGTTCCAATAACAATCATTTTATTGAAAAGGAATTTGATACTTTTCTTTTAGTTTTGCTTTCCTGATTTTATATTGGTTCTCTGTCTCTGTTAGATTTGTTTTGCCTTTATATTGAATGAAAAGAACATATCTGCTCAATAAAGGGCTTACTAGTTTGATATCCACTGCGAACTTTATCCAGCTAAGCCTGTCAGCTAGTGGATGTCACTAAATACACTACCGAATTGAACTATCTTCTGTGTAAGGCCAGCAAAGACCTAGTCTCAGGCTCTGGTTGAAATATATACTTACTCTTCTCATACAATAGGAATCTGAAAAATATTTAAGATGGTTAAAGTAAGTGATTAAAAAATGTCAGAAAGTGACAGGATGAAACTTAATATCAGGGATCGCTTGAGGGATAACTACAAAAGAGAAATGATAGGAATCCCATCACTTTGCTATCAGTGACTTGGTGTTGTGCTTCATTAAAAGGACTGTAGATAAGAGCCTGACACTGGGTCTGAAAAAGCAGATTTGGCTGATCTTTCTGCTTCCTGTTTTCAGGCAGCTGCCAGGTGTACATAATAGAAATTCTGAATGTGAAAAAAACAATTTTAAAAATATTTTTTTAATCATTTAGGCCTCACTGTAAAAGACTAAAATCTGAGCTTTTCAAACAGGAATTGTTTGCTTTCCTTTGAGTTTTTAACAATCTGACTTGTCTACTCCTTAAACAGCCATAACTGCTATCTGCAGTGCAATTACCAAAGTGGCTCTGTCTGAGTATGCCATTTCTTGCTGATCCAGTAATTGATGGATAGCAGGAAGTGTCTGAACATGGATGTTAAATTATATTCACTGTAGGAATAGATTGCATTGCCACCACTGTTGCTATATTTATTTAAACCAGTAATCACTGTTGCCATTTTATGTGCCCTCAGGAACTGGATGCTGCCACGCTTGCCCAGCATGTCTCTTTTTCCAGAGACATAACACAGGGATGGGACAATGAATCAAGGCAATCACACAAAGAGAGGACTTCAAGATTTTCCCACTGTTTACATACTACAAGCTAAGAATAGACTGCTCAAGCATAGGAATATACACTTTGACAAGAACGGAAACAGAACTGAGCCTTTGAAATATTAAACAAATTACTACTGACCTCTGCTTACACACAGAGGATGCATCTTGCCAGCAGGACAATGCATGCATTGCCAAAACTGGCATTAGGTAGAGCCCTCAGCAGAGCCTTTTGCTCATGCTGCTGGTCTTATAAGCTCTTTTTTCAAGCCTTACAGTTTTAGCAGTTCTGACCATTAGGAGTAAAAGTTTTCATGGTTGGACATCTTGGGTGAATTGAGAGGTCAAGGAATTGACATGATCGTGGCTCTTAGACACATCTTTTTGGGAGGGAGGGACTTAGCAAGAATGAAACTAAGAACTTTCTCTCCCCGTCGTTCTTATACAGATCTCCATAAATCTCCGCCTGGGAAGCAATGTGCAGTCTGAGGAGTGTGTGGGGAGCTGGTTCCTCAGTCGTGGCCATCCATAGCAGATTGTGCTAACCACGAGGCTATAAAAAACGTAGTTTGCTTTCCACATATGCTAGTGTAAGCTAATCACAGAAGGATGGCAAGTATAATCAGGGCTTTAAAATAGCATGGCTATAAAGAGAAATTGAATTGACAGGGACTTTTTGGTTTGGAAAAGAGACAACTAGTGTAGCTATATAAAAACATAAATGGCATAAAAAGAGGAAGAAGTGATTGGGATTTGAGTGAAAATGGCCTCAGGAATGACAGAAGGATCTCCCACTGCTCTGAAGCACAAAGGAGCAGAGGAAACTTCTGGCTCAGGAAGTCCCAAACTGGACTTTGCTGGAAGTGGGAGTACGTACTGGGTGAAGGATAACTTGGTATTTGCCCTGCATTTATATTCCTGTCATGCCCACTGTTAGTCTGTCTCAAAGACACAGTCCCAGGCTGGGTTGCCCTTTCAGTATGGACCTTGCTCTGATTTAAGAGGCAGTACATTTTCATAGCATCTCTTGCAAGCACAAATAGCATCAGAATAGCCAATCTTCTCTATATGCTTTTAGGTAGTGTTGGGATTTCAAATGCACACATTTAGAATATATTCTGCATACTCCTACCTTATATACGTTATAGGTGTCACACTGTATAGCTGCCACGATAGTCCTGCTCAAGCTCTAAGAGGAGGCTGCATTTCAAGGTGAGTGTATCCACAGTCACATTAAACTATTTCAATATCGGAAATGACAGAATTAAGTTATTACCCCATGTGTGGGAATAGGATAGAAATAATCTGTGTTATTAAATAGTTCTGTTTTGTGAGAGTGAATTGTGTTAGGAATGTTTGTTTATAAACTGATTACAGAGCTAATGGTATAAAAAATATGCATAAAACATAGACAGAGTCTCTCATAAGACTTTCCCTGTATGCACAAAGGGTTCATAATCTGCTTCTCTCTGGCCTTATTACTGCATGGAAGGTTTAGAATATAATACTAACCCTGAAATGACCTTTAATTAAGATAGGACTGAATTTTCTCTGTTATAGTGACATATCACATATGTGATTTGTAACTGTCATTGAAAAATATGTCATCTATATTTCTAAAGCCATTGGGTTTCCAGCTGCACACTTTGACTGAAGGTCTCATTGCAGGGAAATCAGCCTGAGTAAGAAAACTGGTGCTGTGCTCTTTTATTCCTCCTGAAATTCTCAAGGAGATGAAGCAGACTGTATTTTGCCCAGATACTTTTACTACAGAGTATTCATATATTAATGTTGTTAATAAAATCAGTTGCCAGCAATTATTCAACTTGATGAACTTTAATTGCTGTACTAATTCACTTCATTATTGCATATATTGCTATTGATATTTCTTTATAAACCTTTCCCCCTGAGTTTTTTTTTACAGTACCACAAGTTAAAATGTCTTGTCTGCTTTTATTTCCTACATTAAATTAAATTAAATTTTTAAAAAAGTGTAGGTAAAAGTAAAAATAAAAGTAAAGATAAGAATAAGAATAAATTGTTGCCTCACTGTGATCTCATGAGCAGACTCTGATGACAATGTCCACTCCCCAGTTCATGATACATCTATTTGCTCCCAGTTCTGCAGTTCTGCTGTCTGTGATACATGTGGGTTCAGCAGATGCAATGTGTAGGAGTACTTTGATGCAGGAGGTTTCAGAGTTGGCAACGTGCTGACTACATAATAAAGCATTGCATTGCATCTCCTCTAGACTGTTTCTTTCCTAAACTCATCCATGTTTATGTGTGTCCATGAAAAACATGCAGCAAAACAGAGTTTGTGTCTGAGGATCCCTGGCACCCATCCCACAGAAAGCTGGATTGTCTCACATTTCCAGAATGGGGGAGATGTTCTAGGTACCCCTTAACAATATTTAAAAAGAATTTTTAAAATATTTAAAAGCTGGATGCCTGTACCTCTACAACTTTTTCTGTAAGTCTTTTGTCTTTAATGGACATCACATTTTTTCCCAGATGAGAATGTCCGTATTATTCCTGAGTGCTGCACACCACTTTCTGACCTTCACACTGCACCACATAACCGGGAACCAGAGTCTCAGAGTTTCACCAGGATCATCACAAACTGGGCTTGGATAGGAAGTGCTTACCAGTACAGAAGCATGCAAGCCTCTGGAAGTAAGGGTGCAGGAGACACAAGAACCTAGGGAAGCTTTATCTTTGGCAATGGATGAAACTGTTGTTGGATGATCACATTTTAGATGTCCACAGCTACTAATATAATCAATATAAGAATATTTGCCAATATTTCAATTAAATCAGTAGAATTATAGTAAGATTCCAGTCTGTTGCCTGCTTTTAAACTCAGATTGCTCCTCAGCTACCAATTTGTTGATTCAAAGCCAGTTTCATGTTAAGTTCATGTGAAGTCCTGGAGTCTTGATTTTATCCCTTATTGAGTTGACCCAAACTTTACAAATTACATCTGCCTTTGCCTGAAATGAATGACATCTTGTTACAGAAGAGAATTTGGTTTAGTAACTGAATTTCAGCCATGGTTTTGGAGTCCCTTTTCCATGAACAAAGTTGGGGATACTGGAACATCTATGATATCTTCCGAGAAGAAGGCAGAAAGCAGGAAAATGGAACGTTGCTGGGAAGTGCATCTGTGGTCATGGCTATTCCTCTAATGTTCTACTGGCTTAGGTGGGATGCTGATGGACCAACATTGGCTGCCATGAGAGCCTATAGCTTGTGCTTTCCAAATTCTGAAAGACTGAAAATTTCAGGGAATTGGAAAACCTGCTCTTCATCCAGATTTATTTGTTAAACTAATGAACTATTTTATAAGTAGAGCACAAATAATTTTAGATGCACATAAGATTATTCAGTAATACAGATACTTATGGTCCTATTCAGTCACAGAGTCAGAATCTATTAGCATAATTTTTTTGCTAAATGGCCTGGAAGGTGATGTAAATTACATTAAATCCTGTCTCTAGATTCAGCAGACCTGTGTCTGAATTTAACATATTCTGTCTACAGCATTTCATCTCCCTTTTAATTTCAAGGGTAGCAAGAAGCTGGGTAATCATTAATACGTGTCATATTCATTGTTCCAGCTGAACTGATGGTTATACTCTAGGAGATTTGCCTGTTTGTATGGCATTGTAGCCATGCAAAAAATTATTCTGCTTCATTCTTACTGGAATATCTCTTAGGCCTTAAATTTTGTTGCACTTCATTAAATCAGCTACATCGCTGCATTAAATCAACCATAGGCCAGTCATTGTCAACAAAAGGAACTCTACCCTTAGCTATTAAAGCATATGGGCCATAATCTGTTAACATTATTATATTTGACAAATACATTTTTTTTAAATCAGAGGGCATGAGTCTTTGCTGTGCTAAATCATCTTGTAGTTTCTTTCTTGCTGCTTTCCATTTCCTTTAACAGCAGTCAAATATCCTTGCCTTGCAGTAAAATATGGCATTTATTTGTCTAAAAAAGTAATCTACTCTCCAAATTACTTTTCATCTGACGATCATGAAGTGCTTTATTTCATGGAGCTTGCATAATCTCACTTTCACAGAGAGAGAAATAAGGAGAATCAGAAAAGACCTTGAAAAGTGATTATTTGACTTGCCCAAAACATTTCCTGTTTTGACACAGAACTAAGGTAATGTAGCGAGAACAGTGCCACATCATTTACTCAATTTTGCCCCTGCTTTTATTTTCCTCCCAATGATATTTTGAAATGCAGTCATTAGCTATACATGGTTACATCAGCTTAGACTAAAGTTATTCTTAATCAGTTGATTTGGACAATAAGATTTCAGCCACAATTTTGCCCCTAGGTAGCTGGGGTAGAAAGAGTAACAGAAATGCAACTGCAGCTTGCTTTTCATTTTGCTGTTTGGAAGAAATTGCTATCCCTGTAACTAAAATTTGCTCTCATTAATACACCAAGCTTGTTTGCTGTAGCCAGTGGGGTCACAGGGAATATGGCTAAAGTGGTCTCTTATGTTCACAGCAGCAAAGATTTGTGAAGACAAGATGCATAGCTGTTTCTGGTCCCACCCATGAGAATGTCAGAAGAGCTTTAAGACAGTATATTCCTTCAGACTTCCTCTGAAATCCTTCTGCCTGGGATGTGTAAGCTGAGCCTATTGTGTTCGCAAAGCCGGGGTTGAAAAATACATCTTTTAGCGTTCACTTTTTACTGCTTATTTGGTTTTATGCTACGGCTGTAAACTCTGTTGTTGTTTTATTTGCTGATCTGTTTTATTAAGTGCCTTTTGATGAACAACAAGAAGCTTGTAATAAAAACCATTCGTGGTATGGTGATGGCTTCTTTCTCTCAGTCACAGATCTTAAACTAGTCCCTTGTGTGCTGCTATATGCAGCCCTGTCTTTCTTCTAATACTTACTACTGAAATGTTCATCTGGGTCCTGGTTGGCGTTTTTGGTTGAATTTGCATTGTATTGCTATTAAAGGAGGCTGTCCCCTGGGAATCTCTTTCTGGTTCATTTGTAATTTCTTCTACACCAGACTCCACTGGATAGATCCTTGCTGCAGTAAATATCAGTCAGATAAATGCACGAAAGAATGAAACAATTTCTATCTGGTAAGAATCTACCCCTTATGTGATAGTAGCAGATGTTGAAGTTCTGATTTTATTTTTCTTTATTCAGCACCTGTGTACCACAAACAATGTTTTATTACACAATCAAGGCTCATTTAGTTATCATTCTAGCCCTTGCTGCAGTGTTATCTGCTGTAGTGAACTGTGCCGTTAAGTTTTAAATGCTAGGGTGTTTCTATGACTTCCATTGAAACTCCCACTTGGTCTAATCTAAGAGGACCTGGCGTCTCCCCTCACTTTACACTGGCCAAGAAAAAGCCCCAGAAGTTCCTTTTCGTCCCTTTGGCAATGGTGTGCTGGTGTCTGGGCATTAGGGAGTGCTTTCAGCCAGATTGCCCAAAGACCTTCTGCTCCATGTGGTACGGTCTTCTGGGAGAGGAGTCATATTTTCATGGTGCATCATGAGTGAGGTGTTGTACAGGACTTCAACGGGGCAGTGTTTAGGTTTCTTGAAGATTGCTTTGGCTCTCCTACCGCTGACAGCACAGCAGGCAACACCTTCCATGAAACTCCCAGGTGATACGCACCTCTTGCCAGAGCAGAGTGGGTCCATAAAGAGACCATTAACATTGATTGGCACGATTTCTTAGTGAAGAGAACTGAAAATTCAGAAACCACTTTTGAGAACCTTCACCAGGAGGTGTTCAAGGTAGGCAGTGGAATTTAAATGCCAGATTTTAAGTGCCCAGACTTTACAAGAGTTTCAAATTTCAATGAAAACTTAGTGGTTGAGGTAAATAATCCATTTCTGTAACTGCATCTTCATAAGACTCACCTTGTTTTCTGGTTCAAACATTATTTCAACCAGATGTTGAGATAATAAATTAAATGGTACTCTATCATAGTCCAAACTAATCTTAACTTACATTGGTGTATGCAATTAGCTCCATAATTTTTTTTGCTGCATTTTCAGAAACTTTGAGAAGCCTCAAGTGGCCTGTAATCTAAGTATCGAATGATGACATTTAAAGTTTGGAAGAAAAAGAAATATACTGCTGCTTGCCGTAAATGTCCATTAATTACCCTCCTCTTTCACATTTAATAGGTCTTTATTGCCTGTAAGCCACTCCCAGAGGCTGAACACAAGCTTACTATCACTTAAGCATGGAATTTGAACCTCATCACTTCTTATGCATATAATTCATAACAGAAAGTTATTCCCTGTTTATTTGTTCCTAACCACTTTCTTTTACACAATAGCAAAATATAGTGCTATATTTGTGAGCCTCATGTCTTTTTTGGCCATTACAGTGCTCTAGTGTATGTTTTTTTGAAAAAAAACTTTGGAAAATTAATAAGAAGTCATTTTGTTTATGTAGCAACTACTGGCAGCAGTAGCTGAGTCCTCTTTGTTGTGACCCAAAGCATCCTAAAATATGTAATGCAATTAGAACTTTTGAGGACTGACTCCTTTTCTCTTAATTTAACCTTAGCACTAAATCAAATTAATCTTCTTTAACTTTTCGATATTTCAACATCTGGATCAGTTTTTATTTGTATGTTTGCATCACTTACAATTGCATTAACTAATTTGCTGCACTAAACAGTGAAAAGAAATGTAAATCAGAAAATTTCTGTCATTAACAACAACCGTAACAGATGCTTTCATTGTAACATAAATCTATTTCAGAATTAGTGGTTCTGATATGGGTTGGGACCTGCTTCTTTTTTTCTGTGAAGAAAAAACATTTGAGTTTAAGGATTTCTGCCAGAGTACCTTTGTTCATACATTTGCAAAACAATATCCACTAGTTAGGATGATAATGTTATCTCTATTTCTTGAAAATACTGTGCATATTTTTACCATGCAGCCCAGAAGTTTTGAGTTAGGCGCACTTGTATTGAGAATCGGGGAAGAACAGTACCAAATGAAGGAATATATATTAATGTGGTAATAACAGAACTAACCTGGATAGACTTCCTGCAGACTCAAGTCTAAATCAACAGTGACTCTCACTTATCTACTAGTTTGAGTATCCCTATGTTGGAGGTTGGCTTTAAAAACAGAGGTCTCCACAACTGCTTCTCATCTCATTCAAGGCCAGCCTGGATGGGGCTTCAAGCAACCTGGTCTAAAGTCATGGCAGGGAGGTTGGAACTAGATGATCTTTAATGATTTTTAACATCCCGTCCAACTTGAACCATTCTATGGTTCTATGTTTGTAGTTTTTGTGGTTTGTTTTTGTTTTGTTGTTGTGGGGTTTTTTTGGTTTGTTTTTTTTTTTAATGTGGTTGGACTCGATGATCTCAAAGGTCCCTTCCAACCACTAAGATTCTGTGATTCTGTGATTCTATAATCTATGACTATTAACCGGAGAGATTGTAGGCAGCTTTTCAAATTCTTTGATTTCTTAGTTATC
Source organism: Gallinago undulata (assembly GCA_026546715.1). NCBI lineage: Eukaryota > Metazoa > Chordata > Aves > Charadriiformes > Scolopacidae > Gallinago > Gallinago undulata. The sequence continues at coordinate 191,247,643 of JAOTQQ010000001.1, read as the reverse complement.
TTAAAAACTGCATTTGAGGGACAAAATATAAACTTGTAACTCATAAATATGTATCTTTTCAAATTTTATAGTTTTAGACTTGAAGTAGTGATTTAAAAGCCTTCTAAGTGATGTTAATCACTTTACTCCCCTTCATTAGTCTGACAAAAAAAGTATTGCCTTTTCTCCTCTCCAAAGTTCTAATATATTTCAATTTATGAATGCTTCCAAATCCCTCCATCTTTCACCCAAATGAAAATGCCTGTTCAGAGCTGACTTTAACTTTCTTTTTGCATGGTCTATGTTTTAAGTGGGCAAAGTTGATAGAACAAAAGATATTTTACTTGCTTCTGTCATCTTAGTGGATGTTCTTGCTCTCTTACATCACTGTTGTCCTGTTTTCAGTTCCTCTTTTGGTTTCTCCAAAGTAAAAGAAAAGCCACCTACTCTTGTTGTTGAATATCAAATGTAATCCTGTAATGGTTTCAGAACAATGTAAAAACTGTTGCTGTAAGAGAATTAGCACTGTAAGAAATATCTGTTTGTATGTTACATCCATCACCACTCTGGGTAAGGTGCTTCAGTGCTGCACCACTCACTAGTGAAAAATACTTCCTTAAAGCAGAAGATGAACCTCTCAAGCTACAACTGGTGGCTGTTGCTTCCTATATATGTATAACACATACCATGACCAAGGTTTGATTCTCTGCCAGTCATAATTCCCATGTGCACATTTGCAGACTGCTGTAGACCATCCCTTTACCAGCCTAAAAAAGCACACATCTCTCAACATTTTCTCACAGGCCATGTACTCCTGAATGTTGCTCTGTCAATAGTTCTCCAATGGACTTGAAAGTGAGAATCCCAAAGTCCTGGCTCAAAAGTGCCATGTCTGTGGTTCCATATTAACGAAGTTTGTAAGTCAGATGTTACATCTTATATATAAGTCCACAGCCTGCCAGTGTGATGGAAAGGACTTAGGTATGTGCCCAGACTCCCAGCATAGTCAACAGGCACCCCTGGAGGTCTCTTGATAATGATCAAGAGTGGAGCATTTACTTGTCTCTGCTGACTGTACTGGGAGCTTTCATACTTCAGTGGAGCGGTTCAGCGTTCTTTCCCATTGAACGATGAGCTGTCTGGAGCTTGCTAACAGGAGATCAGGCTCAGGATTGCACCAGAAAAGGCATCTGACTCAGAAGTGCACAGCAGCTGCCTGGATGCCCTGGGGAGCTGGGACACAAGGTCAGCCTCAGAGAGCAGGTGTCTGACTGGAGAGGAGGTGTATGGCTCGGTCCTGCTCAGCACAGAGGCTTCAGATGTAGCTAGCATTTCCAATTGGATGAATATTAGGTGGAAAAAAAACAACCCACAAGTCTGATTTTATTTTTATTTTTTAAAATAAAGCTGACGAAACTTCTTTCAAATCTATGAAGTATAGCTGGCCAAAACTTTGAGGCTAACTGCTTATATTACAAATTCACAAAGCCATATTCTTGTCCTCAGCATTTCTGCGCTAATAAGGAAATGAAGAGAGTGTCTGGGCTTCTGCACTTTTGCTTTGTTTGGTGTCTTGGGGTACGTTTCACACAGTGTCAGAAAATGCTGGTGGTGTTCAGGCGGTCGCATTTCCCTCTTTTTCACTACTTGAATAATACGCTGTTTTGCATGTATTGGACACAGGAATCAGTAATTTGAAATTCTACAGAACAGGTGCAAACTAGACAAAAATGAAATTACAGCCATCCAAAAATAAAAGGTAGGCTTTATTCAAATAAAGCTGCTCTCCTTCAGCTTTACTTAAGCTAGATGATCTTTCAGGTTTTTTTCCTGGTGGTGTATCCTCTAGGACAAACTGTTAGTTCAAGCATTTTTTAATAGAAAAAATATTTTATTTGTTTTTGATAAGCTGCTAACAGCTAAAAAACTTTCATTTATGTTTCTCTAATTCTTTTGGAGTAATTAATTTAAATATTTTTAAGGTGAAAGTCCAATCCCTTTATTTATGCTGAATAGTATATTGCAATGCAAATTCGAGATTACGAGTATATTATACAAACAGAGAAAAAAAGATGGGGGCTGAAAAGATTGCGGGAGAGGTTGGAATTGGAGGTAATTTAATATATATGCTCCATAAACCACATAATCTTTATTATGAATTTGTAATATGTACAAAGGCTGTGAAAAGAGTAAGAAATGGTTTCAGAAATATATTTAAAATTTACATTGTTTCACTACTCATTGCCTAAATTAAACCGTGTAATGGAATTTTTCCTTTCCGGAATTAGGTATATATTTTCATCTATCAATGGCCCATGAAAGATTTCCTTTTCTTGGTGCCTTGTGTACTGAATTTCTTCTTACATCTATTTAGGTATCTTAAAGCTGTAAGAAGGATTGTGCAGCATAATATTATCCTATATATAGTATAAATAACCTGATAAAAAGTGAAAGCCCAAAGCAGTAACAACTGAAGAGAGGTTTCTCAACATCAAAAGCTGCAGTAGTTAGTTATGATTTATCTACCTTACAAATGTTCTCATCTGCACAAACATTTCTTTTTAGGTCTCTATATTATATGTTCTATTGCCGCAAGCAAAACTTACATATTTTGAACTTCAAACAAAATATTGTGGAGCTATATTCTATCTGATCTTACCTAGGCTGGGTAAAGCGAAGTGAAGCAATTAATGGAAGCTTGTTCTCTTCCTGTTCCTGGCCCATATGGAGATCTGGCTTTAGCTGCATTCTCACGTACACGGCTGCAGAAGAGCCTCTCTGAAGGGACAGCTTTTTTTCCATTCTCTAACAAGTTCCATATTACTTCGTTTCTTATATTTATCTGTCTTGGCCTTAAAAATAGGGGTTTTTTTTTAGTCCTGCATTGCTACCATAAAAATTCTTTTTCAGATCGTCAGTGTTGTAATGCTTAACATTTTTTCTTTTTTCTAAGTTCCAAACTAAATTTATTCATAGCCAATTTATACCCATTTGTTCATGTGTCAGCATGGCCTTTAGCTTAAACAGTTGTTTTCCCTGCCAGATATTTACATCCCTGAAATGCTTACAAAAAATGGAAGCAAAGACAGATGGCTATTGCTTAACCTGTAATTTGTATTAATTATAATAATTAATCAGGTTTTTGGACTTCAAGATGGTGTGATTGAGCAGGATATAGTATCCAGCTCAAATTCCTTAGCAGAAAAGTTGATGGAAGATTTTGAGTTAGTAAATAAACCAGCAATCCTGGTAGCAAATTTTTGCTGATAATTGTTATTACTGAGCTGAACCAAAACAATTCTACTAAAAGGAAAAAGTGATACACACAGCCAGTGTCTGTATTACTTTACAGTCTCTGGGAAGGAAACACAAATGGGCCACAGAGACTGCTGATAAAACAGTTGCTGCTCTGGGGGCTTATTTATTTTTGATGCATCGTTGAGGATCTTTAAGTCCTTTAAGGCTACACCTGCGTTGCCATATTGGTTTGGATTCTGAAGCAAAAACCTCCTGAATGTCCCCATTATCAATGTTTTGGCTTCCCATGCAGAGCAGTTGTGGAGGGATCAACTATAATCCTCAGAGATGAGACAGAGCGAGATGGTGTCGCCCGAGCCACATTTGGAGCCCACCCATCTGCAGGGGCTTTCAGTCTACAGCGCTGGATCACAGCCAGTCCAAAGAAAAACCTCTCTGCTGGTCCTGTAGTATGGTGTCAGGACCCAAGGACAGCACACATTGCTCCACTTGTCTTTAATAGGTGGTAATAACAACCACTGTTCTGATTTTACATACATTTAAATAGATTTTCATTTTCCTAACTTAACCTTCCACTCTGCCTAATGTCTCTGCTACTACCTTTACCTGTTAACATCCATCCTGTGTCACAAACATCAGCATTTCCATGAATGAGATGCTTAAGTGCTGTGCAAAGAGACAGCCCAACTCCAGTACGGAGTGTTCTGGCTTTCACAGGTCCTGCTGGTCTCACCCTGACCCTGCAGAGCTCTCCTGGTGCATGCTCCAGCATGGAATTGAGTCACCTCTTCAAGACCTACGTGGAACTTGTTGGAGTTTGCAGGGTTTCTTGTCTCTAGTTTATTCTGTGTGGAATCAAGTACAATTTTCTAAATATGGAAACAACATTTTGCATGTATTTACATAGCATGATTAACAAGCAAATAAGAGGTCGTAAGTCCTTGAAGTTTCCTGTCTCTAGTGATTTTCCAGAGAGCTGGCCCAAGTGTTTCTCCTAGTTCTCAGCAACCTGGATAAAACACCCAAAGTTGATTGTGTATTGATTCTCCTCAAAACTTTTACAGCCATTTAGGTTAAATATTTTTACATTCTAGTTATGCCAATTCATTTATTAAATTACTTCTGCTTTATGTCTTCCTTGTTTCAGATACAGTTTTATAAACAACTTTCTATGAGGACAAAGATACACAAAGTGTTACAGTTTAAGATATTGTAGAAATAGCCCCACTGTAGATATATTTTTGGGTAGTTCCACAGTAAAGAATTCAGTGCACCACTTCCTGAGGAAGCATGTGATAAATTATGAATTGTTGCTATTTAGGCATCACTGTTTTTTCTAGGCACTAAGTCAGTTAGGGAGATTGGAGGGGGACCTATAATGACTATGAAGCCTGTAACTCTCTTGTGTCTTCTGGCTGAATATTTTCATGAACTTAGATTTTACATTTGAATGGTTTCCTTCACAATGCTTTCATGTTTTCTTAAATACAACTACTTTTACTAAAAATATAAACACCACCACCAAAAACCCAAACAAAACAAAAAAAAAAAGAAAGAAAAAAAGAGTAAAAGGAGTCTTCATGTGGTACCATGCTGACTATAGGAGAGGTATCAGCAAGGTTGACTTTGGCAGATCAAAATAACTTTCTGTGATTGCCTAGTCTTTTTAGTTGTCTGTTATGAAGGCACATTAGCTGCAAAACTACTGACAGTCTTCCAGCACAGAAGAGAGTGTGGAGATTTGAAAATGACAAGTTCAGTTGCAAGTTTTGCAGTACTTAAATACTTTTGCATTTTTCCTCCCTGCTTCTGCCTAGATTTTCTTCTACCTCCTCAGTTCCAATCTAGAGATTCTCATTCTTCTTCCCATCTAGACTTTCAGTTCCTGTCCAAATGTTTACCTGCCTTATCTTCTGGGTTTTTTGTTTGAGTTGGGTGGACCCCTTGCCTCCTTGGGCCAAGTGGAAGGGCTGGAATTTGGCTGAAGAAGGGGCAGCAGGGAACAGGCAGAGACTCCACCTCACTCAAATACATTATCAGCTCAGGGACAGATGTAGAGGAACAGTCCCGGAGCCCAGGTACCCTCAGGCTAAATCACACCCAGTTGCTCAGTGTTCATAGAAAGGCCACAACCTGGTTCAGTTGAGGGAAGTCAGAGGATGAAGCATATTCAGGGCAGGGTTTTCGCAGAAAGAATAAAGCTTTATTGACTGGAATTCTTTTGTTTTTCTTCACCATCTAGTGGGTCTTTGCATCTTTCCTTTCTTCCCCAAACCTGTAAAATATGCACTCTTAAAACTTAAGCAAATCATCCTCTCCCACCTAACATTGTCAGTTCAAAATTTCTGGTACAAAATGACAAAATGGCAAAATCTGCAGTGAAACTGCATTGATCAGAACAAGGTTTTGATTTTGTCTTCTAAGAAATGGCAACATTTTGTGGATGCTGACAAATCCATTCCCTCTGAAACAGCCGATATAAATCTGGATCTTTAAAGCTTGATAAAACTGTAATCCAGTGAAAACAAGAAAACATGAAGCTACCGGTTGTACCTGTGTCTGGCTGAAAATAATCTCCTGTTAATTACAAGGCTAATTATAAGGTATTTGAAATGTGTATTTTAAAGCATATAGGACTAGAGTGGTCTACTGTATCTTAAGAGAAGCATCACATTTTACCCAAGATTGTAGCTATGAAAATCATGAGGAAGCTGCTTTCAAACCAAAAGGTTTCTGAGATGTGGAACCATTTGCATTGTCTGTGTTGTCCATTATGAAAGCAGGAGCTTCACTTCTTGAGGTTGACTTGCATTCAAGGATAAGTTCTCAAAGGCCACATGTTGTTTTTGCAGTGAAGAGCAGAGTAAGTGAGAAGAGGTGTTGTGAGGAAGCTGAACTGCAGAGAAAGCTTAGTTTTACAACAAGGGAACAATAGGACGCTTCTGTCAGGAAAACATAGTCCAACTGCACGACTCGGATCAGCAATAGTGGAGGGAGAAAACTGCTATGCAAAGTCTAGCTTGTGTCTAAAAGGTTAGGGATCAAGACCTTTTTTTTCCCTTGCCTTTATTTTTTCTTTCATTAAATGATGAAGGAACTTAATTCAAAATATTGTTCATGAGGATTTATGCATGGCACAGTATGTAGCATCTCTGGCACTCTGTAGGTACACCCAGCCATTATTTTTATCTATGTGACCAGGAGTAGATATGCCTGAAATAGGCACCAGAGTGCCTAAGAGGGAAGAGACAACTGAAAAGCTTATCTGAAATTTTGCATTGATGGCATGTCTTCTTGTTTCCAATTTCACTCAAGAATGCAATCCTATTTTTGCTTGCCATTAATCTGTTCACTTTATGGGGAAATGGGATTTTGATTGTGGGACAAGTGCACATCTGGTCCCATAAAAGAATATGTCATGATACAAAGTACTTCTGTCATTGTGCTACACAGGCAGTGTGGAAGAAAATATGGCAGAAGCAGGCCACGGGCCAGATGACAGTGTCATAGACAACATCCATCCTACAGGACAGACTTTCTCTGCCTTGTCTTATTGTCATGTTTTAACCCCAACCAGCAACCAGGGCTATGCAGCTGCTCACGCACTCCCCTCCCCCAGGGGAATGGGGAAAGAATCAGAAGAGAAAAAGTGAGATCTTTATCTCATGGGTTGAGATAAAGACAGTTTAATGAGTAAAGCAAAAGCCATGCACACAAGCAAAGCAAAACAAAACAAGGAATTAATTCACAAATTCCCTTTGGCAGGCAGATGTTCAGCCATCTCCAGGAAACCAGGGCTCTATCACATCTAATGGTTTCTTGGGAAGACAAATGCCACAACTTCGAATGTCCCCACACTTCCTTCTTCATGGCATGGAATATCTGTGGTCAGTTGTGGTCAGCTGTCCCAGCTATGTCTCCTCCCAACTTTTTGTACACTCAGCCTACTCCCTGGCAGGGCAGTGTGAGGAGCAGAAAAGGCCTTGACTGCTGAGCAACAAGCAAAAACATCAGTATGCTGTCAACACTGCTCTCATCCCAAATCAAAACATAGCCCCAAACCAGCTGCTAACAAGAAAGCTAACTCCATCCCAGATGAAACCATGACATGTATATACATCTGTATATGACATATATACATCTGTAAAGGGCAGTGCAAGTGCCAGATGAGACTAAATGATATCATCATATAAATTTCTTATTTACTTTAAATTCTCTTAAGTATGTGGTATAGGGGTGTTAGTTTTGGGGAATGCACTTTCCATTTGAATGAACTGGAGTAGCTGAACACACAAAGGAAAAAGGTTCCTCCCACTTTACTTCTTTTCTTCTGGCAGTGGTGTTTGTTTAAAGACTAATCCAGAAAGAATTTGACTTTAATTTAATGGCAAATGCTTATCAGGTAACAAGCAGTCTCTGTTTTGGTGGCATGGTAGTCCTTTGTACTGAACTGAACAGTAATGTCTCACAGAGCTCCTCTCAGTGAGTCAAAAATTCGTTGCTGGATTCAGTCAGATTAAGTGCACAGAGCAGTAATGAGCAGAGCATCCTGTTTTGAAAGGGATAATTATTAAACTGTCACAGTAGAAAAAAGGCGGGTTTCTCTGTGAAGTACTAGGTCATTCAGTCACATAAGGAAAGGGTATGAAACCAAAGGATGCATAACTTTTTCCCAAGTCTGACTGTTCTCTAAAAATGTCAAGGAAGAGGAAAAAATCCTAATGTAATAAACATGTCAAATGCATGTTTGTTGCACAGTGGGAGAGGGTAGATGTACTTTCCTAAGAAGTGGGGACTGTCCTGATGACTTTGGCTTCTTGTACCTCCGTGTGACCTTGGGAGTATGTCCCTTTCCACATTTTACTTTGATGTTCACTGGTAACATGGGCCATATGATTTTCCATTAATGCATCATCTGATCCTGTGGGAACTCCTTCAAAAGCTAGAAGTGTTTGTCTATTTTATTCTGGCAAAAGAAAAAAAAAAAAAGAAAGAAAGCTGATTTATAAGTGACTCATTGAGCATTTTATTTTGTTTCCTGCTTACTAATTAGGGTTGTTTGATAACAGTGATCTGCATAGGAAAGGGTGTGAATGAATGTGAAGAATCATGTGAGAATGCCACTGGATTTTTAATGTAGGATATTAACGTACTAGGAAAAGTGAGTCAAGACTAGTGAAAATTTTACCCTAAATTTAACCATTAAGCTGCCTGGGGATTTAATAGCTGTCACCATGGCTGACATCACCTTTAGCTGTCTAAAATGCAATCCTCTGAATACAAAGGCACCTGAAGGGGTGACTCCTTTTATAGTCAATGGAGAGAAGTAAGTCAGATTAACCATTTTTCAGATGTGCCTACATTAAATGCTTCAGTTAGGGTGAGATTAACCTTTCTTGGGGTGTCTCTTCTTCTCTTTTGGTTGCAGAGGCAGCACTAAGTGACTGGATCAAATGGAGACATTTCCATCGCACATACTGAATATTGGGTGAGATGAATTCCCCACCACCCTCAATCCCCAGTCCTAACTCTGTACCAGTCCATTTTTTCCCTTCTTGTCTTGCCTACCTTTCTATATGTTTCACTGTGCAATGATTGATTATATTACAGCAGCTGCCAAAATTAGTTATGAAGATAACTAATCTTGTCCTAAAAAAATTACAGCTGAGGGGTAGATGGAAAGGATGAGAATTGTGTATGCATTTCAGGTTTCATAGATTATTCTTTTGAAATTAATTAGACTTTAATTATATATATTAACAGTACTCATTGTCTCCTCTGTTAGTAGCTATGATTTAACTTTCCCAACCACAAGTAATTTTATTTTACAAAATAAAAACTCTCCAGTACAGCTAGTTTTGGCAAATTACAGCTCTGTGTTTTAAACAATGTCCCTGTCTTTTTTCTTCAGCCATAAGGATGGTGATTTCTAAAACTCTCATCTGAGTTAAATACTAGAAAATTTTGTTGAACAATATTTCACTGAAAGTTTTTTTTTTCAGCTACAGATGAAGTCTTCAGCTCTTAAAGTATGCAAAACCAAATCTTTCCTGGAAGAAGGAGGCAATCCAGCACTTCTGCTGTCCTATGCAGGTACACTTGGAGAGAAACTATTTTTCAGAGAAAATCATTCACCGTGAACAGCAAATAAACATGGTTCATCAGACTCTGGCTTGTCTGTCTAATATATCTGACTGAGTTGTACCAGTACGGGTGTTAGCTTCAAAAACATAAAATAAGAGAGGAACTTTGATGAGAAAATCTTTGGAGTGGCACCTTTGTTGTCACCTTTAAGTAGTTTGAGATCTGTCTCTGGACGACTTCTTTTTTCACCCTCTTCTCCCACTCCACTCCTCCCTCCTTGTGTGTTTGTTCATCTTCTCCCCTGTGTCATTGTCTCCAAAGTTTCCAGATTTTTTTCTGTACAACCTCTTACCTTTGCAATAGCTGTCCCATTCCTTGCTGGCTAGGTCTCTGCCCCTCCATGTATATACTGCTACTCCCACTTCTAATAAAGATTTCGCTAATTTTCTACTTCAGTGTGTTCATTCACTTATGACTTCTTAGGGCCTGGAGTTGTCTCAGAAGGGTGCACTCCCATCATCCAAAGGCTGACCAACATTGGGAGCACTAGGAGTGATCTGACTGCAGCAGTAATGGATACCCCATAGGCCTTCAGAGTCATGGACTCAGGATGAAGTTCTTACCCCAGAGTCACTAGACTTTTTGCCTCAAGATGGAGAAGTTTTCCTTGACTCCAGCTTGGGTGAGAAGCTGAAGGAGCACAGCGTGGAGCAGGGCGGGACAGACTCTGACTCAGCTGTAGCTGGCTCAAGTCCTCATCCTTCCTGCTATTAGTGAAGGAACTAATCTGACACAGATCTTTTGGCAAGTTCTTTCTTTTATGCTGGTCAGCTGTGTGAGGTAATAGGATGGGAGGAAACCTCCAACAGAGAGGTGAGGACTACGTTCCTTCACATGGGGCTTCCCTGGGGTAAGTAACCCCCATGGCTCCTGGTCCCTCTTATGCAGTTGTGTAATTGGACACAGTATTCACATAAAATAAGAGTTTTACATTCCCTCTGGAATGATATATGGCCTTAGCCTAGCCATTTAGTGTTGTCATGCTCTGCTTGTAACCAAATAGCCTTATTTTTGGATGATTGATGCAACAATAAAGCCTCAGACAAACAGTCAGCAAGGACCACTTAACAGAACGTGGCTTTGCAAACAGAGAGGCAACTAGAGAAACATCTGTCATATCACAGAGGCTTCCTACAGAAATTGGTCTCTGGACAATTGGTTTCATGGTCCTTCCCAGCAGACTTGTTTGATTAAGAATGCTCGGCCCAAATACTGAGGCTCAGTCAATACTGAGACCACAAATGGGTAACAGCCGAGAGTAAGGTTCCTGCTCCCAACAGTATAACACCACCAACCTTACCAACTTTGCCAGCAACCACTACCACCACTACCAGACTCTTAGGGTTTCAGGTTTTTGTTCGTTTTTTTTTTAAATTTTTTTTTCAGCTACATGTCATAAGACATATCTCAAGAAGTCAGGTTCTGTGTCAATCAAGCTGCCCACTGCTCAAAACCTGGCTACATGGCACGTGTGTCACCCATATCCCATGTTGCTAACCTGCAGAGTCCAGGCTCAGTTGAAGAATCTCTCTTTATTTAGTACACCATGTTTTCAGTTTGCACTGAATCTGTGGCAAAGAGAGTTTTCAGTTTCATTTTTTTCAGTAGTTCCGATCTCACACTGAAATATGACTATACAGATAAATAGAGAAGAACTAAAGTTTTCTTATGGAAGTAGGCTTTCTGCAAAACTGGTGTGGTGGGTTGATCTTGGCTGGCTGCCAGGTGCCTACCGAACTGCACTCTTACTGCTTCTCCTCAGCAGGCGAGGGGGAAAAATAAGACAAAAAACTCATGGGTCAAGATAAAGGTAGTTAAATGAAGAAGAACAAAGTCTGTGTATAGAGGCAAAGGAAAACATAATGATTTATTCTCTATATCACAGGCAATGGTCCAGCCATGTCCTGGAAAGTAGAGCCTCAGTACATGCAGTAGTTGCTTTGGGATACAAACATCTTAAGAACGAATGCCACACCTCCTCTCCTCCTTTCTCTAAGCTTTTATTCATGAGCTCAATGTCATATGGCATGGAATATCCATTTGGTCAGTTTGCATCAGCTGTCACAGCCGTATCCCCTCCCAACCTCTTGCCCAGAGGTGGGGGTTGGAGAGGGAGCCTTGATGCTGCATGAGCATTGCTCAGCAGCAGCCAAAACACTCCTGTGTTATCAACATCTTCCAGCTACAAAGCACAGCAATGAAGGCTGCTATGGGGAACGTTAACTCCATCCCAGCCAGACCCAATACTGATGGATCTGCAAATAACTTTTTTCCCAAATCATGATAATTTATTGTGGAGGCATCATGGAGTGTAACGAACATGATGAGCACAGCATTGCAATTGTCATGATAAACTGGAATGCTTAAGAGGGATTTTATACACCAGATAATCACAGTACGAGGAGAGATGCTTATCTATTGTTTGCTCTCTATAACAGAGACATCTCTTTGCTCTGAGGATGATGTTAGCAGACTGTGGGGCAGGATGCCATTCCCAATCATGGAAACCCTTCTCTTTCCAATTGAGGTGTTCTAGCATGTCTGAGACCTTTTCACAGGCCTGGCAAGTGTGCTGTAGGTATAACGTAGGGCATACAGGCAGGGTCTGGAGACCACAATGTATTTGAGCATCTCAGATGGTGTTTAAGCCTATCTTCAGGCATCAGAAACACTCCCCCTGTGTTTACGTACCCATTTCAAGTAAGGGAAATGACATTTATTTTCCGTAAGTACAAAGAACAGTGAAAATTTTTGAGTCAAGTGAATCTTTTATCTATTAACAATCACTCATTGACGTACTAAGTTACACCTCATTGCGCAGAATGTATCTTTTTATTATTTTTTGTTATCAATGAATTGGAAGTGCTGTGGCTTCCTGTTCCAGTGCATGTGCAATGTAATACAAACAAGAACGGCTATTGAGCATGACTCCTAAGGAAATCTGTGTTTGTAGTTTTGGGAAAAAAGGTACTACGCAAACCAAAAGAGCTGATATCCTGGGCAAGGAAATACATTGCACCCGGAGACTTTGGATTCAGTTCTTTACAGCACCCCTGGGGATGGTGGCAAGAGTTTGTGGAGGAGTGCAGAACTGTCTGCAAGTTCCCTTTGCAATGTCTGGTTTCTGGTTTAGCTGGTCCCCAGGCTGGCCCTTAACACAGGTCTGCACAGACTGACTTTGCTCTATCCTTCACCGTTGCCAGCAGCCACAGTGACGTGAGTACTTTCTGACATAGGGCTGCCCTGACCTTGACTTTCTGTCTGACATTAACAGCCAGAGCACAATGTAGGAGATGTCAGGTTGGCCTGAAGCCATGGGAGAAGTCCCTCTGCTCTTGGCTGCCCACCAGCAGAGAACTGTTATGTTCTCTTGGCATGGTGAGATGGCCTCCGTGGCCGTGTACTCACCGTGGGACGAGTGGATATATTTTATGGAATTCCTTCTTCTGAATTCATAGAATTTAATGGAACAACATGTCAGACATTTCAGTGAGTTAATTGCCTTCCTCATGAAAGCAAATTACTTGCTTATTGATAAACAGAGACTTATCACACTAGCATTTATAAAAAAATGAACTGATTAAATTACAATTTTGGTACCTTCTTTTTGTAGTACAACAGACTGTGGAACTTCTTGGGGAACAGTCAGGTCAGTACAGTCATTTTCAAAAAAAATGCTACAAGAAATTGAAGGTTGTGGGTTATTTTTTTAACAAATATTAAAACATATGTTACTGTATTCACAGCATTATTCAATATTGCATAACTTGAAAACATTAAAAAATATCTACAGGAATAAAAGGAATATTCTGCAAAGTGTCTGTTTTTCTTCCTGCTTCTGTTTCATGCATTTTTGAAGGGAAAGGGTGGAAGACAGAAGGAGAGGGTGAAATCTGAATTACAGAGGAAAAGCAAATTGTACAAAATGAATCCTGTTACACTGAAAATCTTGATGAGGACTAGGCTTCCTAGGTGGAGCCAAGAAGCTACTATTAGTCTACGTAAAATCTGAACAGTCTAACCAAGTTATTCTTGGTTCAGTTATAATAGTGCTAAGACTGTTAGCAATACAGTTAGAGCTGATATATGCAAACTTTTTGGAACCTACCCCTTTTCCCTGGTGTTCTAACCCATCCTTTTTCTCTCCCTTGCCACAGTCCCCTCAAGAGGATGGTGGGGATCTTTGAGAAGTCATCAGTGTCCCAAGTTCTTTGCAGGGAGGAGTGTGGCACTGACATTCTTCAGCCTGGAATATGCTTGGATTATTTTTATATGCTATCTAAAACAATATGCCTGCTTCCTTTATCTTCAGTGATTCTCTGTTTCATTTTTTTTTTGCTTGCTTTCCTATTCTCTTTTATTATTCTTAAAAAACATTTTACGAGACACACATGGTTGAACCCTACAGCGCCAAGTGATTGACCACTGCCATTTGCGTTTGCAGTCCTGGGATTTTGGGTATCTGTCTGTTGCTATAGCATGCTACATTTTCGTTGTAGAATCATAGGCAATTCACCTTACACAGAATAACTACTTGTTATGGTTACCTATTAGTTCGCAGCAGGCATTGCACTGCACAGTTGCACACAGCTAAACTAAAGCTAAAACAATGTAGGAGACAGCTATCTGACCTTTAGACAATTGCTGTCACAGCTGTGACACACTAAAATCAGCTCAAGCCAAGACAATTGCGGTCAAGTCTGGAGACCCTCTATTTTTGGGTTAATACAAAGTCTGTGGCTTCTTACATGTAATGACAAACTCATTTTTACTTGGCTACAGGACTCAAATTTTGGTTAGGAATTTCATTTGAAGGTTTTCTGAAAGTCGAGTTTTTTTCTGAAATTACTGATTATGAAAGCATTAAATGAGTCAAATAATTAATACAAATACTCTTGAGAGAAACCTGTAAACCTTGAAAGTGTGTAAATATACAGAGTTTTAATAAGGTTATTCTATATGGTTTTAATACTAAGAAACACTTTTGGGTGGTCTGATTATGAGGGTTTAATCTTGTCCAAGATAAAGACATAAGAAAGTGAGTATCTCATTACAACTGCAGATTGGAATTTTTATGGTCTAATCACTGACAGAAGACTTCATTATTACAAATGTGATAAGTGAATGTATAATAATCTGTCTCTTGACAAACTAAATTTAACCTTTAACATAAATTTTATCTTCAGTGATTCTTTAACCCATTTCTTCTTATTTTGTGGTTTGTTCCTGATGTACAAGCACAAATTCAACCCTCTACCACATATGAGCATTTCCTTTGATTATTCTTCTCTTTGCATCCTTTTTTTTTCTTCTTTTTTTTTTTTTTCAGAGGAAGTTGTAGGACATAATTTTGGCAGTTTGTCTTAACTTTGGCACCTTTTATAAAATGTCTGAGTGTATTAACATTTCCGCATCCTCTTTAGCACACTTCATATGCATTTTATGATTTTTGTATTAGAAGCAGTCTTTGAGCCTCTAGTCGAATTTAGAGCTCTGAGATACTGATTAAGGACTAAAATGTGCTTAGCATTTGTGCCCATAGAAAACTACAAAACATGAAACACATCTAAACCAGCGTGCCTTAACTTGAGGAAGTATCACCAGCCTGATGCTGCTGAGGCCAAATGAGTCCCCACACAGGGTCACCCAGCTCGTGACATGCAGTTACAGCTGATCTGCCCATCGAGCCACCCTAGCTGACTAATTTGGCGTCCAGAGCGCACATTGCAGCCTCAAGATTCTGAAATGGAGGGTTTGCTGGAGTATTTGGTTTCAAAAATGCGATTGTAAAAATGTCAGTAGAGACAACATTCTTCTGAAGTCTCAGGAGCCCTCTAGAAAGTGTCCATATGTAAACGCAGCGCTGTTACTTGAAAGGGTGTCAGGAAATTACACTTTAATGGATCTGTATTGTTCCAGTTTTCCTGTTTCTATGAGACCTGTGGGAACACTTCTTCAGAGTGTAATTGTCCTTAAGCTTTTATGAATAGTTTTAGGAGACCGTCAAGTATCCAACACCAATACTTTTACAGAACATGAGAAACTTTACTGAGCAAAGTTGCTTGTCCTGATAAATGTTACTCACTCAGTCTTGTTAAAATGCTATTATAACACTGGCTGGTAGATCACTTTACAAATAATTGTTTGACTATTCTTTGGTGGGGGGGGAGCATGAATGAAAAGGAAATTCATAATAGCACTTGATTTCAACAATTTTTTTAATAGCTCAATTGCATATAATGAGATAAGATGGAGCAGATTCCTGAATGTTTTCAAAACTTCAGATTTATAGGACAATAAAAAGACTCATGGACAAACTTGTACTAAGCATAGGTAAAGTGATTTGTCTCTGATGCTATTGCAAAGATTTTATGTCAATATGTCTTGTGATGGTGGGATAAATTTCAATGAATCTCTTCTATTCATCTCTTCTATTTGATCACCTCCTTGGCTACACATACTTGGCTTGTACTTGTTACTGCTTCTGCTTAGGACTCTAATCCTTTGCTACAAAAGAACTGAAGGGAAATTATAAAGATAAAAATGTTTTATTTTCTCAGCCTATGTACAAATACATAGTGCATTCTGGATTTGAGCCGTAGCCTCCGTGTTTGTAATTTTTCAGTATTGAATTATCTGCATAATTACACTATCTGCACTATCTGTGCTCATCTTTGATTTGCACCTGTCCACTACATGTGGTCTTATTTCTATTGTGATTATCAAGGGCATATCGGTTTATAGGTGAAAAACGGGTTGTAGGAGCTGACCCTGAAAAAAACACAGTACATTTTAAATGGGCTGTAGTCACTGGCTGTGGACAGGGTCCTACTCTTGACCAGTCAAATAAATTATGCAAATTGAAATATATTAATATCATAGTAATTAAGTGATAGGTCTATGGAGAAATGTTCTCCTGAATTCCATTAATGAAAACTAACTTGGTTTTGTCAGGAAATAAGAGGTTTTTGTTGTTATTCATGTCTTTCTGCACTCTAAATTTCATCTCGACATACTACCCTGCTTGCCTTCAAGAAAAGCCAAAAAAAAATGTCTAACAAATTCAATTTTGCATTACTTGTCATACTAAGTGCTTCAACTTGCCTGATGGCTCTGAGAAAGTGCTAAATCATTTATTTATATGGTAAAAACCATAAATGGCCTTGTTTAACATAAGATGTAATATATTAGTTTTATATTTCAGGTGGATAGTAAATCCAGCTAACACAATCAAAGAATGTCAGTTCTACACATGGTTCTGTAAGAGCTCTAGGAATGAAACATGGAAGAATGACACCAGTTTTATCAATGGCAGTTGGAGTCATCAGTCAGTTCAGGGGAATGTCGTGTTAAAACCTTCCTTCTAACAGATGAGTTAAACGTTTCATGATCACTTAAAGTATTAAATCGCACAGCAGATGCTCGTTGATCCATCTGTGCTCTTTCCCCCATTTGCTCATACATGCCCAACAATACAAGATACAATAGTTAGGCTGAGCTATGTTTTGAAATCAGGTTATCACTTCAATCTGTATTTACTCTGAGAAAAGTGGTTCTAAATTCAGTAACTGGAGGATAAACTGTATTTTAAATCCTATTCTTATAAGGAAAGGTGAAATTTCTAGGACAGTACCAGAATTTTTCCCTTGAAGTTTTCAGATGTGTTCCAGGCTAATAAGAAAAAAAAAATAAAATCCATCTCCTTATTTAATACAGTTTAAAGAACTATAGCTATGTAAAATGAAACTTGGAGCTAAACTACACTAAGGCTTGCATTTTCTTGCTAAGATGAATAGTCCTATTAGGGTTTTTTAGTGTTGTATCATCGTAATCTCAAAATTTAATGAATTCAAGAGTGTTCCTGCTTCTATTTTTGTGAAGACTTGGGAAACATCTTAATCTTATAAAGGTCAATTGACTGTTTTTCAAATTTTTTGTCACCCTGCTAGTACAGTTTTTTCCAAAGCTCATTATGATGTTTGCACTATGAAGGGAAAATGTTTATTTACATGTTCTTTCAGGCTAGCTGTCTGCTGCAGTGAAAGTATTTCACATGTTTAAAGCTGTTCATTTGAAGTAAAAAGATCAAGCAGTAACTGAAAAAATCAAAGTTTACTTTTATTTCTAACTTGTGGGGGAAAAGAGAAGTTAGAAAGTTTGTTTCTCATTATGAAGATTGAAAGGTTAAAGGGTTATATTTTCAAACTTGTTTTGTTATCCTAACATGTAGTCAGCTGCCCAGTATGACTACATGACTGTATATATGCATATCTGAGCATCTAGTTATCTGGAAATTTTGGCCAAAGATTACTTTCTTGTAATTCTGAAAACCGCTATTCAAGAACATATGTATGTGATATTCTGAACATGTTTTCACATGTTTAGATGTATAAATTCATTTTTAAAAATGCAACAATTCTGTTATTGTTGTTTTCAGTTCAGTTGCAGTTTTCTACATAATCCAGTCTGTGACAACTCTCAAATCAAGTTGTCAACAAGGACTGTACTGTTCTTTGGTCTCTAAAATATCAGTAGAAAAACCAAGTTTCTAACATCATATGCTCACTTTTACATTTTCTCAAATAAGCATATATGAAGATAATAAGCAATTTTACTCAGAAAAAAAAAATATCAAATATGCCATTAAGGTTACACTAGATGGCAAATGAATACATTTTAGAGCATGTGCTAAAGAGGCAAACTGATTAAAATGATGGTTTAGATCAATTTATTTGAATCAGTCTTCCCTGGTGATAGAAAATAACTTTTTATAATTACCTATAAATATTAAACATGACCTGATGTCTCAAGCTTCTATGTTTGGAAAAAAAAAATCAACACAAGGCATTTAGGAAGAAGTTGGACTGAGTATTTGGTGCAATCCTCACTTACACTGGAGTTAAAGCTCTGACCATGACTAGTACTTGACTATATTTTAAATGGTATTTTAAGATATCTGGATTTTGGGGAGGCATGGATTGTGTGATTCTGCAGCAAATCAAGGATGGATAAAGGGAGCTAGTCAATGCAATTAGTGTCTCTCATTCTAATTTTAACCATTGTTACTATAGTGCTCATAGGAGAAAGCTGTATCTCCTTCCCTTGCTTCTCGTCCTTCACCTGGTGGGAAATGACAATGCCATATGCTAGTAAAATATGGTGAGACACATTTCAATATGTTGAAAAATACATGAGACTTCAAGACTATTTCCAGATTCTATTAATATATTACAGTTTCATTGCAGAGTAATAATGGGCTGAATATTACATATGGAGGCAAGAGTTGCTATTTCTTACAAAATATGAAAGGGTGTACAGTTTGCTTAATACCTGCATTCCTATTCCTGGAGAAAAGCTTTGGCTGAAAGTCTCCAGCATGGAATATAAACTAACCTCACTGTAACAACCCTACAAACCTAGCTCAAAGGAAACGAATTAGAGTAATTAGAATGAGGTTGAGCTTTACCCAAAGCTGACCTGTATATAATGACCATACTAGTCTTTCTCTTTCTCTGGATCTGAAGTTTTCAGATCCATAGAAGGTGAAAACATGCACATAAAATGCTTGTGCTGTTTTCTTTAAGACCACCCTTTAAAGGCTGATGTGCTCCATAGGTTTCCCCAGTGTTTTGAATATTGATGTTCAGTTCAGAGTGGGACTTATTATGCTGAACATCAACTTGCCAAATCCTGTTATAGTGCAAACCTTGAGATAATGTTTAATGGCATGAAGTGAGACTGCTGCAGTGAAGTTAGATGATATGTCCCTGAAGACAACAAGTGATTTAACAAGAAACTTGAAATCTTTAATCTTACACATAGTTTCTTATAAGTCTGTTTATAGAGAAAAAAATAGAGTTTTGCAGCTCTGAGAGGAAAACTAAACAAAATCGATATCAAAATGAAATAGCTATTTTTAGTTAGAGACTTTTTTTTTCTCCAAAAAACGAAGATCTGCAATGAGTCATTCCAGCAGCTGGTGCTAAAGCTGGGGTGGTCACATAGAATCATAGAATCATAGAATCATAGAATCATTTGGGTTGGAAAGGGACCTTAAAGATCATCAAGTTCCAACCCCCCTGCC
>JAOTQQ010000001.1:191201094-191218983 GCA_026546715.1 Gallinago undulata | reverse complement strand
AGCCTGTCTTCATAGGGGAGGTGCTCCATCCCTCTGATCATCTTTGTGGCCTTCTGCTGGACCCGTTCCAACAGGTCCATATCCTTCTTGTGTTGAGGACTCCAAAGCTGGACGCAGTACTCCAGGTGGGGTCTCACGAGTGCAGAGCAGAGGGGTAGAATCACCTCCCATGACCTGCTTGGCCATACTTCTCTTCATGCAGCTCAGGATGCAGTTGGCTTTCTGGGCTTCCAGAAAGCAGCCCAGAAAGCAGCAATTTTTGTTTGGTTTGGCTTTTTACATATATTTTTATATATATATATATACACAATAATTCATATACATATTTATATTTTTTCCTGCACTATTGGCTTTAAGCATGTATTCTGCTTAGAATACACAATGAATTTTGCCAAAGTAGAAAAGATTGTCTGTACTCACTCCTGCCCTTATCAACCCTTTTTAATGCGCCATGTCCGAAGTAAGAGAGTGATAGTTTAAGAAATACAGAGACTCAATTACCGACAATATAAACAAAGTATAAAACTTTTCTCTAGCTTTACAGATAAATATGAACTTAAATCCTAGATCCAAATACCCTTCAATTTTGAGACAATTCAGACCTTAAATTAAACTGACAGTTCTACTTCAAGATTTTCTCAGGCAGGAAGAGACATTTTAGGCTGGAAGAGATTGCTGCAAAGATCGTGGCTTCAGATTTACACAGCAGCTGAGCCAGAAGCTTTCAGGACTTTCCTGAGTGCATTCTCCCTAAATGTTACTTTAGGTGCCTGAGGTTGTTTTTTTTTGTTTCTGGCCATCAGATATATCTGAAAAACTTATGCACTCTTCTTTCAGCCAAAAGAATTGCTCAAAAATTGCGGGTAACAGTAAATTCTTATCTTTTTTATAGGCCAGTCACTGAAAAGAAAAATGTAATTTTTGGCAAGTTTGTGGCAAGAGGAAACATGCTTTTTAACCACTTTGAAATGCTTTTCACATGTAGTAAGAGTATAATTTAGGTAAACTTTTCAATTAGTTATGGGAGCTATGTTATAAACAGACATTATAAAAAAAGAAATAAAACCTACAAGACTGAATGTATGGAAAAATACTTCCTAAATGTGAAGTTCATTAAGCTGCAGTGAAATATCCCAGGAGTAGCAGTGGTCAGCTGCTCAGCTCTTCGGTCAAATAAAAGTAGTCTGGACAAAGTATTGCAAAATACACTTTAGGGAACAATTTTGTAGTAGCCAAGAAAATGGAGTAGGCGAACTAATAGTTCTTTTTCATCTCCATGGTCTATTACAGTATGGTTGTTTGAAGCAAACTTGTGTATTTAACCTCTGGCTCATGAGCCTGAGAAAGCTGTTACAAAATCTATGTAGCCATTAAAACGTATACAAAGGTATAATGAAATCTAAATTTAAATGCAAAGGAAACCCAAAAAGACTTAGGTACAAAATGTATCTGCGTGTAATGTTAAAGCCCTGGTCATCTATGACTTATTTGGTAATTTCAAGAAGCTTCTGGCATTTTGTTGGGGAATCATTCCAGCAGCCTTTTGGAAAGCTTTATACCTAATAACAAATTCTCACTGCAACCAGCCTAAACCAACATCTTTTTAATGCCCTTCTGTCTTTTTAATTGTCACCTTTAGATCTGAGAACTGAACAGATGCAAATAGTTTAAATGTTACTCAGGTTTACACCTTTTTCAGGGAACCTAGGATAACAAATTGAACAGTGTCCATGCAAATGAGATGATTTTTTAGTGTCAGAATGACTGCCTTGATTGTGGTAAGGGTAAGAATGACCCCAAATTTCATGCATGCCAGTGTAAGCAAGGTTTGGAGTTGGCTGTCTGTCTGGTGAGAGGGTTGTCTGTCCCTTGTACAACCATCAAACCTCCTGCCTCAGGCTCTGTGTGTAATGGATGCCTTAAACTGGCTGTGTAGAGGGCCCCCTGTGTTTATACAGCATAGCAATAGCTGAGCTCCAGAGGTTATCCACAGGTCACATCAGCAAAGCCCCTGTGAACACGATGTACTGGCTTACACCTGATGCTTCGCTCCAAGGTCATTTGGAAGCGATGTGCTGAAGTGCTTTGAGCCTGCCTTGGCTCTAACAATTACTTCTTCGCTTTCTGTGATGGAGCGTGTGGTTCTGTTGGGCAAACACCTCATACAGACACCTAACCCTGGTGCTGGCATTTTGCTTCGAGTCTCAACGTTTCTGTGTTTCAGTTTCACGCTGGCTGGTGCTCAGGCTAAGGAAAAGGGGTGCCTTCCTGGCTGCCAACCATGCAGACAGAGCCGAGCCTGGGTCTCTCCTTCTGGAGGTGCCTCCACAGAGACTGAAACTCAGCAGCTCAGTCTGTGTTTTCTGTGATAGCCCCTGCTGTTACCTTCCAGTTATAGTCCTGTAGGGCTTCTCTAAGTGATGCATAAGGAGGAACAGAAACCACAACGTATGTACTCACAGATGTTCAGGGCTCTTTGGGGTAAGAACAACCTGTTTTTTGTGCTGATGTCAGCAATGGCTATCCAGTAACCCAGCGGGTTTTTACAATAATGAGACCAAGGAAAGCTGATAGCTTAGTCAGAGATATCATACAGTAATTAAAACAATGGTCCCCAGCTTTCCCTACATGCTAAACAGAGGGAAAACAGCTGAACTGGCCCCTGCTATGCCTTGCTCTGCTGTACTGAAGTGGCACGTATTCCTTGGTCAAGAGTCAAGCCCATCACAAGAATGTAAGAGGAATGCAAGAGTACTCTTACTCTTACCGTAAGTATAATTACATTACTCTTACAAGAAGCTTTACTCCATGTAATTTGGACCGGCTGGGCATTAAGATGGTCTAAATCTTGCTCTCTTTTAGGTTCAGTTTTTGGTGGAGTTCAGTTTCTGTTTCACTTAAGTACATTTAATGATATTCTGAGTCTCTCGGTGCCTCCCAGCAGCTGCCATGCAAGTTTATCTTTGCTTTTCATTCAGGCTTTTGATGTAGCTCAGGATTCAACTCTTTCATTCTTTTTGTCAAATGCTATATTTTCTTCTTGCGTTTTCTTCCTCTGGTGCCTCTGGACAGTAGTATAATTCTGACACCGATAGTTGTTATAAATAATATAGTTTCTACTCTGGGTAATGAAGACGAGACAAAGGGAGGTATTGTGTATAGAAAGTAGCAGGAATGTAGCAGATCTGTCATGCAAGACCACCAGCCCCAGGTGAGCTATCGTGGAAATGCACTCAGCTTCAGTTTGCCTTTGGTTTCTGTGCTACAGTTGGGAAAATACAATGCATTTTAGATTATTCTTCAGACTCTGGGACATCAAAAACTCGAGTACTTTGTGATATATGTCCATGATAAACCTAGTATCTATCATAGATCTTAGCAAAAAGACTCTTGTCTAACACTTAGGGTCCTTTTTGTTTTATAAAATATGCAAGGACACACAAAGGGAGACATTCTTTAAAATCTGAACTGCAAGTCGGGCTTCTTAATTTTTAGGTTTAATTCTCAGTGTCAGGGAACTTTTGCGGCTCAGTGTGTGCTTACACCCTCTGCCATATACCAGTGAGGAATACTCTTCTGTTCTTTCTTATGGAAACTAAACTGGACGTTTGGTAACATTTCAATTCCCACTTTACTCTGAGGGACTAGTTTGAGGACTAGTCTTTAGTTTTCAGTTTTTCCCATGTGTACACTTGACCTCTGGCTTGAGGAGTCAGCAGCAGGATGCATCTCCTTTTACGCTGCAGTTCATTATGTTATGTTAACCATTTTTGTGTATTCATTCTCTGTACTTCTTCACAGAGAGAATGTGGTGGGTGTTATCTATTTTTAGAAGTAAACAATGACAAGTATTTCCATCTGGAGAATAATAAAAAAGTTGCTTCGGTTGAATCTAAAGTTTGACTCGCAAGGAAGCAGACCTTTACCAACCACTAAAGTGGAAAATTAGAAGACCATTTAAGATAGGACTGAAGAGGATCTTCAGTGGCTGCTGCGCCCGTCAGATATCTAATTGTTGCTGGTGTTTTCCTGGGAAAGTTTTAGGCCTCTGGCTGGTCTTTAGTGTCTGAAAACGTCTCTTGCCTGTGTCGTACATGTTGTAATTCTGATTATCACAGAGCTGCTTTCCTTAGGAAAGTCTAAATGTAGCCATTCAAAAGGCACACGACTCCAGTAAGTACTCCCTGGTAGCCCATTTCTGTAAAGCCTTAAAGGCAGGGTTGAATCCCACATGAAAACCCATACAAGACAGAGAGCACTGCTGCTTGAATAGAGAAACCAGCAAGGTTATTACTCTGAGGAAGCAATAGAAGTTGGCACTACAGTGCGTCAGAGTAAGGTTAAGTGAGATAAAGACTGCAGGCCTATTTAATTAAGTAAATAGACTATCTATCACAAAGAATAACAGTCCTAAATAATAGGTTTATAAATGTTGCAATCTCATTCCACAGATTCCAGTGTTGTCCTATTTTCATTATGCCAAACTGAAGATTTTTACTGAGGTACCAATTCTCAGCAGTGGTTACAAGCTCCTGGAAATTTAGTGAAAAAAATTGGCCAGATGCTCAAATTAAGTTTGACACTTAAAATGAGGAGATAGATACCATATCACCAGTCCCAAGTGTGCCAGACTCTTTAGTGACTTTGGAATTTTAAGTTTTCAGAAGGTAATAAACATCCTCAGGACTTTCCTTTGTTTTTTGAATTCTGTAACTTCTTCATTTGTATTTTCAGGCTGGAAGGATGAAGTTGGCTTTATGTATTTTTAACCAAAACCTGATCTTCTGCTATAATTGTGTAGCTCTTGTACCGTGGTTCAAATAAAAATATGAAACTGCAGAACCTCTGAGATAAGATCATGAGGGCTAGCAACAGACTGAGTTGCTTAACAAATTCCAGGGAGAAGACACAACAATAAATTCAAACTGTTAGGAGCCATTTTTAATGGAGATGCCCTCAATCTGATGCTAAATTCAAAGTATTCAACAGATTTCTTATAACTTGTATACAATCCACAAATCCTCTTCCCCTGCATCCCATAATGATGCCACACATCTGTAGGCAGTGACCCCTTCCATGGTGATAGGTGTCCAGTGGTCTGAGGAGGCGACTGGAGCTCCCTTACCTGCCAGTGTGTCCCTCTGTTCCTTCATGTGTGGGGATGAATAGTAAATCACACAACCTGACAGTAATGACCATGCAAAAAAATCAGCTATACTTCCTGTGATTATAGGATAGCAGAAAAGTTGCCTTAAGACCTTTGTTTGCAGTAAAGAACTATAAATATGTGTAGAAAATCCCTAATAGATGTTTATACTACTTTTTTTTTTTTTTAATCCAAAGAAGTGAATTTTCCATAATTTTTGGTTAGTCTGCTCTGCTGTTTATCCAACCTTAGAATGGTATTAAAGAGATTTTCTAACTCTAAACTGCTTTGCTAAAGGTTAATTTTGCTGGTCCTACTCCAAGCATCACTGGAGAAGTACTGTTTGTTCTTCTGGAAGACGTACTAGCAGAGCTGAAACTTGAAGCAGAGCTGGCTTCGTTGAAGCAGATCTTAAACTTTCCATGTAGGTTTCTGAGTCTCTTTGTCTCCATCTGGATGCCAGAGCTGCACTTTATCTACATGGGCCTGATCTTGTCATGTGGGAAACAGGATACAAACTGCGCTCTAGTGCAAAATGAGCAGGAAACCTTTCTTTCTGAGGGTTGGCACATCACTCCTATTATTGAATGTATGGGTGAAATTTCAAAATATGTGGCACCCTTTCCCAATAATTCTTGTATGGACCACTGGCATAAATAGGTGCCAATTAACAGAAGGAATACAAAACTTCATCTTTGTCTTTTGCGAAATTTACCTACAAAGTCTGATAAAAGTACACTTAAGTCTCAGCTCAGAAACAGCAGGAAGGCTGCAACTGTTTAACAAATTTAAAATTCTTGTAAATAAAGGGGTTTTTGCAAAAGTGTAAAGCTGCTAAAAATGCCGACCTATAAGACGCTGGTTTACCTACACATTTTACTGTAAACTCTTCAAATTGATTGTCTTACAAGCTAGGCAATTCTCTCTGACATAACATACAGGGAAGCTCTATGGGGTAAGTAGCCTGTCCAGTAATCTTTCTGGGCAGATTTTCCATTTTTTCTCCTAGGTCATAGCATGTTGAAAAAAAAAAGAAAAAGGCACTTGCTAAAAACAATGAAATTTCAAAGCATAGGAAATACAGTTTTGTAGAGACATTAAGGGTAGTAAGGGCAGGTTCTGTTTTAGCTAAGTTGACTTTCCTCTCTCCGTGGTACATTGCACATGATCTTGAGAAAATCTACACTTTCATCCTCTCCTGTTCCTGTCAAAATTAATGGAAGTTATCCTGTTTTACTATGGGTGACTGTGAGCTTCAACTGCATTGCTCCACGTTAACTTAAATGGCACTGAAGGCACTCTTGGTCCCTGGTAGCCCAGAAGAGTTACATTGCTGTGCCCTCTTTACCTGCTTTATATCTTGGTCTAAGCCTCCTGTTTCTGCTCTCAGTAAATATCTAGATCCCCATCTGCTATGAAAGGCCTTATATAAACATTTATTTAGCTGAAGCATGAAATATTTTTATGGAAGGCACTTTGCTTTTAACCTGAAGTTACCAATACCTGACATAGGAAAATCTTATTCCTTAGATCACTGCAGTATCTCCTAGAGCAGGACACTTTGCAGGTAATCAAGAAATTAATTAGAATGCTATTAGGGAAACATTCTAACTTCTTTGCTAAGGTTATAAATAGAAGACAGAGTTTCAGAGCCCTTTTTTTTAGAATGTAACTGAGAGAAATGTAATAGAGAAGTGGGTGGCAACAGGAAGACAAAACTTTATAAATCTTTTATCAGTTTTTCCTCTGTCTTTTAAAGTCCTATTTGTCTTCCTGCGTTCTGGGTACCTAGTAGTCTAGGATAACCAATTTTTATACTTGAATCTTGGGGGAAGAAGGAGGTTGTATTTTTTTTCTGCTGATCCAACCCCACAGCCACTAACCATGAGCTGAATTCCAGGCAGAAAGAAGTACCACAACTTGAAAGTTGCCAAAATCTCATAGAAATTCAGTTCTTGTGTAGTTTCATCACCTGATAGAGGCAATTTTCCAAATTACGTATCTTGAAGGTTCCTGACACTCAAGTCAATGGTCATCTGATAGTTTTATCTGCTTCTCTAATAATCCCAATATTTGGAATCAAATCACCTGGGAGCTGGTGAAGGGAATGGGGAAGTGAAAATCTGCTCTAGTTTATACTTAATCATGGTCCAAATTCCAGTTCTTTTACAGGGCTCTTTTACTGTCTTTCCCATGACATGGGTTATTCACAAGTAGAGAACAGCAGAACACAACATGATTTTAATTCCCAATTTATTCTGTCAGCCACTGAGGTTTCCAACCTTTATTTTTAAAAACCACAACACTCTCGCTAATTAAGACTCCCTTCTTCCTCCAGTTGTTAATGGGCACAAACATAGCCAATTTTAAATATGTCTAATCAGAGCACTGCCTGATTCTGTCTTTATACAACAGCTATTACCCTAAGGGACAAATTATGTCTTCAATTGCACACACTTGTCCCATTCACCAAAGACTTGACAGTCCATCCATCAGAGGGAAAATATATATTGCAATTATCTGCACAGGTTACATATTTAATAATTTCTTTATTTTTTTCTTTATTTTGTATATATGAATATATATGTGTATTTATTTATTTATTTTGGATTTGGGTTATAGTTTATTTTTTACTCTAGCGGATCTGTTTTCTTCGGAGTCATAGAATAGTTTGGGCTGGAAGGGACCTTTAAAGATCACCTAGTTCAACACCACTGCCATGGGCAGGGACACCTCCCATTTGATCAGTTTGCTCAGAACTCCATCCTACCTGACCCTGGATGTTTCTAGGGATGGGGCATCTCCCACCTCTCTGGGCAACCTGCGCCAGCATTTCACCACCCTCATTGTAAAAAATTTCTTCCTTCTATCTAGTCTAAATCTATGCTCTTTTTGTTTAAAGCCTTTATCCCTTGTCCTATTGCAACAGACCCTATTAAATACTCTGTCCCTGTCTTTCCTGTAGGGCCCCTTCCATTACTGAAAGGCTGCAATAAGGTCTCCCCAGAGCCTTCTCTTCTCGAGGCTGAACAACCCCAACACTCTCTCAGCCTTTCCTCACAGGAGAGGCATTCCATCCCTCTGATCATCTTCATGGCACTCCTCTGGACCCCCTCCAACAGGTCCATATCCTTCCTGTGCTGAGGACTCCAGAGCTGGACACAGTGCTCCAGGTGGGTCTCAGAAGAGCAAAGTAGAGGGGTAGAATTGCCTCCCTTGACCTGTTGGCCACACTTCTCTTGATGTAGCCCATAATGCTGTTGGCTTTCTGAGCTGTGAGCACACATTGTCAGCTCATGTCCAATTTTTCATCCAGCAGTACCCCCAAGTCCTTCTCCACAGGGCTGCTCTCAGTCCCTTCATCCCCCAGCCTGTATTGAGACCAGGGGTTGGTGTGAACCAGCTGCACTCTGTACTTGGCCTTGTACCTCATGAGATTCACATGGGCCCACTTCTTGAGCTTCTGGATTTCAGAGGTCTGACTGCTTTCAATACTTACTAAAAAGTAAAATACAGCCCACCCCTGTGGTTTCTTCTAGTATATCAGTGCAAAGAAGGCTTGGGATATAGGCAGGACTTCTGCTACCTAGATGAATGGATCAGTGGCAGATTAAATGCGATCCAGAAGAAACTATTTGTGGTCTCCAGATGAAGATGAAGATAGTAGCAGCTCTCTGATACGTGCCTGCAGGAAAGAAATAGTTTGGAATTGGTAAATGAAGAAAGACCATAGTCTGAGCTGGTCTGAGCATCTCAGCTATTTGGCTGGAAGAACTTCCTTAAGATGGCTTGCTGTGGGCCATAGCTTTTATCGTCAGTGTTGCTTGTCTGAAAAAGTTACTTGCATCCTGATAGGATGGAAAGAACAGGCAGACAAGCAACAACAGCATTTAAATGCAAAGTGTATATTAGCATAAGATGTCAGATATTGAAATACTGCTTTGTTGTTGCTCCTGACTATAATCTCAGTTGCCATGAATTTGTATTCTGGCTTGTAATTTAATGTATTAGTTATATTTCTGCCAACACAGGAAAACAGTTAATATTCCTTGTAACTACCATATGCTATGGGGGATTTTTTGCTCTTTATGAATTACAGAAGTTTCATTAATTTCAACCAATTTGCATTTGGTCTTTTCCCCCCATTACTTCAACTGGTTACCCTAATCCTCCATAAACCAATGTAAAAGCATGTTAATATTTGCATGTAACATAAGCTCCATTTAGGATTTTTGACTAAGATGACATTTTCTTACTAGGAAAGAAATAATGTAAGTTACTTTTTTTTCAAGGAAACTGCCTCTGAACAAGAATTTTTAAGATAATATAAAGAACAATTTGGCTAATAATAATTTTTCATTAGCTTGCAGATAAAGCAGCCCAGATGAAACTGCCTGAAACTTTGTCCTAATCCAAAGTTTAAAGAAAAATCCAGATAAATTTTTAGTCTGTTTTGCAGTTTCTGCTGGTTCCAGATGTGCAATTAAGCTTGTATTTTGTGGCTCACTACAAAACCCATTAAGTGAAATCCATGAAAAGTCTCCAGTTCTGGGCAAGGGAACATAACAATTGCAGTGGGTCCCTGCTCCCACTGGGAGTCCTTATGCTTATTGTGGCCTGGACCAGCCATGATGAAAAGCGCTGTGTTCCATTTATTGATAATCATAGACTTTTCTACAATGTGGAAAAGCCCAGTGGCAAGTGTTTTCACCGTATGTATGTGACAGTCGTCTTAACCACAAATTCAGTTCAAGGGTCAGCTTTTTCTGGTTTTAGTCAGTTCTTAGTTCCCACTGAACTGGTATATTAAGATTTCTCATGCTGCTTGGTGATGGGTTTTAAAGTGCCTTGCATTTTTCTTGTACTATATAAGTAAGTAGAAATAGTTATTTCATTTCATTATCTGAGAAGATTTTGAAACTAGAAATACTGAAAACTTATGGGAGAGATTGCTTTGCTAAGATTTCAAACCAACTTCCATGAATGTAAAAAGCTAAAAAATTCTAGAGAATTATGTAAATTAGACATGGACTCCACCTTGCCCAGCTTCTGTAAAAAAGTTAAATACCTAGTCTGAACTCATTATATGGCCTCCCTTGACAGCCAATGGAGACAAGAACACCTTCATGATAGATACTATAAGATAAAATGCTATATGAAGGTTCTTATTTCTCCCTACTATTATAGGTAACTCCCATTAAACATTTAACTCTTAGCCAAAAGGAATTTAACTATGATGAATCCAATAATGGATATTTGCATGTTCTAGGTTTTTTTTCTAAACCCAAATAGTAAAAGATGATTTGGTGTTAATTCTTGATTATTCAGATAGTATTTCTTTATCTAAGGATATAACTTTCCATTTCTGGTGTTTAGCATATGGAGGCTTTGAAGCAATATAAAGGGGTGTGAAAAATTGTTGCCTAGCTTCATGTTTTGCTTTCTTGGTTTGGTCATCCTTATTACAATTTGGAATGAAAAAAAATCCACAGATATCTTGTCCTTGCTATGGGTTTAATAGCTGAATATTAAAAAATCAAAATGTATCAGAATCAGGTTAAATTTCTATCACTGTAATTAAACCAAATAAATTTAAATAATGCAGTCCTCCAGACTAAGATAACTGAAATTCAATCAATGAATTGATGAATTAGCAATAATATGAAATTAAGTCAACAATTATTCACCAGTGTCGGACAACAATAAAGATTCACTTAATGAAAATCTATTACATATAAGTGACTCTTATAAATGATTAATTCCAGAAATTACAGAAATAAAAATGAATGTAACCTGCTTCCCTTACTCTCTGCTACACAGCAAGAAGGAGTATCAAGGCTTCCATTCAGTAAGGGTTTTATACAGTTACCCCTTGCTCCTTGCTTCAACATAACACAATGCTTAACATTATTTTAAGGGTTTCTGGTAGATTTCTTTTTTCCATGGTCACTTTATTAAGTTAAAGTGATACATGGAGTTGTGAAGTGGTATTTGTCAAAAATAAGGATTTTTCTTGTGCATTTGCTTAATATGCAAGTGCATATATTTGCATCTCTACAGACATTTAGGAGAATATCAGAACAATATTTATAGGCAGAGGTAACATTTTTATTAGTCAATCTTGTATGGAAGAATGTGACAGACTTTCAGATGGACAAGCCCCTTTCCAGATCTGCAGTAGAAATAGGGAAATAGGGAATTTAAAAACTAATGCTCAGTTTACTGTTTTGAGATATGTTTTATCATAGAATCATAGAACAGTTTTAGATGAGAGGTATCCAAATGAGAGAGCAGTTGGTACTTGTGGAGTTGGAAGGAAGGGAGAATGAGAAAGTGCAGAAGGGTAGTTACTGCCTGGGGTAAAGAGACAGGTAATTTCCTGTATACTCAAACCATGCTCAGTGTAATTTTTTTGTTTCCCGGTGCTCATAGTGCTGGTGTATTTTTGTTCTCTCGAAATGTCTTTAAATATTCACTGTAGCAGGAACAACAAGGATATTCTTACTTATTCTGATCAGATAAAGTATTCTCTTTCATAGTAAACAGGTTTTACAGGAACAGAATTCAACTAAATTCTAAGTAAACTGCTAAGTATTTTCAAAAGAAAATTTGAAACTCACATGCACTAATTCTTACTCACCCTACATCCCTCGCCCCCCAGTCAAATTTAACAATATATAGAATATGCTTAGGACATCTATTTATGACAATAAAAAAGTTATTACAAATTCAAATAGGAGCAAGAGAGAAAATTACTCAATGAAATCCCAAATACTTCACAGGTATCCATGTGCTACGTTCCTTCTCAGCTGTTTGAACACTATGGAAAATAAACTACAAAATGAAAAAAATAGTTAAAAGATAATGTTCATTTATTTATCATTTATTTTAAGATGGAAAAGCTGTGGATAACATGTAAACATTATGGGTGATAGACTTGTTCAGTCTTTGTCAAGGGTACTTAGACTGTAGTATTCTTAAGTTTGCAAGGGAAAGTTTATTTATCTTCTAATGCCAATGTAATAACTACATTTACATTCAGCAGAATTTATTCCCTTAAGCCCTACCAAAATTAGGTGAGGAATGATTTTCACTGATGATGTTTTATAAAGAAATCATTCTAATTTGCAGTTACACAGTGCTTGGTGTCAAAGGATCTCAAAGCATATGACTGTTAATTAAATTCCATGACCTGTCCCTGTGGAAGACATGCCTAGCTTTACCATTTAAACTTTTATTATATTCATTAAAATCTTGGCATCCCTTTTCACAACTGCCTTCCCATGGAAAATGGGAGGCTGAATTTGGTATTAAATTTGTTTTCCTCCATTGTACCCCAGTGAAGTGATTACATGACAGTTAATAAAGGATGATAAACTTTTTAGGTGTGGTGGCCCATGGATTGGAGTCCCAAACCATATTTTAGGACTCATTAAAAACATCCTGAATATGTAACAACCTAAAACAATTCCAGGAACTACTGAGGCAAAGAATGAGTCTTGAGATCTTGCTTCTAAAGTCCCTTGTTTAAAGGTGACATATTCTCTCTGTGTGGTGTTCATAGTTCTAAGTTTGCCCTGGAAAATAGGTGTGCACCTTCATTTGAAATACATTTTTTAAAGCAGGCACTGTAAAGGGAGATAATGCTGCCCTTCTTTTCACTGTCAATTCCCTTGCAAGAGTAAACACAATTTTTGATTTAGGTAGCTAAAATTTGCCAACATCCCACTTACAGTACTACTAGCCTTTTCTGGATCTGGCACGTTAAGACTAAGTAAATGTATCAAATTGTATCTTCCACTTCTAGGAAATCTTAGGAAAACATATTTATTAGGAGATTAGCACAACCCTGCAACAAATCATCCAGGCAGATTGCACGATTTCTGTCCTTGGAGGTTTTCAACAGTAGGCTAGACATAGCCACGATTGACCTGATCTCCTGTTGGCAACAGACCCACTTCAAGTTAAACTAGGTAGCCTCATGATATTCCTTACAACCGAGAAGACTATGATTCTATGAAATCTTCCCATTGTGAATATCTGCTCTGTGTAGTCTGGCAGAAACCAACAAGGCATTGCTGGTGTTTTAGCTGACTATGATTGCACTATATGTCAACCCAGCAACCCATCTATGAACAGTCAGGTTGATGTGGGGGATTATTATTGCTCTGATTCCTTTGGGATGACCTTGTATTCAGCTTCTTACTAGTTTTTGTATACTTCTTATGGACTATACCTTCTCATTTATCTACAACTAGAGACCTAAGTCAGGAAATGGTGTTTCACGAGAAGCTCAACAGCATAATCCCTAACACAAAGCAGAAACCTCAGCTCTCAGTCCTGGTGATGCTGTCTGCACTGAACAGAAGCATTTCCAAACAGGCATGTTCTGGACTACATAAGTGAAATGGAATGGAACACAAGTATGGGAATTAAACTTCTGCTTCTTTGTACTATGGGAAACCCCAAGGCTTCTGTGCAGTGATTAATATTCAGTAGTCAGTACTAGTCACAGCCATCACTCACAAATGATAGGGCATTTTTTCTCCTAAGCATTTAAAAGGGAGCAAAAATGTGTATAATGCTTCTGCTTTGATTGCAACTGAAAAACAAAGATCAATATAAGACCTTTTTGTCTATGTTTTTGCAATTCAATGCCCATAGAAGGCTTCTCTCGGCTTGAAGGGCCTGATGGTGATCTACCATTTGACTGCCATCCACAGCCTACCATCCTGACTGAAAATTAGGAGCAGAAGGATTAAACCAGTTGGTTTTTTTTTGTTTTGGTTATTTGGTCATTACAAGCATGGGTTCACCTGAAGATGAGGCAACTAGTCAGTCACTAGCAGTTCAAAGCAATTTGAAGATAAACAGAAAGTATACATACATAGATATACAGGGCACAAACATGTTTTTAACATGATCAAAACCACCAGACAGGAAAACTTGGGTTCCATTGCTTTCTTACATTGATTTTTATATTAAAATTTACTGCCTGGATAACCACAGATTGGGATTAATCCCAGCTAACTGCAAACAACTAATTTCACACTATTTTCCTTCTATGATTAATGGGGAGAAAGCAGGCACCATAGAACAGTGTTTCATCCCTTTAGTGTCTAAGATGGATGCATGGATACAGGAGATGAATCCTAACCACAGTCTTCCCTTGTCATCTCAGTTGTCATTGTCATCCTCTTCTGAAGAGATTCTTCCAGAAAGTGAATATTCTGGGTTCCAAAAATGTCTGAATTTAAAAATATGTTCTGATGTCTTCTGCTTTCTTCTGTATAGTGTCATACATGATCTTAGTGGATTCTGTCTTTCTTCATAAGACTTTGCTTTCTCCAGAGATCTGCTGTGAATAGTTTTTTTCTGTTTAATTTTACACTACAATGATTTTGTGTGTTGGTTTTTTTCAGCTTGCTCTTTCCTTTTTTTGGGGAACCCTCATTTGAATCCAGATATCAAGTAAGAAGCAGAAGTTGATGTCTGCTGTCAGAAATCAATATATATTAACTAAGAAATTAAATATTGATGAGTTCAAAACCAATGCAAATATTGAGGAACAATAAATCTTGCTATGCACCAAAACAAGAAGCAAAAATAAAAGTTTTGCCCTGGTATATGTGCAGCTATCACTAAAATTCATTATATCTGTTTGTATTTGAAGGTAAAATCTGATGAGCTATGCCTTGCTACATATATTGATCACCATATTCATATTTCTGTTTCAATCTATCTAATTTGATCTTTCTAACTGAATTAATGAGTCACTTTACTTACTTTTCTAAATGAAAATTCTAAAGAAGAGGTGAAACTAAAATTACAGAAAAAGAAAAAATGGCATTTCTCTCCTGTAAAGTGAGCAGTAAATTTGACAAAGTTCACTCTTGTGAATTAGGGTTGAGTGAAGTATTATGATTGAAAAAATATATTTCCTGGACCTATTATTGACCATTGCTCATAAGCTGAAAGAACACAGATAGTTTCATCTGGTTTCAGCTAGTCAGGAAATATGCTTCATACATATAATAATACTAAATAGTTCACAATAATTTGTAGTTATGTGTGGCTTTACCATTACGTTTTGATTTATTTTCTATATTAATTTCTGTATACGGATACTTTCTGAGACTTTACTTACTGGAAAAAATGCAATAATCATAAATGAAATACAATTATGGGAAATATAACTCATGGGAAAATGTACTTTGCAAGATAAGCATGATCAGAAACATACTCTAAGAAGAATTTGGCAAAGCTAAAGCAAAATTAGAGCAACGTTAAATTCTAACCATTCTGTCCAAAATTTCCTGATTCATCCAAGACCAGCAGTCACTATGATTCAGGGAAAAATGCATCAGTCCTCTTATGTTTAGAACTTCACTCATTTCTTAGAATTAGTCCTCTTGTTTTGGAGAAAAGACATCACATTATTCAGGAATACCATCTATGCTAGAGATGACTATTTTACTCCTGTGGAAATTGCTTCAGTGGTAGCAGAATTACATGTCTTCACAAAACGTTCAGTTCCACATGCTCCCCAGTGACTTGATGCCTTTTAGCAGCTGTACTCTCAGTGCATTCCAGACAACTTTGAACATTCTTCAGCCACTTTCTTTCTCTAGATGATGAAGCTGTTATAACGCCTAAATATAGGACCTTCTGATTATTGCTGCTTCCTTCTGCTCTGTGTCAGGGTGCTGCTATATACCAGAACAAGCCGAGAAATTCTCTCTTCTGTATTTATTCTGCTAAATAAAAGTCTCAGAGACTGAATGTGAGTCCTAGAGCTTCGATCATCCACATTATTTTATTGATATTCGTCTTGCTCTTTTTTCAACTGCTTCATTTAGCTTATTCCAAGGTAATAAGCTGTGAGGTTCAGTTGCCTGCTCATTTCAGGAACTATTTCTATCAAGAATGGGTCTGTACCAGGTGTTCCTAACCTCTAAGAGTGTTCTGTCCTGGTCTGCGTGTCTTATAA
Source organism: Gallinago undulata (assembly GCA_026546715.1). NCBI lineage: Eukaryota > Metazoa > Chordata > Aves > Charadriiformes > Scolopacidae > Gallinago > Gallinago undulata. Next base: position 191,202,847 of record JAOTQQ010000001.1, on the reverse strand, counting down.
GTGTTTTTCAGGATAACACAGCAATGATGAAACCTAAGCCAGATTCATCAAGTGGTGTCCAGCAAAACTCTTAGAGATGAACATGCTACCCAAGGGCATGAATGGCAATGAATTTCACACCATCTTTCCTACCTTGAGAATCTGCTGTGAAATGTACTTAACAAACATTTGCATATAAAGATAAGTCATAACTGAGTGACCCTTATATATCTGTCTATTATATGTGTTTAGATTTCATGAATAAAAGTATCAGGGATCTGAGCATGATGCAAATGGTATGGAATAAGGGGTGGAATGTCCTGATTTGAGGTAAAACAGAAGCAACTTTCTGTTCAGTAATTTTACATCTGAGCTAGCCTCTTCTAACTCTCTGGAATTAACAGCATATTGTGGAGAAAATAGAGAGCTTTGGCTGGAGTTCAAGAACAAAAAGAAGGTCTATGATCTTTGGAAAAGGGGCCTGGCAGGCAAGGAGAAATACCAGGAAGCGGTGAAGATATGCAGGGGGAAAATTAGAAGGGCCAAGGCTCAAGCTGAGCTCATCTTGGCCACTACAGTTAAGAACAACAAAAAGGGTTTTTTTCAGTATGTAAACAGTAAAAGGAAGATTAGGGATATTATAGGCCCACTGATGAATGAGATGGACACCCTAGTGGTGGAAGACACAGAAAAAGCAGAGTTGCTGAATGCCTTCTTTTCTTCAGTCTTCACTGCTAAGGCTGCCCCACATGAATCTCTGGCCTTGGAGGCAAGTGGGAGGCTAGAGAGAGGAAGTTTTTCCTCCAGTAGAGGAAGACCAGGGTCAGGACCACTTGGCCAAACTGGACATTTATAAGTCCATGGGCCCTGATGGGATGCACCCACGAGTGTTGAGAGAGCGGGCAGATGTTATCTCTGGGCCACTCTCCATCATCTTTAAAAGGTCATGGAGAACAGGAGAGGTGCCTGAAGACTGGAGGAAGGCCAACATCACTCTAGTCTTCAAAAAGGGCAAGAAGGAGGACCCTGGGAACTACAGACCATTTAGTCTCGCCTCCATCCCTGGGAAGGTAATGGAGAGACTCATTCTAGATGTCATCTCCAAACAAGTTGAAGAGCGGGGGGTTATTGGAAATGGGCAACATGGGTTTACCAAGGGTAAATCACGTTTGACCAATCTGATAGCTTTCTATGACGTTATAACTGGTTGGTTGGATGAAGGGAGGGCAGCAGATGTCATCTACCTTGACTTCAGCAAGGCTTTTGACACTGTCTCCCATAACATCCTCATTGGGAAACTAAGGATGTGTGGGCTGGATGAGGGGACAGTGAGGTAGATTGAGAACTGGCTGTGTGACAGGACCCAAAGGGTAGTGATTAATGGAGCAGGTTCAAGTTGGAGGCCTGTGACCAGTGGTGTCCCCCAGGGATCAATACTTGGTCCAGTCCCGTTCAACATATTCATCAGTGACCTGGATGAGGGGACAGAGTGTATCCTTAGCAAGTTTGCTGATGATACCAAACTGGAGGGGTGGCTGACACCCTGGAGGGACATGCTGCCATCCAGCAAGACCTGGACAGGCTGGAGAGCTGTGCAAGCAAGAACCTCGTGAGGTTCAACAGGAAAAAGTGTAGGGTCCTGCACCTGGGGAAGAATAATGTCAGGCACCAATACAGGTTAGGCATGGACATGCTGGAGACAAGTTCCAAAGAGAAAGATCTGGGGGTCCTGGTAGACAGCAAAATGTCAATGAGCAAGCAGTGTGCTCTTGTG
>JAOTQQ010000001.1:191170799-191200994 GCA_026546715.1 Gallinago undulata | reverse complement strand
AGGCAATCCTGCTTCAGCAGGGGAGTTGGACTAGATGATCTCTACAGTCCCTTCCAACTCTAAAAAATTCAGTGAAATTCAGTGAAATTCAGTGAAAACTCTTCATTCTCAGAGTGATAAGACCAATGTTTGTACTTCATGTCAAGGAATGGTATGCAGATCGGCTCCTGCATATACTTATTGCTATATCAACCTAGGTCCCTTTTTTTCCCTTTATTTGCCCTTTTGGAGGGTCAGAAATTGAAAAGTGTAGAGTGGTCACATCTGTGGGGAGGAGTGGACAGGGCAGGTGATCCAAACCTGACTAACAGGGTCAGCCTGTTAGTAGTCAGCCATCTACCCCATGCTCAGTCTAAAAGCTGACGGATCAAAGGGTCAGCCTCTTTCTTCAGTGGCTGGAGTCTGAGGAGGACTCTGCTTCTTCATCTGCCTTTGATCCCTATCCACATGTTCCTGACTCCAGAGCTGGAAGCCAGTTCCCATCTGTTGCTGAGTCCAGTCTGGGACTTCCCCAGTGCCTGCCAGTATATATTGTATCTATTTAATTATTTCCTTTTTAATTTTAATATTAATATTTCATTAAAGTAGTTTAGTACATTCTAAACTTGTAAATCTCTTTATCTCTTCCCCTTTTTCTCCTGGAGTGAGAAAGTGGGGGGAGAGCATCTGTCGCTGTCATAGGCTAATTTGGCCTAAACCATGACATGTCCCAAAAGACCTTTCACTCTCAAATCTCGTAAGAAATACCTTCACCCAGTCGATGCCTTATATACTCACAATTTCAAACAAAATACCCCCACTGTTGTGTGCAGACCTCACATTATTTCAGATGATTTGAACTGGGGAATTAAAAAAGAAGCTAAGTTTAAACACAAAACAATAATTCTGCTGTACAGCCACAGGAGGTCCAGAGGATATCCCAAAGCAAGTACCATACAGTGTGGGTGTGACAACTCTGTGCTCTCAGCGGAAGAGTCTGAACATTGCTTCTCTCCTTAAAGCCTCTTTCCTCTATCCCAATCAGCAGGAAAAGAGGCAGGTATTGCAGGAGGTCAGCTTGGCTGAACAGGGATTCCTGATGGAACTCAAATGCAAAAACCAGAGCTTGCAACTTAGCCAGGAGGTGAAAGTGGGGACAGGCTATCAAGGAAGAAGAGTATGCAGTGATTCTTGCAGTGATGAATGCCAGGCCTATGTTGGGCTCCTTTAGCAACAGCAAAGGTCAAGAAAAAATAATTATTAGATATCTTTTTGCCATCTATTTCACATATGTCCAGTTTTGGGTCCCCATTACATGTTCAGTGACCTGGATGACAAGATGTATGAAAAGAGGCAGCTGGGTTTGTTCAGCTTTGAGAAAAGAGTAGGTAGGAGATCTGAGATGTTCCCTTAATCTATCTGAAGAGAATTATAGAAAAGGTGGAGTCAGGATCTACTGAATGGTGCATGCTGAAAAGACAAGAACCAACAGCTGCAAGTCATAATAAAGGAAATTCCCACTAGGAAAAAAATATTCAGACTGAATGTGACAAAGCCCAAAGATGTTGAGTAATCTTCATGTCTGGAAATGTTCAAATCTGGTCTGGAGAAGACCCTGAACAACCTAACCTGACTTTGAAGTTGGTCCTGCCTTGAACAGGAATTTGGACCATGTGATGGTCTCCACAGATCCCTCCCAACTAGATCTTTTCTCATTTTATGCCACCCCAGTCCAGGTCAAGTCATTACTTCCTATCCATCCTGTAAATATTCTGTGAGCAACTTCCAGCTTGTGTTCAGGTGGTGTGAAAGAAGAATTCATCAATCTCAACTGGAGCAATGACACAAGCTGGACTGGGAGAGAGGGAAAGGCAAACTTTGGTGTAAGAAACTTCGGACTTCTCCAATGAATCCTCATAGCAGCCTATCAATATCTGAAGGGAATCTACAGAAGAGCTGGAGAGGGACTCTTTGCGAGGAAATATAGCGACAGGACAAGGGGCAACGGTTTTAAACCGGAAGGGGGGAGATTTAGATTAGATATTAGGAAGAAATTCTTTACAATGAGGGTGGTGAGGCACTGGAACGTGTTGCCCAGGGAAGTCGTGGATGCCCCATCCCTGGAAGTGTTCAAGGCCAGGCTGGATGGGGCTTTGAGCAACCTGGTGTAGTGGGAGGTGTCCCTGCGCATGGCAGGGGGGTTGGAACTCGATGATCTTTAAGGTCCCTTTCCAACCCAAATGATTCTATGATTCTATGAATCTTCACACTCAACTTATGTGTGAAGCTTAAAATGTAGATCATATAATTAGGATGACTTTCTGGTTTCTCACTGGGTGAAAATGGTGCATCAAGGTGGGGCATCACCAGGGTACCGACACATTATTAAAGAAGCCCCACAGTTCCACAGAAGTTTTTGCTGGAGAAAGTCAGTAGTGGCAAAGGGACCTGGGAGGAAAGAGAAAACAATGGTACCATTTCCAGTGTGTAAGTAATAGATATTGTTGTTGGGAAAAGAACAGGCAGGCAAGGCCTGGTGCATACAAAGATTGCTGAGCATCAGTGGGAATTGAGAAACTGTGAAATGAGTTAGCAGTAGCTGGAAAAGGCAAAGAGCCAAACTGAGGATGGGCAGCCTGAGGAGTGAAACCTAGTACAAGCTTGTCAAGGGAGGAGATTGGAATGAGGACGTGGAAGAAATGAAAATAGGAGTCAAACTTCATGGGAAACCTCCATTTCTCACTCCATGTGACAAATGGAGCACAGATCTGGTGAATATACCAATTCAACAGAAGTGTGTGAAACCTAGTAGGAAGCATGTTTCTCATCTCTCTCTTACACTTTTTGATATAGGCTGTATCAAAAGCTTATCTGTATCTCTTAAAAGCTGTATCGTTTAAATTAAGCGGTACATGTATACCCTGCAGCATGCTGAGGACCTCCTTTTCTGTTTCTCATGTTGGTGAGAGCATGCTGCATCTATTGAGTCCCTGATTTTCCTTTCTGTGGAGACCTACATGCAAGGACATGAGGATGGGAAACCAGTGAATGTCTGATGGCTGGCAAAAGTTTGGAGTACAGGTGTAGCCAGTGTGTTCAGCTGGGCGTGGGAGCTTGAAAGCAGTCTCACGGTTCATGCTGGACTGCAGAAACTGTGCCTCAGAGCAGCCACTACAGTAGCTCAGGCATCTGTAGTCTGCAGGGGAAAGTTTTAAGTGTGGTCCTTCCTGTGTCTGAGGGTTTCTGCAATGCAGTGTAATAGAATGGAGGGAAGTAACAGCAAAATGGCTCCTATTTCTTCTATAAGAACTTAAACAAACCAGCTTACAGACCTTTCTGTAGTTGCAAATTCTTACTCTCAAGCCGCATGTGCCTGCAATACAGCCAGGATAGGAGGGCAGCCGATGGCAGTATTAATAGTAATGCCTACTTTATTAAATGCTGAATAGTATTTCTGAAAATGCTGATAAGATTTTTATTTCTATTACTGTGTGTGCCCCAGGCATGTGCAAGTATTGTAAAGTAACACTCCCTACTGCGGCATTTCCTGATTTATAGTGTATGCCTCATCCCCGCACACCTGAGATGCTCAAGGGTTTCATGGAAACAGCAGAAGACGGAGGAGATGTTATGGGGTGTGCCACTGGAGGTCAGTGAGTGCTAACAATGTTTGGGAAGAGGCTCGTGAATACTCACAGGTATTTGGGCTGGAAGACATAAGGCAAAATAATTTTTTTCTTTCTTTGCCAGTGGCCATACTCAGATACTTCACAGGAAGCCACAAGCCCAAAATAAAGAATAATAAGATAGTCATTGCACAGAGGAATGTCTTTTCTAACATGAGATCATTTGTTTTTATATTTGAAGCATGGAAGTTTATGTCCCCTCAAAAATCTTACACTATCCTAGTGCAACTCAAGAATTTATTTTTTTTAATTCATTCTACCTGCTAGTAAAAAATAATATTAAAAAAAATTCTCATTGAACTCTTGATTTTAGTAATTTTTTGTGGCTGTTCCTCAGGTTAATTTGGTGCCAGAGAAATGTTATTTTGTTCTAAAACTTCTGCATTTGTTACTTTTCTATATGAGTCTTTCTGTGAATCTTGCTCATAATGCTAGAAAAAAGTGTCAAGGAGGGAGATATTTTCTGTGCAGCTGCTTTTTAATCTCGGTTCATGCACTCCCTAGTTCACAATGCATGCATGCATGCAGAAGGATAAATTCGTCACAAAGACAAAACTGTCACAAAATATTTCTTGTTTTGGAATATGGAAAGTAGCTACAGGCTACCTTTTTTTTTATCCTTCTCCCCCCACACCCCCACCCCCACCCCCCCCACTGGCGGCTTTTTAAATTTTTTTTAAGTCCTATTCCACAGGGTCTGACTGGAAAGAAATTAAGACTTCTGTCATCTGCTTTTTAAACACCTGAACCTGTTTAACCTAAATGTTCCCCAAGCCTTACGCACAACACATTTCACATTAGCAGAAAACTAACAGATATCAGTGCCTGGCATCATAATGGTTTGGTTTACTAAGTGATGCTGAAATTAACTCGAGGAACTAATTTTAGTTTCTCACGTGCAGAGAAGTAAGATGAACAAAAAAAAAAGGAAAATGAGAAGCAAACCAGGTAGGTAAAAATTTATGGTCTGGCTTGCTTCACAAAAGATTTCTGTATGCATTTTTCAGGTTCAAATGGAGTATTCTGATCAATGCCATCATTTCATTCAGTAGCACATTTTTTGCCGTAACTTATATATTTGCACAAAGTACCTATGAGTCTTGAATGGCATGCTCAGTAGTCAGGTGCTTCTTTGTCCTATAAACTGGATAATATATAAATGAATCAAAGTCTAAATTTCATCATCAATTTGCTTGACTGTAGTTTATGGAACCTCTGCTATTCATGTGGTTTTACGTTGTGCTTTTGTTCTACATATTTACTTGTATGCAGTTTGAGTTGTTCCAAGGTCCTTTTGGAGCACTTTCAACTTGACTTCACCAGGAGATTTCCTTAACTAAGATGCACCCAGAGTACTTGGTTTGCCTCTACAAGAAGTTAGATGGAGAATGGCAGAGCTTTATTTCTTTCAAGAGAAAGAACTCTAAAGCAATGGGATTAACATGTGCTTACAGAATACATTTAACACTGTAATCCAATATTTTTACACCAAGAGATATCTGTGTCTGCGAACAACTATTAGCTGACAAAGTGTTCCCTTCCCAGATCTGTGTGCTGACTTCTTTGTACTTCTAATCTGTTAATTTTATTTCCACCGTGGGACACAGAAACATAGTGCATGTTGTAGAAGCTCTAATTGGCACAATATTGAGAACATAGTCCTTTTGCCTTTTCTTGAATCTGCTTGAGGTTTTACTATAATTTCACGTTAGTATGTGCCTTGTTTTCCTCTGCTGAGACCGTCTATAAAACTTGCTTTATGTTAAAATATATATACATATATCAAAAAATGAAAAAGACACCCTAAAATCTGAAAGAAGAAACTTTGAGGACACAAGAATAGGTTAGACAAAGAAGATCTTTTCATTTTGATGCCTATAACCTGAGGAATTGCAAGGAAGTTGCAGACATACATTTCCAAGTCCACACTTGCATGTTCATTATGTTCAGTACTGGCAATGGACTGGAAATAACAGACATTCCAGAGAAATGTTTAAAAAATCTTTAGCATAGGGATAAAAGACAAATAACATAAAGGATGAGGTCTTGTTCTAGTCTCTGAAGTGTGGAAATCCATGGGTCTCACTAAACATTCTGATAGATCAATGGTCTTCATAAGTGGCTGATTCTTGGTTTTAGAAACTCCTTATAACAATAAATTCCATAATGTGTATACATATTTTAGGGGAAGCAAAAGTAGCCTTTTTCACCAGCTTTGAATTTCTCACTGTATTAATACAAGCTGTCTTGTGCCACAAGAGAAGGTGAAGAAGTAGCTGAATCCCTTTGTTATTCCATTTAAATCCACTGCCTTTGTACATAACTCCCTGCTGTTGGTGCAGAAATGAACAACTTTTGTAAATAGATACAGGAAATTCTAACTGCAAAGCAAAAGACTCTCCCAGGGCGACTTTCCTTGCTACTAAAATGTATCCAAAACAAATAATTTTTTTAATGTGTTTGGTTTACATTTTGTCTTCTCAACTTATTTATCCTGCTGGTAAACCTGGATGAAACTATCAAACTGCATTTCCCTTTGGCTACGTGGGCACAGACAATGTGGTTAATCCGCCAGAGGATCTGTGTACCCTGAAGCTTTTGTGTCACAGAGGAACAATAGCCCTTTCCTTTCCATCCCAGGGAAACAGCACAGCATTGCCTCCCCTTGCCCAATGAACAAACAAATGCTCTTTTGCAGCTTTTATTCTTATTGGTACATGAATTAAAAATGCGTAGAAGCTGCTTGACGGGCAGCAACTTCAGGACAAGAGCATCTTGTTGACTATAAAACAGCAAGGGGAACACTATTGGAAATCCCTCCATCCTGCTGTGAGCCTTTCAGAGAAGCTCCTTGGCTGGTTCTCTATGTTAAGACTGACAGTTATTTTTCCAATAGAAGCTAGTTTTAGTGGTAGTTTCTGTGAAGTGAAGCCACGGGACTCCTTTCAATGAGCCACTGAGCAGCTTTTATGCATCTCTTCACCTCTGTCACTGTCAATAGGAACTGACACCAGGAATGGCCAGACTCACTGTCATTAAGACGTTACCAGCTGTGTCCCAGGCGCTCTTAATGGTTACTTAAGTGTCATTCAGTTCCAAAGGAACCTATGGCTTATCTATGACTTTAAAGTTGCTCAGCTGTTATAATTGCACAGCTGACTCATCAGGGACTGTAGCAAAGTCTACAAAAACAGTTAATGGGAACCTGTAAGGACTACAAGGAATTGGCTGCTGGCCACTCAGTGAAAGAATTTTGCTCTGAGGGGCTGGACCATATTCTAGGTGTGAAAGGCTAGACTAGACCAGTGCTCTGGGATTGGGGTGGATCTTAGTTCCTGAAATCCAGAACTGGGTTCCAAGAAAACTTTTCCAATGGTCCACCGAGGCTTGCTAAATTTCTTTCTCTGAATCTGCTTCCTAACCTTTCTAATCACTACACTTACAGGCAACCATCATAAGTCCCATCTCCTGCCAGCTATGTTAAGAAAACTGTGGGGTCATTAAAACATGTGCAAGTGCTTAATGTAGGAATGAGTTTTGAGTACTGGACCCTATAGGAAGGGATTCCTGTCTTGTAGCCGTGAGATACATTCCCACATGAAGCAATTCCTAGTATGTGGCTTCTGCTGCCTAACTGGGTTTTGCAGATTATTTTTCCATAATAACTACTCCCTTTGGGTTTCCCATTGATGCCAGTCATCACAAACACTTTTCCTATGATATCCAACTCTAAGGAAAGTAAATCCATGTTGAGGCTTGCTCTGAAGTCTGTTTCTCTTCCCAAATCAAGTGATCCAGTAGAGCAATCAAAAACAGTCTGGACCCCCTCCTCTTCAGGGGAAGAGAAATAGTGGTGGGAAGAATTATGGCAGAATCTGTACTATCTCTGAGCCCCTGAACAATTACAAATATGGTTAGACTAATTAAGAGCTTACCCCTGAGACAGTCTATCACTTTTTTTTCCCATTCACGTAATGACTTCAGGCTGATGGTTGAGGTCACAAAGCCTGAAGAGATGACACTGGAATGGTGGTCTAGCTCATTCTTCAGTGGATCTTTCAGGATGGCTGAACAAAGACTTGTCACATGGAAAACAAAACTTTTCAACAGATCTTATTATTAGAAAATATAAGGATAAATTAAACCTGCAACTGAAAAAAAATGGCTCTTAATTAACTGGAGCTGCACCAACTTAATTTTTCTCCATATTTAATGTTGGAAAGTGTGCAAAGAGTTAATGTACCTTTTTCAAAGCAACTATTACAGGTAACGTTTTAACACTTTTTTCTTATTTGTTCTGCTAGGATATTCACCTGGAACACTTTCTTCCAGCAAGCTATAGCTCCCTGCCTTGCAGATTGTTTGGTACTTTCTTTTTTTTTCCTGCTTATTTTGTATTGAACCTCTTTGGTGAAATGTGAAAGAGACCTATCAGCAGAAACAATTATTTTAGCTTTCCCCTCTGACTTCAGAATGTAATTGTTATTCTTTTGTTTTGTTTGGATGCTATGGAAACTCTTAATTGACTTTTAATTAATAGCCAAGCTAGCTACAACTGGATATTCTTTGACTGGCATATATACCTTTAGGATTTACACACCACCACTAACCCACTTTAAACTGTACTTAAGCATGCTAAGATTATGCAGACTTATCCACAGAAAGGAAAGCTAAGAAGGGCAAAAGTCGCAGCCACATGTTTCCCAGGAACTTATCAAACAGAAATGAAGTCTATTACAAAAATACCAAGGTTATTCCTTTGCCCAGGCCAATCTGTTGTGCTCTGACAGTTGAAAAACTTGAAGGTTCCAACACAATTTTGGAACAGAGAACTGCCGTAAGCCATGAATTTGCAAAAGTGTAGCTGGCAAATCAGGGAAGGTGAGTAGGCTGGGCATAGCTTTAGATTTGTGTTTTTAGTCTACCTTCCTCACCTTCAGTTTCTTATGAAAAAATGTGTTTGTAGCCATGGAATTTTTGTATGAAAGTACATTCCTTCAAAGCATTGCATAATTTGCATTCCTTTCCCTCTGATCTTTGTGTTGCCTGCTTACAAAGAAAACCATAATAAATTTTGACTGGACTAATCAGGAAAGAAGGCAAGAATACCAATGCTACATTTATAGTATGTCATATATTTCATCCTTTTATCCAGTGATCTCAAATAATTTCAAACATTTTCATACAGAGCACCCAAAACTGTACCCACAAAACCCCTGATGAAACAGTGCATACAGGAGTTGCCAACCTCTGTTCAGCATACTGGATCCTTCTGGAAAAATTCATCTGCATAAGCCTGTTCCCTCATGCCTTTTTTCTTCAGAAGCCCTCAGATATGAGTAAAGAGTGGGCATTCATGTTTGGGCCATGTGATGAACACTCAACCTGTTATACAATGGGTTTGGGTTAAAGCACTCAACCAGCTTGATAGGAAAGGCTTAGTCAGCCTGATGTAAAGAGCCTGTTTATGGTTAATGGTAATGAAAAGTTTGTGCACCAATAACATGGAGTTACACAACCCCATGCTATTTTTTTTTAAGCTGCACAATTCAATGCTTCTGAACAGTATTTGCCACAGGGAAACACTCTCCATGTGTACAGTTACTCAGCCAAAGAAATATGAATTTTCAAGAGAGATTCATGAGGGCTCTACTGCTATTAAAAGAAGCTCAGTGGATAACTCGTCACTGTGTTTGTGAACCTCTCCCTCTACGTTGTGCCACGGCCACACAGCAGCTCACCATCATAATATAGGACTAAGAACTCTGTGCCACACACTTCCTTTATCCTCTTTTTCTCATCCATACAGCTTCTCTATCACATTTACCTCCACCAGTGAATGATTATTAATATAGGTCTTTTGGGGTGTGAATTCTGATTTCCCGATGTGCCAATTTCACTGCAATTACTCTCAATTTAAACTGGTGAAAAAGAAATCAGAATGAGCCCAAAGTTTTTATGAAACAGAGAGATTTTCTTCTGTTTTGATGGGACATGCTTATATATTCATAGGCAGAATTGGCTGTGCAGCAATCATCTGGCATTTTGCAGCTCTCGCACTACCTGAATACAGAAAATGAGAAAGAAGTTTCTGCAACTCAAATAGGTCTCGTTACTAAGTGATGCATGAATACTCTCATGTGCACAGTCTGCAGCACCTAGGAGATATGAAAAATTAAGAATGGCATAAAATTAACACAGAGCTTGCTGTTCCTGTATCTCTTAGGATGTAATTTAATGATTAATTCTCCTAAGAATAGACCGTGTCAACTGATCAATGCAAATGAAAACTGTTGACTGGCTAATACCCACAGTGATGGTTTGAAAGGAGGCTGTGGCCAGAAAGTCTTAAGCATTAGAAGTAGAACTTGTATTCCATTAACACAGAACCTTTCATCCTCCTTCATACTTCACTCAAAGGAAGCCTCATGTGCCCATGGAAACTAGGAAACGCACATAGTGCTGACAGGCACCCTCTGCAAACGAGGTTGAGTCAATACGGTTTGATGAGACATCAAACCGTGTTGAGTATGACCCTATATCTTCTGTAAACTGTCGTATCCATTCTTTCTCATGTGAGAATATAATTTTCCATACCTGTCCCAATATATCCTCTCTCTACCTTGTTTTTGAGAGCCTGAAAGTGTCAAAATGTACTTCAAGCAGGAAACTGTAAGGATTTTGTTATCTAAATATATTTCACTGATGTGGTGAGAAACACATAGCAAACAAGTCAGCTTTCTTGTCTGAAATATCTGCATTTTGTTTTCTGTTTGTACTGCACAATGCTGTTTTAAGAACCAATAAACTTTCATACACAATGTAAAAATTATCCATAATGACTTTAAGTCCTTAAAAATTAAGCATAGTATTGAAACTTAATTTAAAAAAACAAACAAAACAAAGCACAAAACACCCCCAAAATATAAGGGGAGTTTCAGATTGGACATTAGGAAGCATTTCTTTACAGAGAGGATGGTCAGACACTGGAACAGGCTTTCTAGACAGGTGATTGATGCCCCAGGCTTGTCAGTGTTTAAGAGGCATTTGGGCAATGCCCTTAATACCGTGCTTTAACTTTTGATCAGCACTGAATTGGTCAGGCAGTTGGACTAGATGATCATTGTAGGTCCCATCCAATGGAACTATTCTATTCTATTCTATTCTATTCTATTCTATTCTATTCTATTCTATTCTATTCTATTCTATTCTATTCTGTTTCTAAACTTGTCATGCAAGATCAGCTACTGACCTTTTGCCCCCCCATTACTGAATTTAAGTTGACCTGAGAGTTCTTGGTGAACCTTCATTAGGAAATTTTCTTGATTAGCATTGCATTATTGGTCACTGCTGCTCTTGTCATTTATTAGTTTGTCTCCATCAGCTGGTGTTACTCTGAATCTACAGCTGCTTCTCTCTCATCCCATTATTTTCTATTTTTCTTCTGTGATCTTTGCAGTCATAGATTTCACTGATACATATTTTGCAATTTTCCTTTCCATTCACCATGTTTATTTCATGGATTACTACTTGCAAAAATTTTCACATGACTGTATGGATAAAATGTTGAAGATTGCAGTAAGATATACTCATTCAGAAAGTCTTGTTAGATATCATAAACTTATATGTGTCCTTCTGAAAAAGCTTCCTTGCTTTTAGACCTTTAATAAAAACTTCACTCCTTATTTTTTATGCTTAGGACGATGTGGAATAATTTAAAATTAACTGTTAAGATGGAATAGAATTGAGAGCAGAAAATGCAAAAGAACTTTTGACTGACTGTATATACTCAAAAGTGCAAAAAGTAGAGTACAATATGATGTAGTATATGGTATATAACTATCTCATGAAAAATCTGTTCTGCTGAGAAATGGCATCCGGTTGATGCTAGCTTTGTTGTACATACTGAGATTCCTGCTAAACTGGGCAACCTACTGAGAAGCAGAAATAATTGCCTGCTGCATAGGTTTCCTTCTTTCTACAAGAACATTGTGCGACCATCATAAGCATTTAGATGTCATCTGTGATGGACTCCTCCAAGGGAATCGAAAGCTACTACGCTGAGCTCAGTATCCTGAAAGCTTGTTAGACTTTTATATTTGAATGCACATATAAGTCAGGATAGAACTCCTCGACTTCATGGGATGGACAGTACCAACCGCAGCACTGTATGGTCCTTTATGAACTTAGTTGTGTTTTCCAACAGCTGAACACCAGAAAGGGATCTTAAATGCATCTAAGGTTTTTTTCAAAGCTACCTTAGCAATATAAGCTATGTTGGAATAACTTCTGATGTACCACTATTACTGTTGGATGGATCACTGCAGCACTTAACACAAGGCTACATCCAAAGGTCAACATAAATATTACCTAACAGCTGCAAAGCAAATGTTGAGGCTAGTTTTGGAAAAAATGACATATCAGGAAATCATAAAGACATGGTCTGAAGCTGACAGAAGCTGCATCTGTTTCTGAAATTCTTTCTAAGAATAATGGTATTAGGGAGAACAACAAATTTTATATGATGTTCTTCTCTTGCTCTGATCAAGTTCCTAGCTTAAGAGGCACAAATGTTTTGGTTAACAATTGCTTAAATAAGAAGCACAGATTGTGCTAGGTATCATAGACTCAATCAGTGGCAAGATGGCTTTTACAGAATTTTGTTGTTGAGCCTAAATCAGGTTACTTTGTATGAAAAGCCCATAGTTTTGTGTCAAAGCTGATGAATTGCATGCCTGACAATAATGATATGTGCACAGGTGGAGCCAGTTTCTGGAAAAGCATTGGTTATAGGGAACTAATCATGAGCAGAGATCAAAGACTCTGATGACATATTCCAACTCTTAGATTTACATGCTCAGTATCTTTGTGTTGATTTGATCGTCAAATGGCTGCATGATTTGAGGAGCCTGTTGCTGTTTTGGATAAGCTAGGACAAGTGGGGCTCAGCATCTTTGAGACCATATCTGGAAAGATGGCTAGATATTTGATCCAGGCAGCAACCTCTCAATACATGACTACTTTAACTTCTCTATCTGATTGATGTTGACGAATGTTGTGTCTCTGGACTTTATATCCGGTAAGTCACATCAAAGACTTTAAGAGACAAGAGAACCTGACAGTAGCTGGCTTGGTCTTTCTGTTCTTGTGGAAAAGAAACCTCAGGAATCATAATGTCACACTGGATAAAATGCAGAAAAAAAAGCACAAGTTTGAAAACTCTTGGGAGTGTACCCACAGCAGTACCTAAATATCTGAGCATTTTCTATGGATTTGATGGTAACATTTGACACATTGGATTTCAGATTCCAAATCTGGATTTCAGAGCATCATGATAAGACTGTCCTAGCCAAGCAAATTGTGTTCAGTCTTGAGATGGACAGCTCTGTGTTGCTGTATATGGAACAGACCTTTCCAGTATAATATTAACCCAACAGTAATTAAAATAAAAATTCAGTTCATTATGAGAATATGAACTAGAATATAGAAATTATTGAGATTGTCCTCTAGTACAAAAATCCAGTTTGAAAATGTTCAAAATCCTTTCTATATATTCTTGTCTTTCATTAAAACTGTTTGGAGTCCACACGGGCTCTTACACAACACGGACAAGGTTTTTTGAAACTCCAGCTCAGCAGATAGTTTAGTTGTTTCAGCAAGTCACATCGGGCACTCTAAGTGAAGCCTGGAAACCACACACAGCTTCAAAATTATTTTTTTTCAGCCCTTGTTTTAGTAACTACCAGTAAGTGAAATCCGTACATCTGAGGGATTTTTTCAAGGAAGATCTACTTAGACTATATATAAATTATGTGCTTGGGAACCAATTGTGTAAGCTTCATACAAATTAATGGATAGTATATTCCTAAGTGTTCCCATAAAGTGCATAAATATTGGCAAGACATAACCAGTTTATTATATAAAAAATATTTCATTTGCATGTACACATTTGCATTATGTTTACTTGTATCATATTGCTAAATATGTTAAAATCCTGCTGTAGTTGTAACAAGGTAAAGGCTAGTTTTTGACAAGTCTTCAAAGTCTGTGGAATGTTCTCATATTGCCATTGGCTGTTACTTCATGGACCAAGTTTCCCATAAACCAATTCCAAGTTTCAAAGTAAACAAAACAAGTTCTCATGTTGCACAGAGAGGTTGCAGCCACTGAAAAATAATGTTTATATGAATATAATAAAAGGGTCATGCCAAAAAATTTTTTTACTCTTCCTGACTTGGCTACTCTCACAGTGTTGAATGTGTTACATTTATGATCTTATAGCACCACAAAGCATATTAGATCCTTTCCAAAATGCCTGAGTTCATGGTCTTTCTGATTCCAAGACACATGCACAAAAAAAAAAAAAAGTGGTTCAGACCTGGAGATGTGAAATAATTCTGCACTGTTGTAAAAGGAACCAGCTGATGGAATCAAGTGACTGCATACAAATTTATTTTTTTCATATAAAACTTCTCTTAGATTGTATTATTGAAACGATATAAACTCAAGAGCCAAAGGTAGTCTCAGATACTCAGGAGACATATTTGTTTCTTCAAAGAGTTCCCTCAGAATATGTAGGCTTAAGTCATGCTATTTAAACAACAGGGTGTTTGAGACTATTGAGAGAATCATATAAAACATTCAGCCTGACTTGCATTTCCCAGACTACTTAATGCAGAAGCTCCTGTGTTAACCCATTTTTGTCCTCACTGTAAATATTTGTGGTCCAGGATGGTGGCATTGAGGAAGAGGTAAGTTACTTACTCAAGTGTGACTGTGATGATCACAAATATTTTCCACAAAATTTGCAGCACTACCCAAAATATGTACTGATGATGGTCCTCCTGCAATCCTCCAGCATATTCTTGCATGTATTTATAACTTTGCTGTACTTAGACTCTTCTGCCTTCTTTATCTGAACATTCATTATTCTTAAAAGGCATAAGATCAAAGGAGCTCCTTTTAGAAAACTGAGCTCACTCTTAGAAGGCTTCAATGCATTGTAGGAGAGCTGTCTGGGCTTTTCTACATCATTCATTGGAAGCATGATTCATCATACCTATCATCTGTAGACATCCCAACTATTAACAGCTATAGCTGACTTGGTCTCTCTAGTGTGTTCATAATGACGAGAAGGAAATGATAATCTGTGGTATATATCAGCTGGTCCATTTTAGACATCTACTCAGGGTAAAACCCATCACAGAAACACTAGAGGTGCTAATTTCTTCACTGATTATGAGAAGAGTGCAAGGTCACCACATATCTGAATTCAAGATATTGGCATTTACTCAGATGACTTACTAGTCTCTCAGTGTATATTGTCAGCAGAGAATTTGTTCTACTGTTTAGGGTAAAGCAAAGTGATTCTCAGTATGAATTTCTCCAGGCAAGTCTCCTACATAGTATATTAACACTGAACTTTCAGAATGATAGATGGATTGGGTTTGGATGACAAAGAAGGCTATGAGAAGGATTTAGGTTGGAAAAGTGGTTAAGGAAAAAATGCAAATGTCATTGTTAACTAGACATGGATGAGCAAACAGTCAGCTAGCCATAATTTTTGCTTGGCTCTGGATATTCTTCAGTAACCCAAAATAAGGATAACCATATTTTTCAGTGTGCTGTGAGTTTCAATTATCTAGTCTGAAATATCTAATTAATATTTAGGTAAAAGCAGTCTGACATTTTGAAATATGCCAGGCACTGAAAGCTCCCTTACAGTTCAATGGGAGTTGTTAACCAGAGTCTCTAATAGCCAGGAAAGGAGAGGTTGAAGAACTAATTTTAGGCACTGAAGACAGTCTGGGCCACAAGAATCTGTAGTGTTTCTAAACTAATATAGCTATCTGGGATCAATGATATTAGGTAGCCATATTCAGTACTGATGCAGAAAACCAGGGTATTCAGAGGGACTTGGGCAGCTTACTGGCCTTTTGACAATGGAAATTATTTTTCAGCTATTTCAGCATGTACATGTCTAAGAGCAGAACTAAGAATTTTTAAGAGTTATAACTATGGAACTACAAAGGATACAGTGCCTGTAGTATCTAAAATCTAATAAATAATAACATTAAACTGAAGTTTGACAAAAATAATTTAAAAGCTTTCCTGGACTAGTATAAAACTTTAAAAAATTCAAACGATGTATATCTGTCTTTTACCTGCAATTTGCAGACTCAATGTATTTCACAGATTTTAGAATAGAATCTTGCAGGTCTAGAATACAGGTTTGCTTAATACATTACAAGTATCTCAATGCATCCCTCATAAGCATTGCTATAATAAAGACTGAATCATAAACATGCATTTTATGAGCTTTTTTATGAGCTTATATGAGAATTTTTGAATCCCATCTGACCAGTGTCCTGTTCACAATGAGTACAAAGTGCTTTAACATGCCCTCAGGGAGGTGTCTATTTATGGTTCATTAATAAGGGCTGTTTTACAAAGAGCTATCTGTTATATAATTATAAAGAACAGTAAAAAATGACCTCCCAATTTTTCTGTGATGGGTTTGTTCAATGTTTTCTGATGGCATGAGAACAGATGAAAACATCTGTGCAGCCCTAGCTTCTTGCCTAATTAGGCAGCTCTTGTATATTTGCTTTTTCTTAAACCATGCAAACACATTTTTTAATTTGGCATTATCTTATTTGTAGTCTGTTGGGTGTAGGGGTGAAATGCAAATTACAGTAGTTAGCTGTCGGTCTATCTGCAGACAGGTAGGATTTCTCCCTCTTTTGAGTGGCTATGAGTGGCATGCTGGGTGTTGTCTGGAGATCTCAGGATGTAGCTGTGCCTGACATATCATTAAGGGGGATAATATCCAGCAGGAACAGCAGCTGAGAGATGAACCTGCTTTCTTTTGACATCTGCATGACATCTGAGAAAAGAAGGAGGCATCACGGTGCTGAGGCTGGGCAGGAGCCTGCTCAGTAGGCTCCGCAATCGGGAGCGTGTCTTACTGATCTCCACTGGCACAAAGCACACTCAGCAGATGAAGCATCTACGGCAGCTTTGCTCTGAATCAGCACTCAAAATACCATACCCAGGGCAGCCCTGCTGTCTCAGCTACCCCTGTGACTCTGAGCGAGGTGCCGGTTTCCTTTGCCAGCCTGTGAAATAGTAATGCCAATATCTAATTAGCCAACCTACTGTGAAAGGGTAGATCTGTTTGTAACAGAGCTTCTGGAACAACAGCTGCCTAGCAAATCTCAAATTATGATGATGGCTCTAAAGCTGAATGGTATATCAAAAGATGTAAGGGAAAGCACCCTGCTGGAGACTGCATAGTGCCTCCAAATATACATTTCTATTTGTGTTTTTCAAGAGTTTTGTATTACTTTAAAGTTCCATGTACAAATGGGAGGAACAATGGAGTGACCAGACATTGTGCTATTTCTGCTAGTTATTTCTCCTAGTTATTTCTGCTATAACCCATAAAGGAGAAAGCTTCTCTTTTCTTTTTCATAGTTTTCCCCCAATCTCACAGTACAGTTCTTAGTAATGAAAAATCAACATGAATACCACCATATTGTGTTCTCCTTTTCAGCTCTGCAAAACAGATATTTATTATTATATTCTTTTCAGGCCACCTCATAACATGTAAGACACTGCTTCATAGAAGAAGCTATTAAATAGCATTGCAAGCTATATTCTGAGTCATTACTGCACAAGTAGGAAAGGAGGCATACTTTTTATTAAATCTTCATATCTACATTAATGCATAAGGGCTTAATGGATGATGAATACATATTTCAATAAATAGCAAATTATTATAGACTTCATCAGGTCAATAGTTTGCCAATTATCATGTTACTTCTGTACATGATGTACTTATAGCCATCTGGTACATGTAAATCTTAGACCTGTAGCATGCTCATAACATCTATTAATCATTTTAAATCATTTATGAATGTAATATTTGAACGATGTGTGTTTTTCGAATATGAAAAAAAATAGAGATTTCATGTTTCTAAAAAGGAAAGAACTATTTAGTTCTTAGTTGTATGTTCAATATGCTCAGCATCTAATTTGATTTATAGCATCTCTGGGTGTATGACAATGTGTTCTTTCCCTGACAGCATTTCTTTGACAGTGCCAATACTTGCAGTTGCTTGTTCATGTGTGAATATTATTTGGTAAGTCTCAATATTCATATGCTGTCATTCTGCAGCAATAAAATAAACCACTGTCCTTTTCAGACATGGGTAGAATCAGATGAGAGCTTTTCTTTTCACAGGAAGATAAAGTAAAATTCTGAAGGATACTATTGCTGTGTTTTTGGAGCATAGTGAACTGAGCTGATGAGGAAGTAATTAAAGACAGGAAAAAACAATCCCACTGAATCCATCTCATACAAATTACAGGAATCAGAAAAGCTTTTCATATGTAGAAGCCTGAATTAAAAGCTCTGAGGGGAGAGGGGTAAAAAGAGGCTTTATTTGTGAGCAATGCGCAAAATCAATGGATTATTCTGCACAGGCTCCTGGAGCCTGGAAACTGTGATTCACCTCTATTGTGTAACAAGTGTTTTGGGGAGTGAGATCCTCAAGTCCTTCCAGATCTGATCACAGAATCTGAACAACAGGGAAGAATTCTATCATGACTGCAAAATATTAAATATTTCTTACTTTCCTTCAGGGATTAAAGGCTAATACTGCATCCTTTCAGACTGAAACTATTTTTTTGACATGACTTTGACATGACATGACATAACACACACATGATTTGTTGTGAATCAAAGTCAGGCAGCTGCCTCTCAAAGTGAATATTGCCCCAGCTGTTCCTAGGCTCAGATAGGGTCACGCCACCAGAGCTTGCTGCTGCTGAGGACGTCACATCTGTACGTGGGTTTGCAGAGTCCTCCACAGACACAATGAGGACTGATGTAGGATGGGCTCACACACAGGGTATGATTTAACTCAGGAAACTGAGAGAGGGAGCAGGTGGGGATAGAAATAGCTTTAAGCATTTTTCAGTGGACCTAAGCTATGTGTAGCAGTCCACTTCTCCCTAACAGCTTCCACAGAGAAATATATCTGTTGCAAAGACACCGCAAGCCTTGCTGCTTCCAGGGTAAAGATACAGGAAGCTCCAGTACAACAGGAAGCACAAAAATTTAGCAGATACCTCTCCCCTTCCCCTTCTCATTCTCCACCACAGATTATTGTGGATTAAACAGTGATGAAAAAATGTTTGTGGGCACAGGAGTTGTTAGTAAGGCCTCTCATATGCTTTTAATTTGTGCCAGTTAATCATTACCCACACCATGCCACGATATGCCACAAGGGCAGTTACCAAGGGGCTGCATGGGTACAAGATCATGTTAAAAGATCTGAGAGGTTGCTGTATGGATGAAAGCTAGTCCTTTGGTCTCAGGGCCAAAGAAAGACCTTGGGCACATTTAATTCACTGATACATGTGCACACTCTGTGCTTACCTAGTGCATTACTGAGTCGGGTCCCTCCATAACCTCTCAAGGGGAGGATGGAGCAGACTGTCACCCCAGGTCTCACAGTTCCAGGTGGCTTTGGTGAGGAGGAGTGCTGTGCTATGCACAACTGTGTATCCAGGATCCTAACGTACCTCCTCACGCTCTCATTAGGGACTGTTATTCTTTTTGGTCCCACTGTTAAGACAAGATTGTGTAAGAGTAATGAAAGCAAATGAGAGGACAAAGCTCCTGACTATCACCAAACTAACACAGTCAATGAAAACCTGGTGGGCAAAATGTTTTGTGAAAGATGACATTAAATTGAGTGCACTAATTTTGTTAATAAGACAATAAGATACAAATTTTTGGAAAGTAATGCAAAAAAAGACAGTTGTACATGAGGTGATACCAGCGGAGGGAAGTCAGGGGGCTAAATGCCACACTGTCATGTGAAGATACACATATAGCATTAAAATTACATATCTGGGGAAGTGCAGAAGTGAAGGCAGCTGTGATGTTGATGGGGCACTCCAAAAGCACAGTGTTGCTCCTGGTGGGGAGGACAGAGGTGGACAATGCTGGAGCTACTGCTGTCCCCCCCGGCAGCACCAGAGTATGAGTAACAGAGACAGCCAGCCCACCATGGGAGGACCAGTTTGCTTTAGTTCACAGTTTCATCAGGGCCTCATTGCATGGACAGGCCCCTAGGCATCTCCAGTTTCAAGGTTTGTAAAACGACAAAGGTATAAAGTAAATTGATGTATAGAGGTGAAGAGCACTAGGTATTCTTACCATGATTAGTGGGAGGATCTCAGTACCAGGGAAACTTGTCACCATTCAGAAACAGCAAGATGGTACTTTTATGCTCAAATTTTTTCTGGAACAACCAAAGAGCAAAATCTAAGAACATTAACTGAGTATAACATCATAAATAGTTACCTATTTACAGTCCTAGTCCAACAAGTCATTATCCTGTCTGTTTTAAAGTTTCCATTCTGCCTGTACACGTTATATTTGGCAAATAAACTTGGTAAGACAATGTGAAAACAAGCCTGTTTAACACAGGACACCCTATACATGCTAAATAACGTTAATTGCAAGCTGGCTGTACTTTACAAGATCATCTACAAGTGAGATTTTTCATTGCAATTTGTGCTTTTGGACTCCCATAAATCCCTGATCTGGGGATGATCTAGGAACTTTGTAGTATTATGGCACTACCCATTAAGTCAAGATCAAGCCCAACGATGGTTCATTTAAAGACTTGAGTTTCTTCTATGTCTTACAGGGGTCCTAGGTAACTATCTTGCATTAGATTCTAAGTTCACAGGTACATATAAACAAGTGATGTGACTCTCTGTACATGCAAAGAGAACCCAGAAGGCCTCTTCCTAATGGAGGTTACATACAGCTGCAAAATTTCTTGCTACTTTTACTGTAAGCAAGAAGAAAAGTAGAGAGCAGTTATTCCCTTCTTTCCTGCAACAAGGCCAGGAGCAAGTGTGCAATAAAAGGGTTTATATATATAGCCCATGCAGAAGGGCTGACTGTAGTCTACCACCACTACCAGAGGTGGGCACTGAGAAAGTCCATGAAGTCTAACACACTATTGCTATTGTAATTGCTGTTATTACAGTAACTTCAAAGAATACCTGCCATACATCAACACCCCAGAGTGTCAGGCTCTACTAATATGGGCCAAAGGATGATCCTTTCAGCGGAGTTTTACCATTCAAAAGCAGAACAAAATATTCTTTGGGTTAACACTTGCTGATCCATGCTTATCTGTATTGTAATATGTGAGTGCATCTGAGACAAGCCAATCTCTTCAACAATATGAATACTAGCTGAATCTTAATATTTTAATTTATCTTTGCTCAGTGCTCTTCCAGCTCATGTGGCTGTTAGTTAGTTGTGTGGCCATTTCTGCACGATGCTGCTGACCTGTCCTTTCTCAGTCATCTGCACCTTTTTCCATTTCGTTTGTCTTTTTAATGTGTCCTCCTGAACTCTCTGTTCCTTCCAGATGAGCTTCATTCTGTGTTCAGTTTAGGGGTAATGTAACAGTAAACAAAAACAGGTAAACAGAATAGTTTGTGCACCCAAAATATATTGCTTCAAATTACTGGCATAGTGCAGACACAGCTGACAATGATCACAGCCATGTATTTGTCTTTGTCATAACTGTGCATTGAATACCAAATTAACTCAAAACCCAAAACAAGTTGGGGATGTAGAAAGCTTATGTTTAAGTCATCAGCACAGGAGTGCTGATGCAGAGCCAGAGTACCACAGCAAGAACCAGGAGCTGTGATTAAATCAATTGTTCTGAGCTGCTGCAATTCTCAGAGAGAAAACAACTTACTACTTTTGTGTCGGTCTCTGAGTAAAGACAAAGAAATGCAGTAGAGTGGTCATTGAAGAAGCCTTGATGCAGAAAAATTGTAGGCTGTTCCTGTAGTGTTAATTAGAAAAAAAAAGAATCATAAATTCTCCCAAGTACTGAAAGATAGAAAAAGAAACAATATCTGGTTCCCCTGTTTATTTTCTCTGTTCAGTTCTGATCATATTCATGTTTACATAAAAACAGAGATAAGATCAAGAACATAGGTCATAGACAGTCCTGCCTTACCTCAATTTATTTAATCAGAATCTGGACCTCTGATGGCAGCAAGGAAGAAGCTGTCTAGGGAGGAATGATAAAACACAAAGAAAACTTTGTGATTTTCCCAAGGTGGAACTAGAATTCAACTGTGGACAGCGGTGCTCCTGACGTACTGTGGTCAGCTTCCTTTGTCGGTGTATAAATCTAACTAGAGGTCAGGGGACAGAAATCAGGATTCAACATGCTAATAGTAAAAGAAATTCATTTTCTCCCTCAGCCTTCAGAAATGAACTGGAATTCTTTCAAAAACCAGAGCAGAGTGGGAAGGACACCTCCTAACTCAAGTGGAGTAAGCAAGCTTCAGCATGGGTGGTTTTAGGACAATGGACCAAACATCGTAGAGGAACCAAATGCCTTCCTGTTGTTCAGAAATATTTGAAGTTTTGAGATTTTGTTCTGAGAAAGTAAAATAAGCTGGGAAATGTAAGGACCTCTCTCAGCCTAGATCTGGTAACAAGCAAAGAACTGGGCTGGTATGAACAAACTGTGTTGGCAGGCAGGTAGGTGGGTGGAGGTACACTCCCTTAATTCCAGGTGCCCAAAGCATCTTTTTTCAGATAATCTCACTTTCCTTTGGAGTCACTGTATAGACAGAGAAGGAGGACCATTCAAAAGACCACAAGCTGCTATCTTGGTGCACTTATCTTTTTTCCACTCACTATAAAGGAGCTGAGACAATCAGCTTGGACTAGACACTCAACTCAAGATACATTACATTAGCTATCTTTAGAAGCCCTAAGCATGCCAGAAGCTTGCCAGTTGAAGAGGTATTATCAGTTGTCATCAAAATACAAGTATGGGCAGAACAGGTGTTTTTTTTATTTCCTATATTGTTTGTAGAAATGATCCCACCCATACCTACGCAGGGACATATTCTGGAGTGAGCTGGGCAGGTAAACAGTAAGGAAGTTTGTAGTATACTGGGAATGCTCAGTACTTAACCCTGACTAGTCTAAACTAATTATTAGGAGATTTCACTGAGGGGTAAAAAAAAAACAAAACAAAACAAAACAAAACAAAAAAAACCCACAACTGAATTTGAGGTAGATCTTGGAGCTCAACGTAGAGAACAATATTAGCCCAAGATCTGCAGTATGTCTGAAGATTAAATGTGGTGTATTTGTTCACTGAAGGGTAAAGCTCAGTTTAGAAACCATACTTTGAGAGGTGCATTAGCCTGACTTCGGCAGAACTGTTCATGCTTGCAAGCCACACACCGCTCAAACTCTTTGTAATTGCCTTGATGCTTGCACCCTTCTCGCAGCACAAATTGCTAGGACTTCTGGGCTGGGGACATGCTGCAGGTTCCTCAGGTGTACCCTTCAGTGAATTGTCCTGATTTAAATGATAAAAGCTTTCACAAGCCTTTAGCAGGAGTGTTCTTAAACTTTGAAGACAAAAATATTTTATTTCACCACTGTTTCCAACCAACAGCACATCCAGGTGTCAGCAGCAAGGGAAACTGCGTACCAGTAGCAGAATTTGAATTCAGGGTTTATAGTGAGGTGAAGGGAGTATTGACAGCAGCTCAAAGTCCTCAGTTTTTGCAGTGTCCAGCTATGTGTAACGTGCCATCTTTATGTATAAGGCGCCAGAGTGAAGTTATGATGTGTGCTCACCAGAGGCCTGAGGTCACAGAGCGATGGGGCCGCATCAGGCTTGCAGCTGTCATCAGGACCCCCAGGATTTCTGTGTGAGAGTGGGTGCAGGACAAGCTAGCTCTCAATGTCAGCCTGCAGTGAGACGGGTCTACCAGTTCAGAAGCAGGTTTCCACAGTCACCTGGAGGCTGATCAGACTCCTACAAGCTGATGATGCTCAAAATTAGTGAGTCAGTGGTGTCTTGAATGGGGATCTTAAAGCCACTGTGGTTACAGCTTACCAGAGATGGTGGAAATTGCTAATTTCTGCAAAAGGAGATATGAAAAATAGATCCTAAATATAATACCAGGTTTCACATGAGTTTTTCACATGACTTTTCCATGAGGGCCCACAGAACACCCTCTTCACATCCCCTCCATATCACCAAATAGTTCATGCATTTGTTTCTCCATTTTAAATTGAGAACTTCTGATACTTACTTTGTAAAACATTTTAAGCTCTATGGACAAAATATGTTATGTAAGATCCAGGCATGATTATCCTCACAGTTACTCTTTAACCACCTAAAGGTTTGCCAAAATGACTCTGTAGATTACTTTTGAATGTTTCTGACTTTGTTTTCCTGTATGCACATGTGAATAAGCAGGTGCCAGATACTGACTACAATATTTGTATGAGTGAAATTAGCAATCAGTGTGCATTATTTTGTTTGTCCTCCCAGAATATATAAATCAGAAGCTGAGCGGTGAGTGCTGGCTGCCATGATCCCAGCCATGGGAAGTGCAAGTGTAGCAAAGATTTGTTTAGGAGTCCAACAACTAATTAAATAAAGGGCTGGAGAGAGGAGGGAAAAAAAGCTATAGCGGTGAAAATAAAGTGTTTTACAAGTTTGCCCATGCTCCAGGAAATAGGTCTAGGTCAAAACATAGAAGGTATGCTTTTGCTTACAAGCATACGGCATGCTTGTTCAACATAGAGACATTAAATCTGCAAAAATTAAGTAAATATTCTGGAAGCTTTATTAAGGATTCTGCTTTCTCTAGAAAGGCATACCAGACTCAGTTCAGAGACAGGTTCTCAGGCTTTACCAAAGGCACAAAATGCTGCAATTATGTTACCCAGTCAATGGAGCTGCCATCCCTTGGGAGGCTTTTCACAATTTGGTAGTCTTCACTACAAGGAAAATCACCTAAACCTATGAGATTTTGTCTATCTCTCCCCGCCCCTCCCCGCCATATCTCCAAAATAATGAAAAATATTCTTTCAGTCATCAGCACCAAGGTATAGGCTTTTGCACTTCTGACCCTTAGTGGTCTTTTTCTTGATTTTTGAGCCTTTTGGGTTAAATTATAATCATTCATAGTGCATTTCCTTTGACAAAATCAATCAGGACCTTAGATGCTGCAGTGACCAGCTATTGCTGCCAGCCAGGAAAATCTTCAGTACATCATGTGTACTCCTCTGTTCAATTCAGGGACACATATAGGCATGTAAAGAGGGAATTTTCAGAGAAAATAGTGAGTTAAACATAATATGGCTAATAGGACAACAAGTCTCACAAATCCCTATCATCCCTACCCTACCATGGATACCCAGCTGCAGTTGACATTCCAAGTCAATGCATCCTCTTTGGCTGCTGGATCTTGATTCGGGTCAACCCTTTACCATGAAGGACCTCAAAGGCTATTACCAATGTGGGCCGTAGATGTGGCCTGTGCCCTCCCTCCTTTCCCATCACCTCTTCTGGGGCATACTTGTGTAATCGTGGCTTGCTCTCTGCCTGTGCTCTTGTGTTTCCTTCCAGAGAGAAGGAAAGCAGGGTGTACATCCCTACTAATCATTGCCTCAAGTCACTGAGCTCATGGATTGAACCTGCTCCAAGAGATTTTCTTGGCTGTGTTTTGTGAGGTCAGAAAGGACAATGACAAAGTTTAGCCTCAAATGGGGTCAGTAGCAGAGCACTGGGCCTGTGATGTGAGCTCTGAGCAGCTCAGTAGGGACACATCATCGGTGGGTTGGAATGATTGCACACACGTGAACATAAACACCTAATGGGCATTGCTGTTTAGGCTCTAGGCTACTATAAACTTAGGCTGTAGCTGGGCAGAGGGCTTGAGGACTGAAATGGTGCTTAGACTGTGCAACATGTCTCCAGAGAGACCTGAAGCCTATATCTGCCATGGTATCAGTCTCTGTTTCCAGGATCTGAGACAAACCTTTCTAGAGCAGAAAGAAAAATACATCATTTGAGGGAGAAGAGGGATTTACATTTATGCAAGAAATTAAAATTACCTCTTCTATGTTTTTATTCTTTTTTTTTTTTTTCAAAAACACTGAAACACAATAACCAATTAGGTCCTGAAAATAATTTTGTCGCTGGTATAAATAGTTCATGACTCTACATGTTACTGGTTTACTCTTGGACCTGAGCCGGGTTCTGTGGTGAAGCAGCAGTGTCTGGGTCTGTGGTGACACCTGGCCACCACAAAGCCAGTGGGAAAACTCCAATGACAGCAGAGGGTGAGCAGCCTTGAACATGGGAACCAATGAGCAGGATCAAGTCCGCTGGCTCTCTTGTCTGCTACTGAATCCCTGGCAGTGCTGAGTTACAGGTTCTTTGGAAGAATATGCTAAGTGTAAAATATTCGATTCCTGGGGCAGTATCTTGTGGCCAAGATATTAAGTCATAGCTTTTTGTCCTTGGCCATGGTTTTAGATTCTTTTGATATGTTTATTCCATTATATGAGATATTACATAGATTCTTCAGATATGGAGAAGGCACATCCTCAGTCGTGGAGACAAAACAATTTCACACTTCAGCTTCTTTTTCACTGGGATTCAGGTGATACTTTGTGCTGAGACGAGTATATTTTTTCATGGTCCAGACTACAGTTTTGTCATACACCTTCCGAGCTAAACAAATTTTGCCTTCCAAATCCCAGTGTCTCATCACCAGAACTCACAGGATACCCAGAGTGTGATGAAGTTTGCTTCTTTCCACTTAGCATTTAGGATGTGAGTTGGAATAGGAAATACAGAGGATGCAGAGCCCCAAGCCAGCCTGGTACAGTTGCTGGAATGCATGTCAAGTGCATTGATGCACGTTGACCTACGCCAGGTTTTGCACAGGTCCTGATGCAAGTTGGGAAGTAATGTAGCCTTAGTCCTGGTCACCATCTCTTTCTCAGGGGAATTCAGTGTATCCCTGTGGAACGCCACCAAGGGGATGTGGCTGGCTGGGAGGGTGTGAGAACACAGCAATGGACACAGCTGTTTTCCTCATTCCGTGTGCAGCATTTTTTCCTTTCTTGTTTACAGCGCTATGAATTGTTCTGTAGTTGGGCCTTTGTTCTGGGCGCAGCTCAGCCTTGAGCTGGCTTTGCTTGTTTGTTTCCCTTCCTGCTCCGTTTCCTCTGCCTGCCTCCTGGCATGACTAACACCGTCTGTGCCGCTTCCCCTTGTCTCGGAGGCTTCCCCTCCCTGCTCCGCCACGGCTGCCCGCAGCGCCGAGCTGCCTCCGAGCAACCTGCACGGGGTGGAGCGGGGTGGGAAAGTGTGCTAACAGCCACTGGAAGGTGGTCGCTTCGCGGTGTAGATGCAACAGACCTTCACTTTTAGTGAAGCAAATGAAAGCTTTGCTAGGCTTTCCTTTTTTTTTTTTTCTCTCACACTTCCACGAGCAAAGCAAGATGCACGTGTGATGAAGAGAAAGAGACCTTGTTAATCGCGTCACCTGAGGTAACTTCTGATGGATTAGTATGAGTGTGAGAGATGTAAAGTGGCAGCTTTCTTCATTTGATCATTCCATATTCCTTTGAACCTGATACACGTTTTCCTTCTCTCACTTTGTCTTATATTTTGCTGGTCTGGGCAAAGCTTTTTGCTCTGCTATAATTGATATGATACATCTTCTTAAACGACAGCTTACTTTGTCATTTCAAGCCTCTTAAGCCTCCTCATAGCCCAGCTCAGTGCACAGACCTCTGCTCCAGACTCGGCAGCTCCCTGGCTGTCTCTGTGGCCACTGGCAGTCCCTGAGCTTAACTTATGGTTCATGGGTTTTGATCACCTCTCACAAAGTACAGACTCACCCCCTAGCAGAGGAATGGCTTCATGTGCTGACGGATGTCCACACACAGCAAGCATGAGCCTTCTGAGGTGACCAGCCTGAGCAAAAAGGCTCAAATTATTTCCCTTATTCACTACTGCTCTTATTTCATGTCTTTTGCAAGTTAAAGTGAAAATGAACTTAAACCAATCCCACTGGAGTCAGTGAATGGATTCCTGGCAATTTCAGTGGATGTTGAAGGGTGGCCCTGAAACCTACAGCTCCTCAGGGTACTCACCTTGGCCCCACTGACTGGGTGTGGGTTATCCCACTGACTTCAGGCAAGTATTTTAAAGCTTTGCTGAATCCCTTCTGGGTTCACAGAGACCATACTTCAAAGCAACAGAGTGATGACAGCTCAAAATGCAGTCAAGCAGTGGGGAAAGTAAGAGTTTTGTTCTTTAACAAGAATGATTGAACAGAATCCAAATAAATCTGTGACCAGATTCAATGCAAGTTATGTCCATCTTAGTGCATGTTTTGCCAAAAGGGCATTGTTCAAGGAATTTACCTCTATTTTGTTTATTGCTCTGATATAAATTAAAAGGTTGATTGCAGTATTTTTCACTCTGGACTGTTCCCTGGATCCTCACAAGCGTGGACAACACAACTGGTGAAGTGAGTGTTCCCAGGGCCTGGGACTCCACCTGGGACTCAGAGGACCTGGATCATTTTACGGCTTTATTATGGACATCCTAAATGGCCTGTGTCAGCTACTGCACCTCATTTCCTCATTTATAAAAAGTGGATAGCAGCGTCTTTCTGTTTTAGAGATTGCTGTCGGGATAAAGTTTTTTAATGATTATGAGACACCATATGATTGAAAGCACATACATAGATAGATGTAAGCTGTTGAGAGACTCAGATGGGGAATTGGTCCTGACAAAAATAAATGGGTAGAATCTAAATATAGAGAATGGTTGTCTACTGAATTACACCATAACAAATCTAATATTACACACAGATGCATATGTTGTGTACATCCTGTATAGGAATCACTCTGACATATACATCTTCATGACAAGCAAGGGAAAGTAATTCAGGACGTTCACCCTGCACAATCTCAGACATTACTCATTGCTGAAAAGTGAGCAAGTTGAGCATCTCCCCAGCTTATCAGCTTTGTGAGAAGCTGAAGCCAGGCCACATTGCTGGGCAGGGCTGACAGATGCAGGCTGCTGCCCAGCACAGCTTTCATGCAGTGCCATTCACAGCACACTCCCGCTGTGCTCCTGCTCTGGGAACCTATGTCTTGCATGAAGGATGGTGGGAGGACCACAGAAGTAACATTGCCATACTGCAGCTCTATAAGACACAGAAGGGGGGCGGGAAAAGGCAGGCATGTGTGTGAGTCTGACCATCCACTCATCCATCCATCCATTCATCCATCTATCCGTCCTTTCAGCATTGGGAAACACTTCCTGGCACTTACCATCACCAAACTGTGCCTGTTTGTTACTAGAATAGATATATTAGGTAGATAAGTGGTAGAGGTGGTTGCTCCATTCTGGGTTTATAGCATACCTGATATAGAGAGGTTGTGGTCACTACATAACTGTAGCAACAAATCTTCATTTCATTGTGAAATAGTAAGTAACAAGAAAGATGGCAGGTGTTTGCCCCCTCCATGGTGTTGTTATCTCCTCAAACGTATTCCTGTCTGAGATGCAAGATGGATGAAATTCAGTCCTATGGTAACAACTAGTGTATAAAAAATCATAATGTAAAGGTCCTGCAGTTCCTGTTTTTATGGAGCTAAAACCAGAAACTTCATTAAATTGTAGGAGTGATTCCCACTTCTCTATGAGATATACATGTTCTTCATTTCTAGCCTAACTACCAGGGCACTAAGAGATGACATTTTGTGGAACCAAAAGGTATTTCATATCATTTACAGAAAGTTTTATGGCTCCCTCTGAACCTGACTTTATTGAACTTGTGATGAAAACACATGACTTTAATACCAAAAGGATGTGAAGGCAAGTTGAAATATTTTTTAAACATCCTTAAACTTTCATAACATAAATATCTGCAGCTTCCTTGGCATGTGCAAAGTTCATGAAATGAGAGTATAGCTGATGATGTGGTGTACTTTACAGCCATGTAATGTTCACCAGAAATTGGGTTTCCACTATAGAGACACTATGAGAAAGAAACCCTGACCCAGACACCTTCCAGTTTAGGCAAGACTACACAGCTGCTGACCAGCTTGCACAGCCTGTGGGAGTGTCGACCTGCTGGAGGGTAGAACGGCTTTGCACAGGGACGTGGACAGGCTGGATGGATGGGATGAGGCCAAAGGGATGAGGTTCAGCAAGGCCAAGTGCCGGGTCCTGTGCTTGGGTCACAACAACCCCAGGCAACCCTACAGGCCTGAGACAGAGTGGCTGGAGAGCTGCCTGGCAGAAAGGGACGTGGGGGTGTTGGTCAACTGTGGGCTGAACATGAGCCAGCAGTGTGCCCAGGTGGCCAAGAAGGCCAACAGCATCTTGTCCTGTATCAAGAACAGTGTGGTGAGTACTGTACTGGGCACTGGTGAGGCCCCACCTCGAGTACTGTGTCCAGTTTTGGGCCCCTTACCACAAAAAAGAGTTGCAGGAACAGGTCCAGAGAAGGGCAACGAAGCTGGTGAGGGGTCCGGAGCACAAGTCTTATGAGGAGAGGCTGAGGGAGCTGGGGTTGTTCAGCCCAGAGAAAAGGAGGCTGAGGGGAGACC
>JAOTQQ010000001.1:191151970-191170699 GCA_026546715.1 Gallinago undulata | reverse complement strand
GATATAGTTTAGTAATGTGGGGGTTTTGTATGGTTTTCTTTTTTTTTTTTTTTTTATATCGGAGTTAGGTTGATAGTTGGACTAGATGATCTTAAAGGTCCCTTCCAACCTAGACAATTCTATGATTCTATGATTCTATGACCATGTATATTGGATTGCTGATTACTCGTTTTATTCCTGCATAGGTCTGTTAAAATGCTGTAGTAGCATGGAGGCACAGGAACTTAAATGAATACTAGAATGCAAATGAAAAGGCTGGATAAAAACTAATTGTATTTTAAACAATGAGGACACTGTTCTGTAGGGCTCTTTTGTGTATCCCTCAACAACAGGGATAAAGGACATGTATCCTTACTGATTTAAAATCAACTGCAACTTTAAATTTAAAAATAAATTTTAAAATAATATTAAAATTTAAGTAGACTTCAAAGTAATGGCTATTTCCCTTCCTGGCCTAAGCCAAATGTCTTGCTTGTATGAAGTATGGTTGCCAATTACAAATTGCATAGTGCAATGCAAATTCCTAGTACTGAAACATTGCCTTGCCCAAGTGTTTTATTCAGAGTGTAAAACAACATGTTAATAACTTACTTAAATGCCAGTACATTGAGTAGTTTATGATATTATGATTTAATTTATTCCCTAATTAAATTGGGAAGAGGTGGGAGAAGAAAAGGGAAAGGGGAAGAGAAGGTGGGATAAAAACAGAAATGTTAACTCCAGAGGTGATTTGGGGTTGGAAATAAAGCATAGACCCCATAATCCATACTCTTTTTCACAAAGGTAAGTATAAAGATTTATGCTTTACCTAAAAGAGATAGCATCTGGACAACTCATCATATGGACAACATGGAGTGTGGGGAAACTTGGGGAAGCTCCAAAGGTCTTGTTCAAGAAAAACAGTTTTTTGAGGTTACAAAGAGCACAGAAAAAAACCAAACCTGAATAACTTGGAATTAATTAAGACAAAATGATAAGAAAATATATAACAAAAATGCCATGTGGCCCCCAAGACAATCAAGATAACCATCCAGCCTCTCATGGAGAAAAGGAGTGAGACACCTCTACTCCCAGCCCTTCTCCAAGCAAAGACCCTAGAATGCTGATGTTCCTGGATAGTGACTGCCAGAGTAAACACCCAGAATAGCACTGGCAGGGGAGTATAACACCTAAAAAAAGGAGGACTTACTAAGTAGGTTTTCCTATATAAAATATTTAACAGATATTGAGGTTTTTCTGTATTAATTTGGGTTGCTAGCTTTCAGTGTTGTTACTAAACTAATAAATGGGTTTATTGGCCTGTTAAAATGTTAACTCTACTAAATATGAAATTCTTGTCTTCACATGTAAAGTTTTCTTCTCTCTGCCCATAGTAAAATTTAGAGCATAACAGAATGTAGAGGACAGTCTTCCCATAAAATGCATAGAATGATTTCAGAAATGGTAAGAAAGATGAAAGAAAAATATGATAATGCCAGGAAAAATTCAAGGCACAGAGCAGAACAGAGGAGATAGCATTTAAAAACTGAGGGTCTTCTTGTAGCTTAAAGCAGTTCTCTGCCTAAACATTACAACAAACAAAATTTGCTTGATTATAGAAACTACCAGGATCAAGGCATAAGGTAAAAGGACTTCCAGTGGGAAAAAAAGAATAACGTCCCAAAAAACACTAACCCCCAAAGAAAGAAAAAGAAGTGAGGTATGTGAACACAATGTTATTTTTTATATCTGTGTTATGGACATTTCATTTAAAAAGTTCCTAAGACCAAGTGTTTTTTAAAGTCACGCTGCCTTATCAAATTGTGATTTTTGATTTGTGACTTAGATATGCCTTGGATCAATAACTTTTCAGAATTATTCTTTACATTATAAATAATGTATCTTGGTTTCTAAAAATAGCTTAGCTGTTCAGTAAAGCAACTTAAGTTCCTCAGACCATAGGGAGCCTATCACTTTTTATATGACCAATTCACACATTGTAATCATTCTTCTTTGCAAGGGTGAGATGTGTTTTATTTCTCTCTGGTGGTATTATGTGCTATGATATAAGCTTTGGAGTACAGCATTTCAGTTTAAGTAAATAGCTTTCTTCACTGACTCATTGTAATAAAGCTTTTCCTGTACCTAAATTATGATTCTGCTAGCACCTCCCTGTTCTATTTTACAATTATAAAAAGAATAACTTCTTGTTAAAACAAGCTTAAAGGAATATAAAAATGTGCTTTATTTAGGAGTTCAGCTATGTCAGAATGGATTCCAAAACTGTTCCAAAACACTTAGTTTGACTTTTTAGAGGTCAAGTTTTAGAGGTGAAGTTTGCAGCCACCTGGGTACTTCATATCAGACCTGTAGGTAGAAACATGATAATACAGGAAATACTTCCTCTGGAGTAGCATTTTTACAAAGAAACCCCTTTGAACACAAGACCACATTTTAGGAAATGAGTACTTAAAATACTTTCTTCAGATGGCTATTTTCAAATCTAGATTTTTTTCAATCAGTATTTCAGTAACTAAAAATAGTTTCAAAAACTATTTTCAAAAACACCTAAACACGAGAAAGCTTTCAGTGAAGTAATTGATCCACTGTGAATGTGTAGCCTTAGGCAAATCGTTCAATAGTTTTTCTGTTAGGTTATGTGGTAAGAAGCTGGTCCCCACACAGAGAGAAGACCCCAGTTTTGGGGGGGGAGGCAACCCATTTACACCCCAACTGGCTGTTCCTGGGGCATTGAAGGAGAGCAACCCCAAAGGCTCATCCCCTGCCATGAAGGACCCTGAGGCACAAGGATGGAGAGACCCTCAATGACTCCACCACAGACATGATTCCCAACAAACTCCTCCTGGGCTGCCCTTTGGAGCCTCAGCTCATGGGTTGGAGCACCCTGTCACCATGATCCAATGGCAGAGGGTCCCCATCACCCTACAGACAGAGGGGTGGTTACTGCCAGGGGCATGTGAACCACAGTGGGGGGGCAGGGGAAGGGTATTTCAAGATTGCACAGGACTTATAAAGGAATGTTCCAAGAAGGATGGGGAAAGGGAGGATCAAGGTGGTTTGGGGATGAACAAGCAGGAAAACAGCAGAAAAAGGGGACAAAAAAGGCCAGTGGTGTCCAAACAGGGACTGGTCAGTGCACCTGCCTGGCTGTGCCCTGTGCTTGCCCAGCTCAGACTGTCCTGTCCTCTCACTAAACCCCATTTCTAGCCATTTTCCCAGGTAAGGGGCTCAGGAAACTGTGCAGGGGTGTGTGAGGGTCTCAGTGACAGCTCCTGGGGACCAGGAGCTGGAGGCCCATGGTGCCAATGACTAGAGAGACCAAGTCAGCTACTGGAGGGACCAGAGAGTCCTGGTCTGAGATACTGTGGGGCCTGAGGTCAACTGAGACCCATCTACACATGTGTGTGTGTTTGTACAGTGGAGAGATGTCTGTACCAGCAGTTGGAGCAGGGCTGCAGCCTCGGAGATGCCATCAGCTGGGGAGACCAGGATCCTGGGGCAGCTACTGAGTGAACTGGGCATCTGAGCCCACTGCTGGAGGGATCCATCTAGCATGATTGTGTTCAGCCTAAACTGCCAGACAGGAGGGCAGGATGCATGTAGGCATATATGATGAATATATGTGCATATGTGGGACATATGTGTGCTCTGTGCATGTGTGCCTTCTAGAAACAGCCTCACTACTGGCTGGACCCGGGTGTATGGAGATGTGGCAGACTTGCCTCTGTTGGGCCACAGAATTTAGCAACCCCCTTACATCATGTGTGGCTTCACCTGCCTGTAATGCCAATAACAAGGCAGTACTCTGCTCCACTCACATAAAACCAAAGTTGAAATTAAATAGATTGTCCTTAATTTTTTATTGAGAGCAGAAATCTGGTATGCAGATGACTGAAACTGGTCTATGACCTGAGCTGAGATCTGAGGGCAGGCAGCTTGGGTAAATAAAGAAATCTCCTTGTTTCCAGGAGCGGGAGCAGAGAGCCATTCTCAGTGAGGTCACTGGGAACCCCAGGTAGCTGAGATGCACACTGAACCATGAGAAAGCTGTGGCTATTTGATTCTTTTGTATGCAAATTGAAAATCCAAGTCATGGTAGTTTCCTTATCTCTGTTCTGCTTTTGTTTCGTGAGTCACTGTGGATAATTGTCTTGAGAATGACAGTAATTACTGGAAAATAAAAGCTGGAATCCTAGACAGTGACTCTTGGGTCAAGCCCTTTATGCAGCTTTGACATTTTTTCTATCCTGTACCCCAGCTGTACAGATGTGACAACTTCCTCTGTACCAGACAATAGGGAGTGATTCCTGGGACTGAAAACACCACTTAGACAATGACCAATTTTCAGTTTCTTTTTTCCTTGAGAGAAGAGGGTTATTTTATATTTCATATTTCTACCCATGTCTTGCTGCCTGAATGGCAACAACATTAATGGCATGCAGAATGGATAGCTCTGATGGATTACTTCAGCAACAGAGTCAATGTGGGGAGAATACGAACAATCTACACAGGGAGAGAAAACAAATAAAGGAGGAACCAGAGGAACAGCAGCGATGCACCTCTGTGAGAAACCTTTGTCAAGCACCAAACAGAAGCTCAAGAGGGTAATTTTATGCACACATTTTATAAATTGTTTGGTGCTTTTTCAAAGACTTGCCACATCTCTTTTCCAGTGAGCCCAGATTACGGAAAAACCTAGCAAGCAATTACGTGTGAGATTTGGTCCATGGATTCTGGTTTAATATAGTAATTGGTGTCTAATGGGGAGTGGACATTCAGTAATGTAAGAATAAGTGTTAAAAATAAAGATCAAGTGGTTTCCTGTTTCTCTGGGTCTCACAACACTGTGAGTATATTGCTCTATTGCTCTATTGCATTCCTCAGATTTCCCGTAGAACACAATGATAATTTCTGTGCCCCACAACAAGAAAATACTGACCCTACAGCATCTCTTTGACATTCCGTATTCACAATTATTGCTATGTATCTCTCCCAGGAACTATTTTTCAAACTTGTAACAATACCCTTAGACATACTATTTGATTATTCTGTTGTGGTTTGCCTTATTTAATTACAGAGCCTGGAGAAATCCAGATCTGCCTCTTGAAACTTCTGTTCTTCAATCTAAAGTATGAACTATAGCAAGCTGAAGGGGCTGATTGATAGATCTTCCTGAAGACAAATGCATCAAAGGTCAAGTGAGCAATATATTCAGCTTATTGGTAAGTAGAATATGGCATCTGGGAGAGGTACTTCGGCGTTCCATACAGCACAGAAAAAATGAGATTCTCTTTCCAGCCTCCGGAAGATGCCACATGCTCCTTGATCAAGCAAAGAAATAAAAAGGTGTAGGGGGTGCAGGTCTTTTACGCACTTAGTGATCTTGGATATATATAATGGAGCAACACTACAGTGGTCAGACAGTTATGTGCATAGACAAGGGAACGCTCGGGAGCCAAGTATCCTCATGTAGTCATCACTCTTTATAAGATGGACTGTATCATTTACAAGTTAATTTATTAACATCCTGCGGGTTTTCAGTGCAACATCTTTAAGAACAAACACTTTGCTTTAGAGCACAATCCTGCTTGCAGTCCTTGCCCTGACTTCCCAGGATCTGCACATTCTGCAGGGGCAGTTCACCGAAGCTTTCTCTGCTCCGGTAGTGAGATGTCTGTTTTCTCTGCTGGCATTAGCTACTCAAACCTATGAACAATATAGAGGGCTGCAGCACCTGAAGTGAAGGCCTTAACTATTTGCATTCACACAGAACTGTTTCCAGATAAGGGTTTGGGTCCAAAATGTCACTCACAAATAATATGACAGAATAAATCAGTCTCAGTCTTTGGGCATTTTTCCCCCTTCTTTTTGAAAGAGGAACATGAACTGAATTTCATCAGTTTCTTTCCTCATGATGACTGCTCATGACTGCCAGATTTTTGAAAGTTCAGAAGGTTTACATGGGTTATCAAAAGTGGCACAAGGTTAATTCCCCAGTCCTCATCCTGCAGTAGAGTAATGGGGACTAACTGTGCCGAGCACTGCTGACTGCTGCAACTTGTGTGGGTCCCTGCGCATGTCTGCATTTTTTCATTTTGTTGAGGTTAGACAATGGCACGCTGATTTGTTAATTCTGCAGCTTTGTTAATTTGGGAGATTTCCATGATGATCACATATTCCAGATTAGGAGGTGCCGGCTTTGTGTCCTACTCCAGCCACCACTGCGTTGCCTCCAGGCTCACGGTTTGGCCACCTGCACCCCACAGCCAGGGCAGCCTGTGCTGCTGGCACCAGTGAGATCTCCGCTGCTGACCTTGTTGCTGAACTTACAGCTGGTTAAGAGCAGGGCAAGCTGAGCAAATGCAAATTGTGACAATCTTGTTTTTTTCTCATCTTTTATGGAGGGACTGGGGCTGCTTCGCACCAGCGGCTGATGGGGAGGAAGATTATATAGTCCTGAAACCTCAGCTTGTGGTACTGACGTTACCGTGATGTGCATGATCAGATTCACTACACGTTGATGGAGTACAACCCTTACAGACAGAGAGGCTATATAGTGACAGTGATTTAGTATTTTGGTGTCCAGATGCATAGTGCTCATTGAAATCAATAGCTGTTAGTTATCTGAGCACCTCTGAAGATCTGGGCCAATGTACTTTAATGCTTCATCAGCTCAGCAAGTGGAGCTTTCTCTCTGAAAAACAAGGACAGAGGCTCCTGCTGAGTGTCTAATAACACCTCATTATGCCTGCTGATCTTACATAAAAGGTGCTCAGACCATCTGCAGGTGGACAGCAGCACAAATCTAACAAGAGCTGCCTAGAAAATGCAGTGTTGGTTTTCAGTCCAATGGACGCTGCTGTTTTACATTGACGCTGCTTTCGTTCCTCTTTATTTACAGCAGTGATAAACTGCCGGTCTTATCAGCAAGTTCTCCTTGAAGGTGTGACTTGCATGCACATTTAAAAATCTCTGTTTTCAAGCCTAATCTAAATTTATCTATCAGTATAAATTTTAATCATTCTTATCTCAAGAGGAAATGCTATACTTCAATTAATGGCTCAAATAATTGTGCTCAGTGAGCAGTTTGGCTGACAGTCACATCTTTTGTTAACTATATGGTCGCTGTTGTGGCTCGGACTGGAAAATCATGTTATTACCCTTTCAAGATAATCAGCATTTTCTCTGCAAATTCAGAGGCTGAGCAGGGCAGAGTGGAATACACCAGAGTAACTCTGTGTAACATACTGCATTGCAGCAAGACAGCTAATAACGGTGCAGCAAAGCGCTTTAGCTGTCAGGCAGTACACTACGCTGTGGAGAATAAACTGATACGTTGTCATATTTTGTAATCACGCATACATTGGGGGATTTTTTAAGAGCTGAGGCATATTTCTAACAGGGATGCTAATATAATGAGCAGTCAAAAGCATTTCTTTCACTGGTTATTTGTAAAATATTATCACGCTGCTATTTGTAGACATTGGTGAGACAATTGTCTACCTGTTAGAGTGCAATGTCTGTCTGATGGAACATCCCATAGGGGACAGGGAATAATGTGACAAGCCTGTTGCAGTTTAAAACAAAAACCTGCAGCAAGAATTATAGAGCCACAAGATTTTAGGACCATAATACCTTTTCTGTGAGGATATTTTCAGTCACACAAACCACAGTTGGAAGTTTTTTTTCCCAGTGAATTTCAGCAGAAATTTGGCACTTAAATATCAACTGTGTCTGTGGAAGAAATGGTAATTTCACTGGGTAGCTGTTATTGTTTTAATGTTTGTCTCTGTTTTGCCTCACAAATGAGGATGCAAGCAGTGTAGAAAGTATCAAAGCTAGACCTACTCCTGTAAGTAAAAAAACTGTCGACCACACTACTCTTTCTCAGCTCTTTCCAGGTGATTCGGGAACTCCTTTTTAACTTGGCTTCTGCTGAGCTTTCCTGGGCTTTCCTCCTGGCCAATGCACAGCAAGGAGGGGGGTGGGAAGAGAGGCAAGTCAAGCCTGAGGGATGCTCAAGCTCCCATGCAGACCTATGCACAGCAATCACAGCCTGAAACACTCTCCAGATCATACCTGATCTGCAACTGCACCTTTGCTTCACACCATTTCCTTACCCAGCAATATGTGCCAGTTCCAAGAAGTGGAGGTTTTCCCTCTCTGGGGCATGTCATTGCTGCCTATTAGTAGCTACAAGTACGGAAGAACTGGCGAACAAATTGCTGTCAGCCAAAAAAGCCCTTCGCCTGTCCTTAAAACTCTGCTTGAGCAACTGTCCTTCCACTTTCTACACAGAAGCTCCCTGAAGCAGCACATACAGTCCATCAAAATCATCTATGAAGGCACTGCTACGTAAGATTAAATAAAAGCTGAACATTGCTTGACTATATAGCTGTACAGTAACACGTGCTTGGTATTACTTGGGAGAAAAATCTGCTAGTTTTCTATGAATGCATAGAGGAAAATGCTCATAATATCTTCATAAATATTAATAGACGGTGCCATGTTTTAAATGGGAAGTGAATCACGTTGCAGATTTTTGCAGGTTTGATTTTATTATGTTGAATAAATAAAACAGCTTTCAGAATTTGCACTGAAATCCTGAAACAGCTTTTAAAGAGCTCATATGAACTACACAGTGATCCAAATTACGAGAATCAGAAAATTTTAGCAGGAACAGTGCAGCTGAGGATTACCAAACTCACAAGGTCATAGGCAACAAAACCACCCTCATTTACTGTACACAAGAATAACTTCTCAAGCAAACCAAGAAAGGAAAGCATCCTGCTGTATTATACATACACCAATATATTGTTACGTTGTATATACAAATTATGTATATCACATTTCAGTGGAAACATAGAAAAGAGACAATATCTGCCCGGTGGGTTTCTGAATTTACTGCTGACTCAAAAGGGGATTGATTACCAGCAAGGGGAATTTGGTTGGTCTGCGGCTTTTAAATTTTTTCATTAAACAAATGAAGCAACATGCATAGAAAGTATGATCTCTTTAAAAGTTGTCTATATGAATGAAAAATATTAACATTTAGCAAAACAAAAGAGTGTCAGCAAACTGCAAAGGTTGCATTTTACCATCTAATGACCTTGAAGGGATTTAGCTCAAACTCTGCCCAAATTCTGCTCTTGTCAGAGACAAATACAGGAAATTCCAGATTCAAAGACAGCTTTTTGAGAAAAATGAAAAGTATACGATAGTGATTTGTCCAAGCTCATAACCTTAAATATAGTGGGTTGTTTGGTGGGTTTTTTTTCAAGACATTGGGAATTTTTTATTTCAGGAATCTAGATTTGACTTTACATTCATAACTTCTGTGAACATAATGATATTTTTATTAAGGTTTCCTATAGTTGATGAGGTCTTTTTCAAGCAGATTTTAGGTTATGGGTCATTTGTGAGCAGTTCTCTTCACTCTTTCTTCAACTGTGTGACAGTTATAAGCCAACATGATGCTTGTTTTGCTACTGAAGATGACGGAAGGTGAAATTAATTTCATACAAAGAACCAGTGCAAATTATTTATACCTGCCATGAATAAATTGAGCATGACTTCCCCAGTAGTACATCTCAAAGCATGATCAGGGAAAAGTTTAAATTTTCTTTTTATTCTACTGGTGCCGTTTGCATTTTTGCAATGGGCTTCTGTGGCATCTATGAATATCTTGTCTCTATTTCATTTTGTTAACATGTCAACATGTTAATCAAAATATATTCTGCTCCATGTTCAGGAAGTTAATCTCAGGATCCCAATTGCTGACCTGTTTAAAAATCTGCTGTAAAGTATACGTGTGGAGAAACACTAAGGTAACTGAAAAATCCAGAGGTCAGCAAACTACCCTTTATTTAACGTTACAGATTTCCTCAAGTGTTGAGCTGTAGAGATCTGTGCTCCTTCTTATTTTAGCCTCATAGTGATTTTTCTTTTAACTAATCATTAGGATTTTTGGTTTGGAGAGAAAATAGCTAGGAAATGCCACTTTCCCACCAGTAGCCTTTAATGTTTTTCCACTGAGTGGGTAACAAAATTAAAAATGCTGAGAAAATGCTATCTTTCTTCAAAGCCATTTTAATGGGAAAAAAAAAAAAAAAGAAACATTTTAGGCAGAGGCTGGCAAGCTTCTGGGCTGGCTAGGTGATAGCAGAGCTTTTGGTGTTGTTTTGGGGCCAGTATTGGCTCACACTTAACCAGCTAATGTCTATCTGGAGCCTGAAAATCATCCTGATCTGAGAAAAGTCTGGGTCAATATTTTCTGTAACATCACATCAAATACCTGTAGACAGCAAAAAGGTCTCTTGCCTTCCATTCTCAGCCTGAATAGTCCCAGATCCCTCAGCTTATCCTTGTATGACATATGTTCCAAACCATAAATGAAGTTTGTGTCCCTTCACCAACTCACACCAGTATGTCCATGTCTCTTGCACTGAGGAAACCCATTTTTGTACTAGTTGTTTTTAATATCATAGAAGTATTCCCTTCCCTCAGCTAAAGTCACTTTTGATCTGTGGGAACTGAAATCAGCAAGGTCTTACATTGTTTTGCATTTCCCCTCACTTACAAGTGTTGTACTATCACACCAATGGATCACATCTAAACATTGCCTGAAGAAGTGAAGTATTTGTGTGTTCAGTATAGATTGATCTCTGCTGTCATTGGCCTGAAGAATAAGATTTTCAGTAAATTTGAAGTAATTATCATCACTGTTTTTTAAGAAAAAAAAATCTCATGCAACTATGTTCAAAAATGTTCCTGGCTTTTACTCTTTTGGTCATAGAGAAAGTAAGTGTGTTTTTGAGTTGCCTGGCCATTCTTATGAATTATGAATTTAATGCATTTTTGTTTACAGAGAGCCTCGGCATGGTTCACTTTTCTCCTGCTCTGGTTTGAAACAGACACTGTACAATGGAACATGTACATGTCCCCTATCTACTTTTGCAAGTTGCTTTTCTGGGCAAAGGTATAACAAAGCAACCACAGATTAATTTGTTCTGTGCTCTCTGAAAGAGTGTTAATCATGATGAACTAATGTGATTTTAATGGGAACGTCATAAGTACCCCTATGCAAATTCTATTTTAATGTAGCAATTAATTGTACTGTGATTTCACAAAATGAGATAGCTTGGAGTGCAGCATTACAGCTGGTGCACTGAAATATTGTGACCTTTGTTGCAGACCTGTGCTATTGACAGGATCTTCCTACATAAAGCTTGGAAATAGAGTGGGGCCAGACAGCTGGAAGGAGGCAGGGATATACAGACCAAATTTGATTCTTTATTCTTGTTGCCTACATGGTAATTAATCCAAATGAAGGACTCAAGAACTAAGGCTTCAAACCCCCAAAGCCTGAGAAAAAGTGAAATAAACACAACGCTCTCTTTTTTTGGGGGGGCAGCAACCTGATGGATAAGTAGTCTTCTAAAACAGACCTCTTCTGAGGGGATTTTGAATGGCCAAAGGTGTTGCCGTGCTGCCCAGCATCAGGTCC
Source organism: Gallinago undulata (assembly GCA_026546715.1). NCBI lineage: Eukaryota > Metazoa > Chordata > Aves > Charadriiformes > Scolopacidae > Gallinago > Gallinago undulata. The sequence continues at coordinate 191,159,193 of JAOTQQ010000001.1, read as the reverse complement.
CCCACTTTGACATAGGTTTCCTGGGCAGACAACTCTTTAGCCCACAGGCAGGAGCTTTGGTGTTTCCTCTAGAGTAACATCGCTCATCATCCAGATTGTCCTCTGAATCTTAAATCTCTTGCATCCCTGTCTTGTAGGAACCAGAACTGCATTCAGCAGCTTAGACATGGTTGAAACACAGTTTTATTCAAAGGTATAATTTGTTTTGTGTTGTTTTCTGAGTAATTCTTAACATTTGCTTTTTGTCTGCATTTTTAATGTGCAGGTTCCCACTTGTTTGTGTATGTTAGGACAAACTCAAAAGAATTTCAAGTCCCAGAACAGATTCCAAAACAGTTCAGTCTCCGGCATGTCTGAGCTTTAAAATGTTTATAGAGTCCCATAGTAGCAGCTGAACACAATTATCAACAAATGCTTTATTCTGACTTCTATCACAAGGCTTATACACAGATTTTTGTTTGTTTGTTTGTTATGTACGCTTTGTGAGCTCAGGCCACGAAGTGTCTTGGAAATATGCAGAGACATTGAAAGTGATTTGAAATCTAGTGGGAAACCAGAATGCAGTCTACAGAGCCAGGCAGATGTAGCTGTGTTGGCATGCATGGCTGAGACACACAACGTGGGTTTCTACAAGCTAGAATTTCCTACATACTGAAAATTTATGCTCACATTTTTCTACTGTCTAGCAAGGAAGTAACGTGGGAATAAATAGTGAATAAAAACTCACTGCTCATCTGAGTGAGACAAAGTCTTCTAATGAACTCAAGATGGGTAACCCTGTAGATGCCACAACGTACAAAACTAGTGGTAATGAGGAGTCAAAAAACACTTCTCAGCTTGGCCAACTGGAAACTTAACTTCTGCACCATTGTTATTATGGGATTTTTGGTGTAGATGTCTTCATTCATAAGTCAGTCTTCTCTGAGGACAGGGCCATAAATGGTTTCACTGTACTTGATGAAGGATGGGCAGCGTGAATCATCTGCTTGTTTCTAGCATCCAACGTTTGATCATTCTAGTACATTATTTCATCACTAATTCACCAAATGTTTATTTCTAGTTTCTGAAAAGGATAGGCTCTTATGACTTTGGATATCCATAAGGAGTAGGCTTACCTTAAGGGTAAGCCATTTTGTCTCTCCGTAACCTGTCTCAGCCACGCTGAGCACTGTGGAGAGGTACAGGAAGAGCATAACAAACATGTCTTCTTTACCACTGGTGATTGGTAGAGCCACTAGTTGTTTTCATATCTCCTTCTTTCTTGAATACAGATCATCATACCTAAAGTGTTAGATTCCGAAAGACAAACTGACAGTTGTCTTACTTGGAAGTATCTTACTTGGCAGCAGAAATATATTCAGAAGATATCCAGAAAATATTTTTATGCCAAGGGTTGGGAATTTGAAGAAGGATGCAACAAATCCTTTTCCAATTGCTTCACTGATATATGCAGTGTATGTAAAAGGCAACTGTTGTTTGTGATAAACTTTAGTAAGTCAGAGTAATTGTTTAAAGGTAAGTTGCAAACAAATGGGACTGATGCTGGCCTGTTGTAAAAACATGGTTTGCTATTACTCCAGGGTAGGTAAGAGTAATTTGAACTCTAAGCCTATTCAGGCAGAGAACAAATTGTATAAACCAGTTCTAAGTAAAAATAGGCCAGAATTTACAAAAAAATTTCTAAACATCTAAAGACTGAAGCTTTGGTAGAGCTTTCTAAAGCTCCTCAAACTGGGGAGAGAAACACAAGTTTAAGACAGGCTTTGTTAAAGATGCTGAGAAGAAACTTTTAATGTGGTTGAATCCATCAAGAGACTGGGCTGAGTGATTCAGGAAGGCCTTTTTTGGTTTATATTCTTATAGTCATCAGTTTAGCAAGTGCCTTTGGGACAAGATTTGGCAGCCTGCATAGAAAGATTATGAGGAAATTACTATTTTCATCCAGTCTATCTTACCTCTTTTTTCTGCCATTTCATTTCCACTTCTCATCCAAAGTGATGCCTGTGATCAGGTTTTGTTGTTCTTGTTTTCAATCAGGATGAACACAGGTAATAAATACCTGAGATAATCCCACAGCTGTTAGCAATTGGATTTCTTTTTTACTTCAGGAAAGCGCTTACAGCTACTGAATTGGAATCAGAAATGCATTTGGAAGTCAAACAGTTTCCTGACCGATGCACATTCCTGTTTTCTAGATGAAACTCCCTTCCTCCAGAGCGATATGTGCTGCATGAAACTCATACAAAACTTGAGCCTTCACTTGTGGCTATTTCCTGCATAATGTTTTCAGAGCAAATTCACTCTGCAGCATAGATCTCGATTACACATTTATTCCAATTGTTAGATGCATTGTCAGGAGGATAATAAAGATAGTGGGGATGGGGAAGATTTATCTGGCTAGGAAAATCACATTGTGTTCAGACTCCCTGTAGAGCTTTTATTGACTCTGCTGCCAGCAGAGATTAGCACAATGCAAAACCGTTAAATACACAGCCAGCACTTCCCACTATTTAAGTGGTTCAAATAATTAGCAGTTTTCTGCCTCTCCATTTACATCTTTTTTCCAGCTGGCAGACTCATTTTTAAAAATATATCTACATGGATTTGTATGCCACTTTAACACTTTTGAATTGAAACACTTCTACTGGGCAGTCTATCTCTTTGGATAAACATTTTACTTAGTGCAATATCTTCAGGAGACTATTAAAGGCATTAAGTTAGAGTCTCTCCACAATATTGAAGAAGCCACATTTCACGTGTAAATTAATTTATTCATTTATATTCAGTCACATAACTGTTGAATCTACAGGAATATGATAAATTACTTAAAGGTCTCAGTGCTTGCTGTCAGGTGTGAGACAATGCACCCCTTCAGATAGCCTGCTACGCAGCACAGGATGGAAAGCAGGTGAAGGAAAGATGGGGCTAAATTTCCAAAGTCTATTACAGTGATCATGTTCTCAGCTTAATATCAAACCCAAAGGGTTATGCTTCAAGACAGGAGTGTTATTGCAGTAAACTGTTCCTGTTTGTTCTTGGGTGTTTCATTGTATTGTGTATGAGCAGCACTTCCCCTGCATTGGTTTGTATTGTGCAATATAAGATTTTTCTTCTGCTATCTTCTTCTTGTCTGGCTGAATGATACTCTAGTTTCACAGTAGAACAGGCTCAGAATTTCAAAGATATGTGGGGAAAATGGTGATGGAAAAGAGTTACACAGTATTTTTAAACTGTCTAAGTTCAAGGATTGCTTCAAACGTTGTGGGACCCTGAGAAAAAAATGAGAAATGGGACCCTAAATTATTCTTTAAAAAGGAAATACAACTGGTCTCTTCCAAAAGTGCATCCATCAGCCAGTTCAACTTCTTTTCCTCCTTTGCATAACTTCACTTTCCCCAGTATTAGGAATAAAGAGAACAGTACATACTTTGGCTGTACCATGCAAAGACTTATCCAGCACTAAATGCACTGTTAATTCATTATTAGCTTTGATTTATGTATTGCCTCTTGCCAGACTCATTTGAGTGTGAAACTTCACTTTAGAGAATTACCCCCCTGAGCTGGAGGGAACCACTTTGCTTAATCTGTTTTGAAACTGCAGGTGACTCCAGGGTATAAAATGGCAGACATTAATTGGTTGCTGTAAACACCACACAGCTGAAGTCTAACCCTGTAAAAGTTGCTGCCTTCAAATCCTCTGACCTTGGTATCATTGTACGTTCCCAGGCAAAAGGTCTTTACACTGGTAGCTGTGGAAAATCAATCTCAGTTCCCTAAAGGTGGGAGTGCTGTCGCTAAAGGTCACTGAAAGTTAGCAGCTGCTTTTCTGCTGCAGTGCTGACGTTTTAAAGAGCAAACACTGGTTTGGCGATTGTACGCAGGTATGCTGGTTTGGATTGGGTGGAGTTAATTGTCTTTATAGTTGCTAGTACGGGGATACGTTTTGGATTTTTGCTGTAAACAGTGTAGATAATAGAATCAAGTTTCAGTAACTGATGAGCAGTGTTTACACAGAGTCAAGGCCTTTTGTGCCCCTCACACTGCCCTGCCAAAGAGTCGGCTGGGTGTGCACAAAAAGCTGGGAGAAGACAAAGCCAGGACAGCTGATCCCAACTGACCAAAGGGCTGTTGCATGCCATATGACATCATGCTCAACATATAAAGCTGGGGGAAGAAGAAGGAAGGGGAGGAACATTCAGAGTTATGACATTTGCCTTCCCAAGTAGCTGTTACATGTGATGGAGCCCTGTTTCCTGGCGGTGGCTGAACACCTGCCTGCTGATGGGAAGCTGTGAATGAATTCTTTGTTTTGTTTTGCTTTGCTTTGCTTGTGTTTGTGGCTTTTGCTTTACTTATTAAACTGTCTTTATCTCAATCCATTATTTTTCTGACTTTTACTGATTTTCTTCCACATCCTGCTGGGGGGCAGGGAGTGAGTGAGTGGCTCTGTGGGGCTTAGTTGCCAGCTAGAGTTAAACCACGACAGTAGGTTCAAGTGTTGCTCTTTCAAGTGTGATGTTTAATTTTTGGTATCCACATCTGAGGAGATCTTCTCTCTTTGTACATTGTCATCTTTACCTCTCCTAAGATTTTTAATGTCTTTGGGAGTCAACCACAGAGCTGTGTGTTTTCTGGGCTCTCATTCCAGAGTCCAGGCAATGAAATTGAGTGGGACTGATGTTCATGCTACTTTGGTCCAATTAATTACTCTATGTAGACTTGGTTAAACCAAAGACCTGAATTCAGTAATAGTGGCTTTTATTTAATTGAACCAAATAGAATTGGAAGAGCCTGGGAAAAATGCAAGGATAAACAAGCACAGCTGAGAAGTACATAGTTCATGTGTAGCAGTGCTTCCTGCTGGATATATTAAGCAGTGATTGAGCTAAATCTTTATGTCTTGGTCTCTGGATGAAAGTACAGGTGTTTAACCGTGAAATTAATAATGAAAAATTTCAGCAGTCCCCACATCTTAGCTAAATCACTGTATTTCCTCAGTGTCTTGAATCCCCTTTCCCCCTGGTGCATGGACATAATAACAGCTATTTGTCTAATTCACAGTGAATTTGGGGTTTTCATAATAAATATTTTCTTTATGTCTTATCTGTTGCAATTCTAGTCTTTTTGGCACTCGAAACTGCTGCAGCATACTGTCAACACAATATCTTGAGCACACAAAGCTATGCTTGTCTTCTGTTTTTCTTCGGCTGTTAAATTTCTTCAAATTCTGAGTTGCACACCAGCAAATTATAACCCTGCCCCGATAATCCTGTGTCTTCTTCTTCTTCCCAAATTTTTAGTATTACAATTATTAATTTGGATGACTGTTATTTATGATCACTGGTGTTATTCTTGAATACATAAATTACAGGGTTAAAGGAAAATAGTGATTAAATGTAGGACTGCTCTCCAGGATATTCATAAATCCTTTTGAGTCTGTGTTTGATGACAAATTCTTGAAGTAAGTGTCCTAAGACCCTGCAAATAGGTTTAAATGAGATATTACATTACATATTTAAAAGAGGTATATATAAGTTTTGTTTTAATCAACACTAGAAAATTATTGCTACATTAAGTGTTTGTCACAACTGACACATTTAAACAAAAAAGCTTGACCAAAATGTTATTCTAGCCATTTTGGCAATGTGTTTTCTCAGATTTATAATAAATTATTTGACTAATAGTGTGTGATGCACTTTTCTAAATATAGGTCTAAACTGCCTCCCGAGTAGGGCTTGTGACTCTGTAGACTTTGTCTCACATCTGCTCATCCCAGCTGGGTGTCTCAAATACTGCAGAGCATCTGAGAAATGTGGTCCTGAACACCAGTGTTTGGGCAACTGAAATCCACTCATTATGTGTCTTATATATCAGTCAATCTGTCCTGGTGAAAGGAAGGTAGAAAAAGAGGAAGACTGGACAAATCAGTTACTATTTTCATAGAACCATAGAATGGTTAGAGTTGGAAGGGACCTTAAAGATCATATTGTTCCTTGTTCCAACCCCATTGCCATGGGCAGGGATACCTTCCACTAGACCAGCTTGATCAAAGCCCCATCTAACCTTGCCTTGAACGCCTCCAGGGATGGAGTATCCACAACTTCTCTGAGCAACTTGCTCCAGTGTCTCACCACCCTCAAAGGAAATAATTTCTTCTTGAGATCTAATCTAAATCTCCCCTCTTGCACTTTAAAACCCTTACCCCTTGTTGCCTTTAGGTACTAGAAGGCTACTATAAGGTCTACCTGGAGCCTTCTCTTCTCCAAACTGAACAACCCCAACTTGCAGCCTGTCTTCCCAGGAGAGGTGCTCCAGCCCTCTGATCATCTTCATGGTCCTCCTCCGCACCCACTGCAACAGGACCATGTTGAGGCCTCCAAAGCTGGACACAGTACTCCAGGTGGGGTCTCATGAGGGAAGAGTAGAGGGATAGAAACACTTCCCTTGACCTGCTGGCCACACTTCTCTTGATGCTGCCCAGGATGTGGTTGGCTTTCTGGACTGCAAGTGCATGTTGCCGGCTCATGTTGAGCTTCTTATCAAGTAACATCCACAAGTCCTTTATAACTACTATAATTTTAAAAGGTTTTGAAATTACTTAACTGACTTCTGAAAATTAAGTCAGTCATTCTCACATTTCCTACGCATCTTGACTATGTAGAAGACTTAGAGAGTCACTTGAATGGTTGGGAGGTGTTCCTGGCGTTCTCTTGTCCAACCTCTTGTTCAAAATAGGACTGTTGCTGATAGTAAATGATAGCTGCATGGCTTTACTGAGCTGAGTATTGAAAGCCTCCTAGGATGGAGATTCCACAGCTTCTCAGGGCAGCCTGTGCCAGGGCTGCACTGCTGTACTAGTGGAACAGATTTTCCTCATGTCCAGGCAGAATGTCTCAAGCCAGGAACTGTGACTGTTGCACCTTGTTATACCATCTGTTGTTATGAATAAGAGTTTCACTCTGCTGCTTCTGTAAAACTTATTCAAGCAGCTGCTGACAGCTATTAGATTCTACTCAGTTCCCTCTTCACCAGACTAAACAAGCTAATTTTCCTCAGCCTTTCCCTATGAGCCATGAGCTCTAGGTCCCTCACCATCTTGGTAGTCCTCCACTGAATTTCACTGAATTTCACTGAATTTCACTGAACTTTTGGAGTTGGAAGGGACCATAGAGATCATCTAGTCCAACTCCCCTGCCAAAGCAGGACCACCCAGAGCATGTCAG
>JAOTQQ010000001.1:191127782-191151870 GCA_026546715.1 Gallinago undulata | reverse complement strand
CAGGGGGGTCGGACTAGATGGCCTTTGGAGGTCCCTTCCGGCCCAGATGATTCTATGATTCTATGATTCTATGTTCAGCCTGGTGCCAACAGCAACACCGTGTGCTTTTTGACATGGCTGCTGATCAGCCAGTCATTTCCCAGCTTGTACTGGTGGATGGGATTAGTCCATCTGGGCACAGAGATTTGCATTTCCCATTACTGAACTCCATGTGATTTCTGCTGTCTTAGATCTCAAACCTGTCATGGTCTGTCAGCACTGAGAGTCCATATATTTCCTGTTTTCCACCTCCAATTTAGTGTCATTCACAGACTTGCTAAGGTTTCACTTTTTCTTGGCATACAGGTCAATGATGAAGACACTAAACAACTTTGCCTTAGTACTGACCTCTGGGTAAGGTCCCATGTTTGCAGTCTTACAGTGGGGAATTCTCTGCATCTGGTTTACACTGTTTCCCTTTCAATAGTTTGTTGCTTGTTCACATGTCAGATTTCATTGGCACTGCATATTCTTAACCTCAACAGACCTCTTAAAAATGAAATGCAGTTTAGGTGTAAGTGCTGAGAACATATGCTGGGTGAATCAGTAACTTTGAAAGAATAGAGAAAACAATAACTTAAATATGGTCTCAAGTGCTAATTTTTTGTGATTAAATGCCATATTATTTATTAAATTTGTGTCTTGTACAGTCTGCAGATAATACATTAATTTTTAAAGTCAGATACTTAATGTAAGTGTCTAAGGCAGAAGCTGCATTTTACTACTAAATTCAGAAAATGAAGATAGGAACAGAGAAACACACCTCCAGCCACACACACCTTTCTTCAGCGAGTACTTTGTCCCACCCCAGAGGCATCTGACTCTTACAGAGGGATGCATCTTGCCTATTAGAGGTCTACAGCGCAGATAGGGAGAATCCTGTTAAATCTGATGTAGGTAAATAAGCATTTTTGGAGCATAATTCTTCTGACTAAACGTAGCAGTCCACTTTAGGTTGTATGTTTCTCTCTTGGTTATATATGGGAGGCTCTTATCTTTAATTTAATTGTGGATGCTTATGTTATGGACTTCTACACCTGGTCAACTGAATCTTACCCTTGTTGAATATAGAGGGATCCTGTGGTTTACACAAATTCCAAACTTCCATGCCTAAATATAATTTGAATAGATATTTTCCTTCTTTGTGCTCTGCAATGGAATGCAGAAATGGAAACTGTCTTTTACTGATTTCCTTGACCTCAGATCATATAAACTTCATCTGTTGCTGTCAAACTTCTCATCTTAATGCTTTGCAGCCATTTAGAAGATCCATCTTTGTTGTACTCATGTCTGTTCTTCATTTTGGTCGTTATAAGGATGAGAGTGTCTGCAAACATCAGAACTATCTTCCTGTACAGCCATGATGAGAGGACACCTCAGGAGACTATCAAAATGAAGGCTAGAAAGACATGCACTACTGCCATATTACCCAAGCTATAAAATAAAGAGAAAGCCAATAGTAGTTAAAACTGCAGTTGACAAAAAGAAAAATATTTGATAGAAGCAGAGAGGAAAGGAGTCAGGGTGAACCTTTAGAGGGATGACAGAACTCAATAAAATTCAGCATCCATATAGAATATTAAATTAACTTAGCTTCTACTTGTCTGGGCAAGACAGACTCCATCCCAGTTAATAACCAAATTACATAGCTACCATTTTAGTATTAGAACTTATGCACAGTATTTTAATTTCTCGTAATTACACAGAACTGAATAGAGAGTCTGATTCACTGATATTAACAGGATTTAGGTAGGTATCTACTGGTATTACATCAAATATACCATATGGGAAGAATAATGGGGTGTATAAATAAAAAATAATACAGCAGCACAATACCATTAGTAGCGTTAACTAACTACACTCTGTTTTTTTTTTCTCAGTGAGGAGGAGAAGAAAAGATATTTCCTTTGGGAATCTGCTGTTATTTGGGATCTGCTACCCAGAAAACTTCCATTCTGCTTGATGCGGAACTTCTTTTCCAATCCTCACTATCATTCTAGGATGGAGGAGCCCTGAGATCACCTGGACACCTTCTTGGTCTATGGAATCATGCTTTTAGGCTTCAGCTGGGAAACAATTCTTCACAAAGCAATGCCATGCACTAGCTAGAAATCATAATTTGTTTGAAATACAACTATTTTGTGCTGTTTCATATTCTGTTTTTTACAGAAAATCCCTAGTCTGGGAATTGGACACTAGCCCAATTGATCTCAATGGGAATTTCTGCAGTGAGAAAAAGATAGTTTTTGTAATGTTGTATATGATAAAGCTCCTAAATGAAATCATATTTTTATTGGCAATAAAGCACACCCCTCCTGCGTGTAGTAAAGTTCTCTAGGTTCTGTGGAGGGCTCTGTCATGGGCTGCTCAGATAATACTTCTCTGGCAAGCTGTTCAGAGTCCTGTCCCAAAATCCAAACTGGTAATGTATACTTTTGGCAACTAATAAGGTGGATAAAGTTTCTACCTCTTTTTAAAGCTGTGTAAAACTCACAGCATATTTTTTCTGTCTACAGAGCTTTAAAAATTGTTTGCTGACTGCAGCACAGCATTACTCAAAGAAAATTTGTTGAGGAATTGGCACTATTTACAGTGCAGCCAGCAGGGGTGGCAGGTAACATTTAATTACATATGTAAATGAATACGTTTTACTATGAACACTCAAACAAGAAAAAATATCATATTTTATTAATAACACTAATGCCTGGTCTGGTTATTGTTCCTGATGGCAGGTGGCATTGGTTGAATCACAAATATGTAATCAAAGGGTATTAAAGGCAGATCGATCATTTTCTGAATACTTTTTTCAGCTTCCTACGTTTCTACAGTTGTTCAAAATTGTCTCATTTTGTGCCATAGCAATTTGATGCAATTGCATAATTTCATGCAGTTGCAGTTCTTTTCTTAGGCATTAGATTTTTTTTTTTGTAATACGTGTCCCTCTCACTCTGACTTCTCTTCCTGTCTTCCTTCTTTCCTTCTGTAAACAGTAGGCAATAACCTTGAGTTTAGTTAGCTAAAATTATTAGTTATTAAAATTGACAAACTTTCAATAAAGAATTTACTTCTGAATTCAAGAATATAAAGTTGAACAGGCTTAGCGCTATGATGTGAGGGAAGAGAGCTGTCCTGCCTTCTCTCAGCCAGCTTTTCCTACCAGCTCAGAGAAGTGATTCTGACTTTTTTTTTTTTTTTTTTAGTTAATTTTCATCCAGATACTTCCATGGTGTAGCTCATTGCATGACTATATAAGTGTTTACAACAGTGGAGGTGAAGCAGAAGAAACTCATGTCCACTGGAGTGATACCAAAGATACTGGAACTTAGCATTTTGGATGAAGCACAAACTCTCCTAAGTCAAAGTGACAACATTACCAAACTTCATTACCTTCAATAAATTAGCTTAAGCATGCACACACAAGCTTTGCTAAATTTCCGTAACAAACAAGTCTTTTTGAAATTCAGAGATTGAAGCTCTAGCCTCTGGAGAGACTCAGTTCTGTGAAACCAAACCAGAATGAACAGCACTCAAATTAATCTGTTTTCCAGCTTATGATGAATTTTCCCTTCATATTCCTGCTTCTGGACCCTTCTACCCCTTCTGCACTTCACTTTTTTCTTTAAAGCTATATCTTAAATCCAAAATCTTTTAAACTTAAGAACCTTGATGCCTTATATATTCTGTAAATACCATGTTACTATTTTTTCCTTCTTGTGGAACAGTTCTTGCAAATGGTCTTTCTGGCTAATGTTGTTTTCTATAACTCAAAAATTGCGCATATAATATTTGTAAGGTCACTTATGATACTTAATGTGTATAATTGAAAAAAACAACAACCAAACTTTTTGAGAACTAAACTATAGCACAAGCTGCTTTTACTGTCCAGGAACTATCCTTGTTTACTAGATCAACAAAAACAAAATTAAACCAGAGTTTCTCTAGAGTTTGAAGGCAGCACTAAATTAAATGCTATCTTCTCTGTCATGATGCCAGTGCTGCTAAGAAATACAGCATTAGAAATAAGAAGCCACAGTAACTCTCTTGCACCTTAATTCCTGCAAGGTTTCTAGCATTTGTTTCTCTGCAATCTAGGATTTCTTTAGCGCAGTAAGAAGCACAGAGAAGACTTTTGAGAGAGCAAAGGATAATTTATAACATGCTACTTGACCCATTCCTCAACTAATCAAGCCTACCCTCTGTGATACCTGAATGTCATGGGGAGTTAATCATCAGTCCTTACACAGGTCCCATCAGGCTTACTGTACCATGGATTCCCTTAACCTAAAATCTCTTCTCAAATTCATATTGCTCATCTCCATGTTATCCTGCTGAATAATTTCTTCAGGCTACTTTGTGGTGATGCATCACACACTCCAGTGGGTTCAACATTTTTGTAAATTAACATATTGAAATTTTAAAAATTTCAGATTTTCAAAGGTGATTTTCAATATCCATTTTTTTCATTAATGTGACTGGGAATTTATAATCAGCTGGACTAGACAGCTTTCAGATAAATAAATATATCTCTCTCTTTATTTTTTTTTAATTTTCTGAAACCAGAATTAGAACCTCTATGTCACTTTAAATAAAATATAAATAATGACCTTGTGAGTCCTTGTTTTCTGTCATTATATCTGCAATACCTGCAGTTTCCCTGAATGCTTCGCAGTTCAGCATTTTCCAGTAGTTACTATTGGCACTCATTTTTCATGAGTGAGCACTGGCCAATGCCAATGAGGTTTGGACTGAGCAAGTTTGCTGCAGACACGGTAGGAGTGAGCAGGGTTTGCAAATCACCACCGTATACAGGTTGGAAATGAACCTGTTTAAAATTCAGCTGTTTTTCTCAGAAAAATGGTTTTGGGTGAGATTCTACCTTCGCCCTCTCAGAGAAACCTCCGCAGAATATAAATATTTGTGGGGAGGGTATCACAATAGTTTCTGTTTCACTATTTTTCCATCTAATATCACACTTCAAAAAGTTGCCTCAGGAAACCGAAAACCTGATTTCTATTAATTTTTGGATGTGGGCATTTAGAATGTTTTTCTAGCTTGTGGTGACATCACATTGATGCATATAAATAAATACTCAGTAGAAGTACAAGAACAACTTTGGCTTCAGTGAAGCATGGTGAGAGGTTTGCCCTGTCATTTCACCAGAAAGTCTTTCTTGCATTCAAGACCTAATGTAAAATAATCAGCTGTACTACAGCAGAAAGAATAATTGTTTCTTTCTGGACCAGAATAAGTTAACTCATGAATCCAATGGGAAAAAAATAAAATAAAATATGGAGAAGGGTGTATAATGAAATCTTGCTTCTGAACACTGCCTGATATGGAGGGATCTAAAAAAAATTCGAGCAAAACAGTTTTGTTGGATTAGAAATAATAGTTAGAAATATCAAGCTGTGAGTTGTGAGCTTGTACCCAAACTAAGCCTGGGAGCTGAGCTTTTGCTATAGTATGATCTCTTGAAACAATTGTAATGATCCATGCCATGAATGACATGATATATGATATTGCATGCCTGAAAAGAATTAGTACTCTACAAGCGTGATAAATCCATCTGCCATCTGTCCTGAAAAAAAGAGGAATGCTGAATTCCAAACAAGGTTTGCGTATGGTAGAATTCCCAGCCACTTGTACATTCTCTTGTAATAATTCTTTTATGGGAACTTAGTCTTCCCATTATTAGTTGAAATGCACTTAATAACTGCCCATTGCTTCAGCCTGTCCTAACAGTTCAGAATTAATAGATGGGAAGTTTACATTTTCTGCAGTTTTCATGACTTCTTTGTTTATATTGCATCCTGCCCTTCAGTCATCCCTGGGAAGTGAATGGAGAGTATTGTTTGCCAAAAGACAGAGGAGGGGACTTTGTAGTGATCTATCATTTATTTTTAGTTTCATCAGATTTTAGCATGAAGTAACAGATGATACAATCATCGTTGGTACGGTTGGCAAACAATGCCTTGAAACAGGCAGTGTGAATAAATAGCATTGTATAACTCATTTTCTTCAATGAAAAAAAAATGATTTATTTGCAATGTAATAGTGTGCTTGTGCCTCAATTTACCTTACCATCCAGAAAACATGCCAGTACCATCATACAAATATCAACACCATATTTAATACATATAACTGTATTTAACTTCATCTTTCAGTTCAAACCTGTGTAACTATAGCATGTTAAAACACTGTGTTACAAGTAAGAGGTGCAGAATCTTTACCTAATCAAGTAGGAACAGTAAATCTAGATGACCTTTCTTCAAAGCCCAGGGACCAGTGTATTTAGTTACCTCAGCCCAATTATTCAGTTTTCCATCTACGAGTGTGTCTGCTGGGATGAGAATTCAACTTTCAACAAAAGCAAGACTTAAACTAACCCTTCTATGTTGCCTTGTATGAGCTGCTCTTCCTATGCATCATCAGTCCCTACTCTTCATGGTGCCACTTGCTAGCTATCTCTATGTAGCGGGAACTGAACCTGGTATGAGTTAGCCATAGCACTTGCACTGAATCAGGCTGTTGTCTAGTCTTTGCAAGGGAGTGCTCGTTCTTTGTTCTCCATCCATGGCCTGGTTTAGATGTCTATGTTAGCATCAGAAAAGCTGCCCTGCATGGACCTCTTTCTCTCGTGTGACTCTTAGGGGATGTAGATGGGACCAGAGATAGGCATTTAGTCAGAGGAATACCCCATCTTATCAGACTTCTCAACATTGTTAACTTTCCAGGCCGAAGACACAGTCAATTTTCCTGTAGCAATAACTGAGAAGTAACATACAATCACATCTGAACAGAAGCAAAGATTCTGGAGGCCAGACTATCATTCTTGCATGCTTTTAGAGGAAAGCAAGCTCATATTCATCAGTCATCCTCTGTGTGTCTTTTCCAATTCTGTCAAGTGAAGGCTGATGTAGTATATGTCGGACAATTGTTTTATGTCTTCTTCTCTGCTTAGTCTGTGAGTCTATGAACCCAGGGCTAGTTATCACCTTAGATGAAAATGATAGTGCTAGAAGGTTTTCAAGGAGTTACTGCTCAAAGTGTTGCCCTTTGCAAGTGCACTATGGTAAGGGCATAAGCAATCCAAGACATTCCTGGAATGCATTGATGGTAACATCCTTCTCCAAATGACTGTAAAGCCAAGGGGGAGAGATGGCATTCCAGACCTTGTTCTCGCCAATGAAGTGGTGGGGAATGTCAAGCTCGAAGACACCCTTGTCTGCAGTGAACATGAAATGATGGAATTCAAGATCCTTAGGGTGACAAGGAGGTTGCACAGCAAGCTCATTACTGTAGAGCAGGAGAGCAGACTTTGGCCTCTTCAGGCATCTGTTTGGTACAGTGACATGGGATAAAGCCCTGGAGGGAAAAGGAGCCCAAGAAAGACAGTTAATATTCAAGAATCACCTCCTCCAAAATCAGGAGCAATGCATTCCAGCAAAAAGGAAATCAGGCAAAAACACCAGCAGACCTGCATGAACAAACAAGGAGCTCCTGGACAAACTCAAGGACAAATAGGAAGCCTACAGAGGACAGGTAGCTTGGGAGGAATACAGAGAAATTTTCTGAGCAGCCAGGGATCAGGTTAGGAAATTGAAAGCCCTGATAGAAGTAAATCTGGCCAGGGATGTTAAGGGCAAACAAAAAAAAATTCTATGGGTATATTGGTGACAAAAGGAAGATTAGGAAAAATGTGGGCCCTCTTCAGAAGGAAAAGAGATACCTGGTTTTCAGGGATACGTAGAAGGTTGATGTACTCAATGACTTTTTTGGCCTCAGTCTTTACTCACAAGTGTTCTAGCTAAACTGCCCAAGTTGCAGAAGGCAAAGGCAGGATCTGTGAGAATGAAGAATTGCCCACTGTAGTTGAAAATCAGGTTTGAGACCATCTCAAGATGTCTGGGTTGTGCCAGGGGTGTTGGAACTAGGGGATCTTTTAAAGTCCCTTCCAACCCAATGCATTCTGTGATTCTAAGAAGGATGTTCAGGTTTTCATGCAGTTCACCATTTCCCCAAGATCTTCAGGCTTTGCTAGTGTCTCGAGACAATAAGGCTTCAGGATTCTTCTAACATGTCTGAGGTCAACAGCAATGCCTTATTCAAAACTTTCGGCAGAGCTACGTGTAGCATTTCCTCTTTTCTTATGCGCTGTATTTCTCCATAATGGCACATTTCTTTGATGTCTTGTAGATTTAAACACCCAAAAGACAAAGCATGGCTGCTAGCAATCTTTCAAGATTTGTGCAGAAGAAGGAAAACTGTAAAAATAATGAAAAGAAATTCAGCTGAAGAGTTTCCATGAACTATGACTAACAAACTTCAGTAACTGTGTTAACACTGAGCAGTCTTCTTAAAATTTTCTGTGTGAGCAATGGAAGCCTGAAAGAGGAAGACTGGGAGAAAAATGTGAGGGTCTTGCATAGTACTTGCATTACAAGTGTTTAGGGATTTTAATTGTAGTGTAAGAATAATATTTCTCTTTGCCTGCTGATGAATTTTATCTTAATGGAGTAGGATTTAAACCTTTTCCTGCTGTTTTTTTAACTTGGAGTTAAAACTGATGGAAAAGCTTATACACATATATATGAAAAATAGACAAGTATAATATATACTTATTTACATATATGCATACATGGCTATATTTATACATAAGCAGACATACTAGCAAGATTCATTTGATCACAGTATTGCCCTATTTTGTGTTAAATGGAGAAGAATCATCTGCTTTGACCCAAATGCAGTTAAAGAAGTTATCCAGGAAACTTTCTGAGACTAGGAAAAAATCCCACAACTTCAGTGTAGTATATCATACAGTATTGAACAGCAATTTTCTCAGTTATTCAGTACCATATCATGTGCTCTACATTCAGGAAAGTTCATAAGGTAAGGTCCTTGGTAGTTTTCAAGGACCACCCAGATAATTTAGTTTTCCTGGAGTATGCAAGCTCTGTGAGTTTTCTCCAAGTTACAGGACTCTTACATAGTCTTTTTAAATTTCCAGCCCACATTTATCTGTAGGCAACTTTTTTTCCTATTTTATGCCATGCCCACACAGTCATAGAGCTTGTACAGGTTTTATAGAAAGTAAATATCAATATTGTGTGTCAGTCTTCAATTTCATAAGATGAACAAGGGACTATGTCAGGCTGCTTCTTCCATCAAATCAGTTGTAGATTGTCTACCTGTATGTCCTTGAAGGCCACTGTCACTGTTTATCAGACACTGTGTAGTTTAGAGGAAATAATGCAGGGGAAAGTCAGGAGGCAACAAAGGGAATAATATTTCATTTAGCAGATGTCCCACAAACATAGTTTATAGGTGGGTTATCACTTTGCCAACTTGTAGCCACATATGATTATTCAGTAGGGTCCTACATGAATATACAACATTGTATTTTGACGTTTAAAACCAAATTGTTGCATTTAAACACATCAGCAACAAGAAAACTCCATCAGCCTGCATGAAAATAATTCTAAACGTGTTTGGGGTTTTTTAATTATTTTTTTTTAATGAGACTTTTGCATGTTCATGCATAATGAGCTCTGCTTTATTCAGTTAGTATTCTCTGGTCTCTGTTTTTGAATAGGCACTGCTGTGAAGGGCAAATAAAGAAGTTTTGTATTTTGGGAAAGTTGCATAGCTTGTTAAAATACTTGTCAGACAAAAGTACTTATATACTCAAATAAAATAAAAAGTACTTGGTGCTGGCAAGACCTCAGTGCAATCAGCTAGTGGTATTGAAATGCATGGACTAGTTTTCGTTTGCTTCTTGAATTAACTTTAAGTAGAAGGACATTTTAAGGGATACTTCCATTTTGACTATTAAAATTGCAGACTGAGTCTTCATTGTTCAATCCTGGAGATTTCAGGTATGCAGTAGCTGCATTTCTCAGTGAAACTAATTTGCTTACCTTTTCTTGTCAAGGTCTTAATTTAGACCCAAGAGTCTTCATTTTAATTAAAAAACCCCCACAATTAGTCTTCTTCATGGAAGCCTGCATGGCTTATCTTCATTTAATAATCAGTTGCATAATTGGTGTTCAGATACAGTTTAACTGGGAAAATTGCAGCATTTTGCCTATGAGGGGTTATTTGAATATGGAAACTGTAGCTTCCTATAAAGCAATCGATTCCTTGAGGGCACACAAATCCTTGCCTGACCTTTTGAAATAAATTAGCAACAGAATCCAAGGGTTGGTATTTTGATGTAAAGGTTGCAATGAATGCCATCTGTCGGGTACCGGAACAGTTTAATGAAGGCCTCTTTTACATCAGGTGTTCTCTGAGTCCAGGAGGATGCTCTGGGGGCTGTGCTGCAGCCCAACCTGAATATTCCAGTAAAGCTGGACAATTTGCCTTCCTATGATGTAATGAGAAAATCTATCAGGAGGCTGTGAAATACTGCAGTCTCCAATCTTTTCACAGTTTATGAAAGATTCCCCTGTGATGGCTTGCTGAACGGTGTTTGTGGCTGCTGAGCCTGGTGGCCCGATGGAGGCAGGGTTGCTGCAGCTCCGTGCAGCCACATCCAGTGGGGCTGAGCACATGTTCCCATAGACACCCACACACAGGCAGGTGGGTTGCAGTTGGCCCCACAGACCTCATAGTGTCTCAGGCAGTTGATCTGGACCCTCTGGTCCCTCCACCAGCTGTCTTGGTCTCTCCAGTCACTGGCCCCGGGGACACACAGGCCTCCAGCCTCTGCCCCACCCTAGGAGCTGTTACTGAGACCCCCATACACAGGACAAAGCCTTTGCCTGGGAAAATGGCTAGAAATGGGGTTTAGTGAGAGGACAGGACAGTCTGAGCTGGGCACGCACAGGGCACAGCCAGGCAGGTGCATTGACCAGCCCCTGTTTGGACACCACTGGCCCTTTTTGTCCACTTACCCTGCTGTTTTCCCATTTGCTCCTCTCCAAACCACCTTGATCCTCCCTTTCCCCATCCTCCCTGGAACATCCCCTAATAAGTCCTGTCAAATCTTCAAATACCCTTCCCCTTCCCTTCCATGGTGGTCCCCACACCTCTGTCAGTGACCACCTCTCTGTCTGTGGGGTCATGGAGACCCCTCTCTTGTTGGCTTCTGGTGATGGGGTGCCTAAGCCCATCAGCTGAGTGTCCCAAGATCAGCCTAAACATGAGGTGGCTGCGGGCTCCATTGGTCTGATGAGGTGACTGGGGGTCCCTCCTGTGTCAGTGTACCCATCTGCTCCTTCTTGTGTGTGGAGACAAGCCTTCAGTCATATATGCTAACAAGTTCCATCCCTGTTATTAATGAACCGGACTTTTACTACACCTTGGAGGGAAAACTCCTCCTGCGGGGATGTTTGGTTCTTCGCTCCACACCACCTAAGATATGTAACTCTGCCTGGTCCTTGAATAATCTTGTCATTGATACTGTTTGGTGAGTGTAGTGCTAGGAGATCAAAATCCTGCCTGCTTTGGCAGGGTGAAGGGCCTGGTCATCTAGGAATAGAGAGTTTTTCCCTGAGCCACAGCCCTCAGTGGAGGTCCAAGACTTTGTCAAGCTTTTCTCTGTTGCTTGCTTTAAATGTTTTGTCAAAATGAACAAGTTCCTCCTCCTCTCTAGAGGAGCTCTAGATAAAAATTAGCAATTGAGTGGAGTCTCCATCCTTGGAGAAATTCAAAACCCAGCTAGACGTGACTGAGCAACCTGCCGTAGGTGACACTTCTTTGAGCAGAGGGTTGGGCAAGATCATCTCCAGAGACTCCTTTCCATTTCAGTCAGTCTGCAATTCTTCAATGAATAATAGTTTTTCATTTCATTCCAAGAGGAGGGAATCCTCTTCTTTCATATTCTAGGTACAATTGTAAATGCCATATTATGAAACCAGGTTGATTTGTTTATTCTCTATTTGGTAAAAAGGCTATGAGTATGACAGTGGATAGAAAGATTTGACAGAATTGTATTGATGCAAAGCGTGGTTCTCTGGCCCACCTTCATCTTGGAGGGGATAAACAGATTTCAGATTGAGTTGAGAGAGTTCATCTCAGCACGCCTGCTACTTGAGATTATACTCTCCAAACTCAAACACTAAGCAAAAAGGTAAAGGTGTCTGCTCTTAGTACTTACCTAATAAAATGCAATGAACAAAAGTTAAGGGGTTTATATCAAAATGTTTGAAAAGTACCCAGTCCTGTTTATCCTTTTCTCTTTGTACTGGTTCTGAAACTGAAATTCTTTCAACTGATACAGAAATCCTTTGTCAGCTTGAAATTGGAGCATCTGATACAGTAACTTTTATTACATAGCAAGTTCCATTTTTATTAAAGCATGTCTGTGCCACAGCAACTTTCTATAAGCAATACACGTGGCTTTGAAACTCAGTTTCAAAAATCAGTTTTTATAAATTCAGTTTTGAAATATCTTTTTTGCTACCTATAAAGGAATTTCAGAGTAAGTCTTAAGTCAAATCAATCTTTGAAGATAGTCTAAAACCTAGAATACTACCTTCCTACTATTCATGGAAGAATATTTGCTGGTTTGGAAATCCCATTTCTTGAAGATGTCTTAGAAAAGAAATGAAAAATTGAATTTGCACTTTAAACACTTCAGGCAGACTTTCAAGGCCGGTCAATGAATGACCAAATAAATTATGAATGTTATGTATTTCAGCCTATTTGACCAACACTACCAATAAACAAAGTTAAAGTTCCCAGAATCAGAGACCAGAATACTAATTTCTGCATTACATTAGCTGCCGCACTGGAGTCCCTGGGAGAATAAGTACAAATTGGACATCTGTTGAATTCGCATTACAGCAATGTGACTGGGGAATGCACTCCAGAAAAGAGCAAGGGAAATCTTAAATGAATTTCTGGGGAAGTATTTTTTCAGCTGTTGCAGATCTTAAAATCAGCTAGAGGAAGATTCTGTGTTCTTCAAAAATGGGAAGAAGAATGTTTAAAAAATACATTATTTTTAATGAAAGGTAATGGTGAGATCCAGAATGACCTCAGGAACCATGTACTTTTTCAGCTGAAGAGACAGAGCTACTTTTAATGTTGCAGATCTATAAAAGCTTTCACTCATGTGAGCACAAGGACAAACTGATAATGTTAGGTAGCCAGGAGTTATATAGGTCTATAGCAACGCCAGATGGGAGGAGCTTTACGCCATCCTTGAACACTTAGCCATTGCTGAGCTGCTGCCTACACAGTGTGTTGGGTGCATTTCTGAAGGGGAAAAAACCCTCTCCTCTACCCATTAAATATGTCCTTGTTCACTGTACACAAGAGAACTGCCTTCTTTGTTAGGAAATGTCTCTCCAGACCACCTTTATTTTTTTTTTTCAGGAGGAAAAAAAAAAAACAAACAGAGAATTATTTCCCTGAGTAACAAGGACCAAAAGAAAGGGGATAAATACATTCATCTGAAAGGCTGACTGCTCCAGGCTGGTGGCATTACCATACAGAACAAGGTGTGCACGTATGAGGACAGGCTGCAAAGCTGGGTCCCCAGACTGTATTCTGCCTGTATTTCCCTTATCAGACAGGGCATCTAGCTAGTGAAGAATTAATTTGATGTCTTTGTTCAGTCCAAGATCCAGGCTTGAGGCAGCTTTAGCTTAACACAAGAACTTTAAATTGTAAGTTAGTTATCAAAGCCATCAAAGTTACACTCCAGATGCAACACAACAAAATTTTCTTCTGCCAAAGCTGGGGGAAATGCCCAAACTCACAACGGCAGATTGGACTTCCCCATCTCGAGGCTTTAGTTTCCTCCAGCTGCCCTGCACAAAGTAACTGGATGCTTAGCTCTTCCCTGGTTCAGGTGAGACATGGAGCTTCAGCAGGAGCTTCCTTTGCCAGTAAGGAGCAGCTTCAGTAGGACAAGTGAAGACATCTCTGCTGGAGCCGAGCCAAGCCTGTGGGGGCTGAGACCAGCCCTGAGTCTGGGGGAGAGCCCTAATCCGGTGATCAGAAATGCTGTGCTGCTGTCACGCTGCTGCTGCTTCACAAGGAAGCTGTCAGCTCTTCCAGCACGGGGGGTTTGAACTCGATTATCCCAAAATTGCACTTTGGTACTTCCCCAACGCTCCTGGGAACACCTGCTAAAATTCACAAGGAGACCTAGCATGGATGGTGTCATGTTGTGGAAATGTCTTCCAGTAAATCACAGCTTTTAGTTCACCTGAATTCTCAATAATCACTCAGAGTACTTTCTTTCAAAAGCAGTATTTATTTTCTCATCAAGATAAGACACATTACATACTGCATAAAGTAAAAAATACTGCTAGGAAAGCTGCATTTAACTGAGATAACAAAAAATATATATATATAGATTGCACTTGAGAAAGTAGGCTCTATCCCAGAAGAATACAGTGAATAAAAAGCTAGTGTGTGGTTTGAAATCAGGAATCTTTCTCAATTTATTTGAAAATGTATTTATTTTGGGGTGTTCCAATTCCACCAATAAAAAATGAACCAGATTAGTTTTTTTAATACTTTTGCTTTTTATGTTAAAATAATATATAAACAACATAACATTTTTTACACAGACAAAAGAGAAAGCAAAGGTATGGGAAAATATCTCTGCGATTTCTGCTAATAAATAAAAAGGAAAAGTTTTGCTGTATTTGGTTTCATCATGGTCACTGCAGCTTGGGGCTCAGGTTTTTATGAACTTTTCCTGGTTCACATGCATATTATCACCCACACAGCCACTTAAAGCCCACTTAAAGCCACTTAAAGTACTCTCCTGCACTGGCTGGGAGCACCCTGTCTCTATGGCAGATGGCAGCATGAAGCAGTAAGTGGTTCCACTCATTACTAAGTTTCCAGGGAGCAATACTTTAAATTTTGTGATAAGTTTCACATATATTTAAGAAAGTAAACCCAACATTAATCAAGAGGATAATCTCTATTATACCAATCTCTCTTTACTTTACAGCTGAATTTTTCTGCTGGACCCTGCTGCCTGTTCCTAATCCAGTTAGATAAACTATTAGCTGTTCAGTCTTTAAAATGGGTATTCATACCATCTACCTTTGTGGGTACCTTAGATGCCCAAGTCAGTTTTCTGATCTTTCTACATCATCAAAAGACAGAAAGAAAAGCTTTCACACTTGGTGATTTCAACCTGGGGGCTAAGGCACACTTTGGAAGAGCCTCCCTCTCCCAAGTTCCTGTAGTGGTAATTCAGGCTCCCAGATGAGGCTGAACCCCCCAAATTAGGAGGTGTAAATCCCCCTCCCATCACATGGCTGCTGGGGTGGAGGCTGGGTGAGCAGGCAGAGATGTGTGGGAGACACCAGATGCAGTGGGTGTCCGCTGAACATTTTCTTCTGGGGGTGGGAATTAAAGGACCATTCAAAGCACAAAGCCATATGAAATTGATGCTTCCTACAGCCAATGCTGACTATGAGGCCAGAATGCTTAGGCATAATTTTGGCATAATTCAGTCAGGAATATACATTGGAGTGCACTGTCTCAAAACCAATCAGTACTGCCAAGGTCTTGCATGCAAATTTCTTCCAAAATTAGCTGAAAATTATGGAAGGACAGAATCAATCTTGTTATTGAACTGAAGACAGAAAAATAATGACGTTTTCTTGAAACAGACCTGAACTATGAAACGAAGCTGTCAATCTTTGGTTACAGTGCTGGTTTTTTAACGTGAATTGCTTTGAAGAATGATGAATCACTTCCCAAATCAGCATTCAGGAGCATTTTTAAATAGACATCTGGGAGCCACAGAGGAAAAATTAATATAAATAATAAAAACCCCACACGTTTTGAATCTCAAAGGTTAAAGTACAATAAAGAAAGTAACACAACATTTCTAAGGGATGTTTCAGTAAAGTTTTGCTAAAATTATAAAAGAGCACTTATAAGATACTTGAGCTAATAAAGAGGGTACATCAGAACATCAGGGCACTTTTGTAACAAAACTGTAGGTTGCTAAACCATACCGGCTTGAAGGCTCTCAATATTATATTATAGCACATGCCAGTTTCCACTAATTATCAATGCACTATTGTCAAACTACTTTGCTCTTTCAGAGAGACAGAAACACAAGAGGCAACACAAACAAGATGAACTGATGCAGCCTATGTCTGCTATTAAATATAAAACCTCAGCCATTAAGCATGCTGCCCCATTCACTCTGTTGCATTCATGATCAAAACTCCAATTCTTTCCCAGATTTAAATCCACAAAAGCGTACTTTACATTTTTGGAGCAGGATTAAAAATCCTTTAATGCTAGTTTGGAAGGACTTTTTTTTTTTTCCATTTCTTCTAGAGCACTTTCATAATATCTTAAAAGGCATAGGAAGCTATGCTGTAGCTTTTAAAGTGCTGTTTTATTATGAGGTGGTGTTTAATAATATTCTTTCTTCTGGAAGTTAATAAATGATGTACATTTTCCATGACAGACAGACATTGCTTAATGAGTTAATATGCCTCAGAAAAATGCAATCAAAAAGAAATTTACTGTCAACACTTTAACCATGGCAATACACAGAACTGAAATGAGACAACTAACCTCAGATAACTAAGATTAATGCATATATGACGCAGTTATAATAATCCATATTTAAAACAAACAAACAAACAAACCCCAAACAAAATAACAATAATTAAATCTCAAGCACAGTTTTGTTTCCCAGTAACACAACTACAAAACAAATCAATATTTTCAACAATCAAGTGCCCGATCTTCATTGCCTGTGTGGGGGAAACATGGTCTCCTCGAACTGCGGCGAGGAGGATACAAGGGGAGGGTGGTCTGTCTCTTTTCTTGTTGAGGGGTCTCCTCCTGGCCAACTGTGGGCAGCTCTGCATGAAGGGCAGGAGTCCAGATCATGTAGGTAGAGACCAGAATCAGCCCCAGCCCACAGGGATTTATCTGGGGACCTGGTGGGAGCCCCCTCTTGCAGAAGCACCTGGCCGATGGCTCCTGGGGAGTCACCATGGCAAAAGTACCAGCCTCCACACCCCCTACCACCACCAGTATCCCAGCTTATACAAAGCACCTACTAATTTCAGCACACCATTTGCTTGAGTACAAACAGATTTTATTTTAGTACTGTGCTATTTAATGTAGTGATGAATTTTCCTCAGTATTTCTCACTCTGTTGGGCCAGAATGCTGGGAAGTTCCCTCTTCGAGCAGGACAAACAATTTTACACTCATAAAGGCTCAAATTCTCTCTTCATTTATACCCACAAAACCCTACTGACTCTCAGGAGGGCTGAGTAGGTAGAAATGGCAGCAGAATTTGAGTGTAGGAACTGGTGAGTGAGAAACAGAAACACAATGCTATTTCATTGCCAGCTACCACAAATACCTACACATCTGATGTTTCTTTCCAGTGGGCATTGTGTGCCTAAGGACTACAAGTGAGTTTTGAAAATCTCAACCTTCAGAATCTAGCTACAGATAACCTTAATTCTATATTATTGGATGCTGATATATAAATCTATGATATCCCTGTTTAGCTGCCATGGCACTAATCAGCATGGCTATGCTGAAACAGAGATCATTTTTTCTAATTGCAAAGGCAGGCTAGTAGCCAAGTTCAAATGATTAGTGAGTGAAGGTCCTCAGAGCGATCCTGCTTAAAAGTAAACGTCCGGTAAGCTGCAATTAGTGTGACTTGTTTTTTTCTTTTTTTTTTTTTAATTTTTCTTCTTATCGTGGTGGTCTTGAACTGCAGATACAATCACAACGCTCATGGTGATCCAGCTGTATATCTACTATGGCCATGTTGTTCCTGGTTCTGCCTTTTCTTCTGGGATGCCCAGCCTCAGGGATGAATTTCAGCACCTGGAGGATCAACAGAAATGCACTGATTAGAAAATGCTGTAAGACAGTTGATGAGAGTTGCTGGGGCCCTGAGGGCACCAACAACCCTTAATCCCTTAATGGCCCTGACCAGCATTAATTTGGACACATTTTTGTTTTACTTCCAGCCTTTTTTTTTTTCCCACTCTGTGACATCCTGCTGTACTGTTTGTCCTGGAGCTTTGACAGATTGTATTATTTCCTACATCAGGTATCTTTATATATCATGCAGTTCCCTAGCCATGTCCAGAGTTGCTTCTTTGCATGTGAATTATCAAGTGTGTTTCCCTTGGCTTGTCTTTGCAGTGGAATACATATTTGAATTTCTCTGCCGCTTCTCCCACTTGTATAATATTTCTGCTCTAAAGAACAAGGAACATTTTTTGTATGCAATCTGAAATTTCTGAAGCACACATCATTAGAACTGGTCCAAAAATGAAATGCCTGTGGGAGGCAGAAGGAGATGAACGGAGCTTGCGCAAAATATGTACCAGAACCCATCAAGTTTCTCTGGAATGTGACTTTTGTTGGCTTATCTTAAAAAATCTCTGCCTCAATTTAAATAATTTCTTAAGAATTTACTGTGAATAATATGAAAAAAAGAAGCAAACAAAAAATTATTTCCTAGGGAACTATCCATCATATAAGAGGCTTCTGAAAAAATTCTATTTAGGCAAGATAATCCAAGACAATTAAAAAAGAGAGTTGCAGGTTATAAATAAGATGAAGAAGAGGCAATGTACAGAACTTGTAACAAAAGAAATCCTATTTTGGCATATGGAAGAAAATACTAAAAGTGGTTAAACATTGTAGCAGGTTGCCCAGAGTGGTTTCAGAAACCCTGAAGATGGTACAAATTAACAGGACAAGGCCCTGAGCAACTTCACCTAACTTCAAAATTCTCCCTGCTTTGAATGGGAGGTTGAGCTAGGTGGTCCCCAAAGCTGCCTTCCAACCTGCATTATTATATGAATCTATGATTCCCTGAAAATGGTCTTGTGGATACGAGGAAAACAGCCACAATGTTGTGTCCTATCTAATCTTCTGTAATAGTGTAAAAGTGTACAAAAGATGGACTGGCAAGAGCTGAGGAGGATGGCGGTTTGCAGGGGCATGCTTTGTGAGCCCACTGTTGGAGGCTGCGTTGCTGTCTAAGAGCTCATACCCCCACGAGCACAGTGGCACAGGCTGAGGGGAGGAAATCCTGTTCTGTTTCATTAGTTTGCTGTTGATGGGCCTACATCAGTTTAACGAAAGAGATATTAATTTCCAATTTCTGCCCTGAAGCTTAAATAATAGTTTGGATTAGATACAACAAATGAGTAAAGACTAAGAACATTTTAACTCTCCTCCAGCATTTTTCTTCCCAAATCTCACAACACATTGCACAGAAAGATATGCATCATTGTCAAATGTTTGTGTATGAAGGATCTGAAGCTGATTTGCTCAAGGTTCTTCAACACATCAGTAGAAAAACTATCAGTGGCATACATGGTCCTTTCCCTTTTGAAATTCCTCATTTACTGATGAGGAGCAGGACACAGAGAAAGCAAGGCTGCAGCTCCACAGCTGGTGGGATGGTTCTGCTCTCTGTGTCCTCAAGCACTTGAGCCCAGAAACTGTGCACTGGTAGGGTACTACAGCTAACACATCTCACCTCTTGGCAGGCTGTTGTGACTCATGGCTTGTCCAAGTGACTGCTAGATCAGCTAGATTTGTCTTGTGCATTCAAAAGATGGAGAGAAGTCTGTATTGCCTATGACCTGCCAAAGCCACTGGCAAAGTGGGAAGTGGGACCTAAACATCTTTATTTAGTGTCTCCACCACAGAAACACTCACACTTCTGCCCTGAACAGCAGGTCCCCTAACTAATGGATCATACTGTCAATCAATTAATAATCTTTTTTTTATTAACTGCTTTCTGAATTGACATTGCAGCACCATAAACAAATTGAGATAGTCTCAGAGAGGAGTGGGAATAAGGAGATGCGTACCAGATCAACAAAGTATTAGCAATTTCGACAGAATTAGAAAGTCTCCGAAAGTAAATGTGAATGAAAGGTTGGTCACAGATGCTGTACAGAGCGGGTGGGGAAGGGCAGGCAGTTGAGCAGCCTTCAGGATGAGACCACTCATTCTCTACCATTAATGCCTGGAGGGTAGGAAGGCCATGGGATGTAACAAAAATAAGCAATGAACACAGTTTATTATTTTGTCCTCCCTTTTGTGATAAAATTTATGTTTAACCTAGGTAATAGTGAGAGGCAGGACTGTGCCTAAGCAAGGTACAGACATGTTGCTTTAATGTGTTGGGACGATATAATTACTTTTCCCTGTTAGCATTGCAGACATGTCTTCTAATTTTTTTTTTTTAAAGCAACAATATTATAATGGATTTGAATTTATTCCAAACATTGACTGCCTCAAAATATGCAATAAATCCTGATGGACACCAGGACAATTCAATGTAAAACACCGAGGAACTGAACCTAATCAGGTTGTTCTGACTATAACAGAGCTGAACATAGACTGTATCTTCAAAAATGCTTTTTCAAAGAGAACACACTTTTAAATCAAGTGCAGCTGCTGACGCCAAACCCATGATAAAATTCTTTATTTAAAGAAGCCTTTCACCAAAATCTGACAAATTCAGATGATTGGCACTTTGCAAGATCATGGGCAGGTAGATCTGCTTTTTTTTCAGCTGAGAGCAAATGAAAGTATGCAACAGGATGAGAGCAAAGATGCAGGCTGCATTTAAGCTAGCAGACCTCCCGACAGCTTGGGGATTTTCCCTGTGTTTTATATTAAGAAACATGAGCACAGTATATGGGCTTTGCTGATAAGAGTAGAAAAATGAATTGGCAGGCACTTTCGCAGACAAGACGGGAAAGCAGTGTTTGAACACAGCTGAAATTGGACTGCTTTAATAGCTGATCACAGAACTGATGTTCAAAGCTCTCCGTCTAGCTTCCATCTAATAGTTTTAGTTTCAGCTAAATACAAGGGAATTGAAAAGAATTGGGAAGTAAGGCCATTTCTGGTGACCACAGTAGTTGAAAGAAAACCCTTTATTCTGAAAATAGCTGCTGTTTATTCATTACATGGTCAGGTCCTTATAAGTGAGGAGCTACTGAATTAATGAAAACAGCTCAAAGAAATTTTGTTTAAACACTTTATTGCTCCTTTTCTGACAGGACCAGTAGCTGTTAGAAAATATGGATGTGAGGAAGGTCTGGAATGCTCAAAAGGTTTATTTTGTGTGGGCAAAAAAGAATAACCTTGTGGTTTTCAAATTAAAGGAGCAAAATCTGTCACTACTAATCAAAATGTGGTGCCTCAGCTGTACAGATCACTGCCTCCTATCCCTCTCATCAAACATGGAGTTAATTATGTTCATAAAACTATTAAAGCAATAAAAAAATAATTAAAAAAATCAAAACAGAGGACTTAGCTTCTGAGCTAGATTTGAGGTAGGTTATTATAGGTAATACAAAAAATGGTATCAAGACCTTGTAGCATTTCTTCTGCAGACAACTCCACAGGAGCACACCAATATGCTGGATGACATTTTACTTTGTAGATGTGCCTAAGCATCTGAGAGATTTCAAGGTGAGGTGGCTGTGGCCACTGCATAGTTTTTCTTGAGGGTGGCGGTAAAGGAAATATATATATATATATATATATATATATATATATATATCTATATATATATATAAAAAAAAAAACGAAACGCTTGCATGCGTTTCCCTGCCAAGAATCTTGCTCATTGATCATGCACTGAATTTGGATACCAGCTTCTGAAGGACTTTTTAAATGAGAGAGCAAAGCCATCACTAAAAACAGTATCTGGAAGCTGAAGCCAGAAAAAACCAAACTGGAATTTGGGCACACTTAGATCTAAGTCAGGCCTAATCATTGCCTGGACAGCCCTACAAGGAACTGTGAGGTTTCCAGTCCATTTGAGAACATGAGAAAATGGCTGCCTTTCCAGAAGACATTCAGTACAAGTTTGGGTCTTGCTTTGGGGGCAGCAGGGTTCTCTCCAGTGGCCTGTGGAGCACAGGAGGTCAGGGATGAAGGCCCAGTGGCCCCTCTGATCTCAGCAGATCTGTAAGAGCACTCTCATGATCGGGGCTGGGGAGAGCAGAGCTGTGATGACTGCTGGGGAAAGGACCCAGCTGGAGAGAACTTAGTCACCCTCACCCACACCCAGCATTTCTCCAGTAGAAGCAGCAACAGAGGTAACTCCAGAGAATGGTTCACCTGAAGCACCCATCTCTGGTGGGGCTAGATCTGATAACTAGGAAAGGAGCTCAAAGGCTGGACTTGCAGCTTTAATTGGGCAGAACTAGATGAGGTGAACCACTCCCTCTGGTATTCACTGATGGCCCTGGCCATGTACCATTTACCTTTGAAGTCAGGCAACATTTAGCCATGACAGTCCATGATGGCTGATTTCTGTTTTAATAGAAAGCAAAGAGTAATAGGAAACTCAGCCAACACTTCCTAAAGTAATAAAAAAAGCAGGTATCCAGTTGCTCATAGCCATTTTTTACTTATCTTTTACTTAATTTATTCGGAACAATGGTAACATTCTTTGTTAAATTCTTGACCAGTAGTTTCAACACTAATAGAAATCTGAAGCCTCACTCAAAAATCATCTCTTTTTTTTTTCTTATTAGCTTAATAAGACCACAGATAATCAATAACATGACAATGGCTTACCAAATATCCAGCTGGCTTTATATTCCAGTGACAGAGGTTGAAGAGCAACTCTGGATGCTATTTTAGATAGTGCAATTTGTACTTTGCAGAAACTTATTTTAAAATCCTGTTATGCAGCATTATCTAATCTCCTTCTGCTCATCTAAAAATACCATCATTCTAGCATGCAAACCAAATTATATTTGTCTGAGATTCATGAAAGAGGAAGCATCAAAAGTGCAAAACATTCAACACAGATCCAAGTTCTGATACAGATGAAAAACCTTACTCCACAATTTTTGAAAGTTATCTAATCCAAAGGTCACACACAGTTTAGCTGTGCTGTGAGCATAAGAAACCAAGCATTATGGGAATAGGGTTCATAATTTAGCAGAAGGACCTTTATTCTAGTAGGAACATAGCCTAAAATAACGACACAGACCCAAAGCTGTATTCTTTCTTACCAGAGATAATTACAGGACATCAGGAACAAGAAAAAAAGATTCATTTGCTGATCAGTGGTAGCAGTCAAACAAAAGGATTATTACATGTAGATGGATTATTGATTCTAATTTTTTTTCTTTATATGAATAACAAGCACCTGATTTTAATGCAGCAAACATGGGAAAAATTTTATTTGGCTTAAAACTCAGGTATCTAAAACAGTCACTAAAGCTATGATGTTTTTGACATATGTGACATCAACAAGACCTTCACTTTTGGTGATATTATCCCACATTATGATGCCAGTTATTGCTTTTTCACTGACCAGATAAACGTGTTCCCCCTTCCCAAATTGCCTCTCTGCCCAGAGATGTATCACAGGATATCTCACTCACTTAACTTCCAGATGTCATCCCAAGAACTTTCATTTTCATGTAGTAAAAAAAGGAACCTTTATCCTCTCACTGCACCTCTGTGTTCTCTCTGCTCGTCCTGTGGCCTAGCAGTCATTTCTGACTCATTCTGTTTCCTTGTATTTGCATTCCAAATAAATCCCATTGCTGCTTCTTATATAACATTTCTATGCATTAACTCTTTTGTCAGGTTAATTCGTGCCTTTATTACCATAACAACCTTTTATCTCCTTTATACATGTACTATCAACTCCTGGACACAGAACAACCAGACTGTATTCCTTGCATGCTGGTTTGATGAAATTAGCTCTTTTTAAACCTTTAGTAATTTTCCTTTGTTGTATCAGCAGTGTTTGTATAATTTTTGTACAGTTATCTTATGTTTCCCTGTGTAAAGACAGAGGGAGAATTATCATCTGCTCTCTCAAGTGCCTCCTTAAACTTTGCTTATTTCTTTGGGGGGAAAAAAAAAAGGAAAGAAAAAGAAAAAAGGAAAAAGAAGAAAAGCCCACACACCAGCAAATTGTATTAGTTACATTTCTTAACTCCACTGAAACAACTCCATCGTCTTGCTGAAGGCCCATATCACCTTTTTATTTCACAGAATCACAGAATCACAGAATTGTGGTGGTTGGAAGGGACCTCAGAGATCATCGAGTCCAACCACAA
>JAOTQQ010000001.1:191117238-191127590 GCA_026546715.1 Gallinago undulata | reverse complement strand
ATCAAAGGCCTTGCTAAAGTCTAGGTAAATAACATCCACAGCCTTTCCTTCATCCACCAAGTGAGTCACTTTGTCATTTGCTCCCCTGTTCCCCAGTTCTTTTCTCCCCAATAATATTCCCTACTGTCTTGTTTTCCCTTTACAATGTTGGGTCCAGTTAAAGCTGCTTTTATGCCCCAGCAACTTGTGCAAAGACTTAGTATTGTGCAGGTACTCTGAGGTGTCTGTTACTCCTCTCAGGGCAGCAAGAGGTTGTGAAGTAGCCACCCTAATGCTAATCTAAACCTTGCCATTGAGAATTAATTGCCTGTATGTCCTGTAAAGGCACCAGACAAGCTCCAGTCAACATGAAATGTGAATGGAGGTAGAATGCTTTAAAAAGGCGGAGTGTGAGGGGGAGAAAGAAGCACCATAGACAGTGAAAAATGCATCAGTCTTTACAGGCGAGACAAGTAAGTGGCTAAAAGATGCAATCGGCTTTTGCCACTTTTTTCCTTATATGCCTTTTATCTGTGTTGCTCAGCACTGTGTTTGTGGAGCTTTATACACTCTGACAAATTCTGGTTGCTACCTTAAGAGCATTTATTCCTCATGGAAACTCATTTCACATCTCATCAGTTACAGCAATGAGATGGGGAAACTGATTTCTTGTTTCTCTGAGGTATGTGCATGCTGGGCAGATGGCAGAGTCGCAGCCCCAGCTGAATTAAGTCCTGGCCTGAGTTCCCCCCCACCTCCTCTGGGCTGGGAGATCTCTGGCTTTAGAGCCCTCCCCCCCTCTCTTTTAAGAGCAGCTCCAGGCATTTCCAGAGAAATGCACTGCAATGGAAAACACGCTTTCATATCAGCTCCCCTTTAGCAAGTTAGACAGCGGTAGATGTGAGCATTTGATTAAGGTGTGCTGCATCCATTTCCATGTATTGCTTTGTCTTTCCCTTGCACGGAGCCCTGCAACATAACTCAGTATTGCTTCTGGTGGACTGTGCCTGAGGGACGTTTTGAGACACTGCCAGCACTTGGTCTGTTTGGATTGCAGGGTTCGTGACACTATGTGGTAAGTCATGAGTGTTTGTCCATGAGCTCCAGTATCAAGCAAACCCAGAAGCTGTGGAAAACCACAGAGCATCACAAGACTTCTGCAAAAAAAAAAAAAAAAACCACCCATAAAACTATCTGTTTACTCAGGTTATGAACCCATTTACTTCTGGAAACTGCTGGGTGTTTTGGTAAAGTTATGGCAAGCTTCCAGGTTATAAAAGAAGACCGGCGATCTCATTATTAGCATTTCCCAGGGCAACAAAGAAAAAGATACCCCTCGCTGTGGCATTCTCATTTTCTCATTTTCCCTGCTGTTGCATTGCTTCTTACAATCGGATGTGCAAGGAAAGAGCTGTACAGTCTGTTTGGGAAACTGGAGCGCACTCACAGCTTAGGGAAATTAAAGGCTACACGTGACAGCTATTAGTCCTGCCAGACCAGGAGGGAGCGCTCAGTGATGAGTACGAAGTGAGGCTTTGAATAGGAACTCAGTGGGAGATAAAAAACATTAATAGCATAAGGAGAAGATAACCTTGAAACCTCTCTGGACTAGAAGCCTCTCTCTCAACAAACACTCTGGGCATTAGTGTCCCCACCGCCACCGGCATGCAGCTACTGCAGCACTGCAAGGCACCAGCTACACAGCCAAAAAGGAGCCTATTGCTTCCAGAAAATTTGCCTGCTTGTCTTTTTCACCCAGAAATTCTGGGTAGCTCAGAAATGCCAGGCAACTTTTAAGTGATTTCCACTTACATTTTTACTCTTGAGGACAAGCATATCCATGTGCAGGACAAATAGCTCTGGTGGGTCCAGGAGCTCAACGGATGAAGCTCCAGGATAGTCATTAGGTAAAATCAGCCTCGGGGTCTGCGGGATTCAGTCTCATCTGATACAAACACCTTCTTTGTTCCACTACCTTATACTTCCTTCTGGTGTCTTTTGCAAGTAAATCAAAGTAATTGAGACTTGGGTTTGAATCTGGCCTACATTCTCCTGCAGCAAAAGGCAGAGATTTTCAACCAAATTAACATAAAGTGTTTCATAACGTGTGATTTCATAAAGTGTGAAGCTCTGCCCTTTGTTACGCAACTAAAGGCTTTTTGGTTAAGGTTAGTGGGTTTCAAATTGGATTCAAAGACAGTAAACCAGCTCCATGGTTCTAAAACCAGCATGTTGAGAGGCCCCTCTTTAGTGCCTTTACTGCCAGGCATTTAAATAGAATTAGAGTTAAGCGTCAAAGAAGAATGAAGAATAAAACTGATTAGTTGTGCATGGCTAATAATAATAATAAAGTGGAAAATATTTTGGACTAAAATTAATGGACACATCTTTAGTATGTCATATGTGAATTTATATGCATGACTTCCACTCGTATTAATGGGAGCCACTTGGCTAAATTTCTGCTCAGTGAGCTGTTAATTCATCCCTAAGGGATTAACTTTAAATTTAAACTTACAAAAGCCATTTAATGTTAAAGCTGAAACACTGTCTCAAATTCATATAGTTTTCAGAGAACAAAGGAGCAGTGAAATAAATGAGCAGTGATGTATTAGTGTGAATATTGAATTTCATGAATTTATTGATTGATTTGGGGTGGTCATAAATCGTGACATCCTGGTTGTAACCAATACCTAGTTAATGTGATATTCTGGTGTCCCAGCACCAGATGCTCCCAAACACCTGACAGCACAGGTTACTGCTTGATGACATAATATAAGTATAATCAGCATTTTTTTTCTAGCTACTGTCAATAATTGACTTATGTTCTGATACAGATGTGACCCAGGATTCTTTACCTTATGTTTTACTTCTAGTTCTCTCTGAATTCTTCTGAATTATGTATGCACCAGTCTTATTTAAAGGTTGAAATTCCATATAGATTTACCATGCAAAAAAAATCAAATTCCTTTTTACCATTTTAAATTATTTCCCTTTCAATCTCTTGTTCTTTTCTTAAGGAAAAGAATATTTAGGAGGACCTAATTTTCCTTTAGGCACTATTTACTATTTTCTATCTTTCACTGTGTCCTCTCTTATTCCCAGTTTTTCCTAGCTGGAATTATCCAAAAATGTTGAGCCACTTTTCCTTGCAAATGTTTTTTGATGTGTATCTTCTCCTGTTTCTCTCCTGATGTATATTTTCTGCTTCTATATATTTTTTGTACTCCTGCTTGTATCCTAAGCGCTGACAGTCAAAACCCCAGCAATTGCATCCAGGCCATAATATTTGCTGTGCTGTTTCCCGTTCATGTCTATTCCTGCAGAAGACTGTCACTTGTTTTTTTATGTCACCACTGTACTAAATAACTGTTTTCCTAAAGCTCTTCATGGTGCTTCACTCTCGACCTTTAGTCCAACTTCCATCTCTCGTTTCTTCCTCTGCCCCTCACATACCCAGTGTTATATGAATAAATAGTTGAGAGTACTCATCCTAATGCTTGTTTCTTTTCTAAGCTGGATTTATAAGTAGTTACATAGGCCTTCTGATATCCCTTGCAGCCTTCTCTGCTGTTAAAGTACGTGATCTCCTGTGCTAGCTGTCATTTTTGCCACCTTTCCGTTCACCTCCCTCCCGATTGATCACACATGAAATAACAATCCCTGTGCTGGGGGCACCCATAGATGGCCCCTTCCTATGCAGAAAACTGCTCATCTCTTCCACCTCTTTGCTCTTTATCTCTTAACCAGCTTCTGATCCATGTCTGATCTTGTCTGGTTGACCGTTTGCTCTCTGAAGAAGGTGCCAGGTCTTTTAGCATTCTTGTAAAATGTTGTGATGCTGTATAAATATTTATTCATACATAAGCCATTCTGAGTTCATTTTATCAGTTCATAGTCATCTAGGTGTTTTATACTTATTAATTTTTTTTCCAATTAACTTTTCTACCACTGAGATAAGGCTTTCCGCTCTGTAATTACCAGGGTCAGCCCCTGCATCTTGTTTAAAATTAGATAAAATATTAACTATTCTCTTGTCCTAGCTGATGTGGAGTATGCTGTATTCTGCAGTTAATTGTGAGAAAAAAAATCTCTTACCTTGGAAAATAGGAACCACACTGCTCATAGCCAGGCAAAGGTATGACCTTCAACAGACTTCTGCTATTGCAGCCCTATGGCCTCCCAAGTTAATGCCTTTATGGTACGAGCCCACATCACATCCAAATTTGAAGTCCATAAAGTTTATTTTCACTGGAGACTTAAGCCAAGTGGTAAATCAGGCTCTTATAAGAGATACGTGTCAGAAATTAAGTCAGCATGGCATGCAGCTACCTACTTTCAGTCAACTGAAAGGATAATACCAAGTAACCTTCCTAGATATGTTGACTTTAGTGAACATTGCTCATTTCTGGTTCTGATTTAGGGGCAAGAATATAAAATATTCTTTCCTTGCTTTGTTTTTTTTTCCCCCTCTGTAAACATCTTCTGAATGGATTAAAATTAAATGTAATGGAATTTATTCTTATGGAAAAAATTCCCCTTCCTAAAAAATTGCTGAGTGGGACAAAAGCTAAGGCAGAAAGATTCAGCTGCTTTCTACAAGTCTAAATCTGGAAGGGAAGAAAGTTTATAGGTGATTTAATTGTAATTTCCAAGTATGGAAATGTTCTTCTACAAAGAATATGTCCAGTGGTATATACATTCACATTGTATCAGTTCTTTGCTGGGAAAAATCAGTCCAACATAAGCCTCATTCTTGCAACATTCTTCTCTCATCTCATTAGGATGGTGTGGTAGCATCCCCACAGAGAGGTGGCAAAAGTTCTCTCCAACTTCTAAATTAACTTAAATACCTCTTAACAGTCCTTTCTCACAGATATATAAACTCCTTCCACTCCACTCATTCACTACTTCCAAATGAAAATTGCTGGGCAATATTGTGGTATTAAAGACATTATTATTAAACTTATTTAAAATGAGGCCTTCCTGCAGTTTGACTGTGTGGGTGTGTATCTGTCTATAGGTTACTGCAGTGGGAGCCATGAATGCTGCTCCACAAGGTACCAAGCTGGTATCTAGCATGGACAGCAAAAGCAATGCTGTTATCTAAGTCTAGGCTCCACTCTAAGGCTACCTGAACCTGTCTGGAAGCCTAAGCACATCCTTCACCTCAGGAGGAGTGCTGAACACAGGGGATACTCACTTAAGCCACTCTGATCTCTCTCAAATGATGGCAACTTTGCTTATGACACTTCACTGCGGTCAGTGATTTTTGGCAATTGATTTTTGCCCTGCAGATACAATATGATAATCCATATAAGCATGACAATAGAACCTGATGATAATATAACATGATATAGTATAATGATAATGATAATATAACATGATAATCAATGTAAGCAGCATGCCTGGCTCTGAGAAAACCCTTCAGAATCCATGTAAGCAATAAATACCTAAAAGAAGTACCAAAGAAAAGAAAAGGAGTGAAAATACCTCATGATATTTTTTCACGGTTTTCCCTGACACACACGTGCAGGATTTCCAGTTTGAAGTCCCACAGCCACAGTTCCCTCCACAGCGCTGGACAAGAAGGCAGCGGGGAAAGAAAACTACATTTGTCAGCTTCAGTTCCTCCCTTAAATTGACAGAGTAGTTTCTCGGAGTGCAGCTGTAACGTTTGACATCATCATTCAACCTGTCCAGGTCAACTGCAATGCAAAAGAAGTTTCATTAGTAAGGTTTGAGTGGGACATTCCTCTGGTTTATACTGCTCCCCAGGCAGTCAGTAACACAAAGTGATGTGACACTGGTTGGAAAATATGTGCAGTGTAGCAGTGATTCCTGAACAGATAAACATAAACCCACCAATTTTAAATCATTACAGGTGGCCATCCAGGTTCTCATCCTGCTCCCACTGACTCTCATAGCAGAGCTCACGCTGACTATAAAGGTGAAGGGAAGGCTTGCAGTAAAATATTAGCCTGAAAGCTGAAGACTGGTTACTTTATTTGCTTTCTCACTGATCTGTTGGATCCTTAGGTAAGAGTTTCCACTTCTGCTACTGTCTTCCCTCCTCTGTTTATACTTAGCTTACTTAGATGTTGGGCTCTTTTTTTGTTATTTTGTGCATAACTCATTTTGCCTAACTGCAGGCATACAAAAGGCAAACACTTTAAGCAAGGCTCTTCCCCTTGTCAGTAGAAAAATGTCTTTGGAGAGGAATTCATCCCTTTCTCACAAGGGCATTTAGGATAGGTGGCATGACTTGCTTTCTGAAGTTGCCTTTCTGCGTTGTTTATGGATAGAGTCTAGATCACTCTCTTTTAGATGGAGAAATCAATCTAAGCAATATTAAGTTCAGCTGGTAAATGC
Organism: Gallinago undulata; assembly: GCA_026546715.1. Classification (NCBI taxonomy): domain Eukaryota; kingdom Metazoa; phylum Chordata; class Aves; order Charadriiformes; family Scolopacidae; genus Gallinago; species Gallinago undulata. The sequence continues at coordinate 191,121,242 of JAOTQQ010000001.1, read as the reverse complement.
TACTATAATAGGCATACAAATAAATACAATTAAAACTAATGAGCTTCATTGAATGCCAGTAGTTGGTTGATGTTTAAATGCCTGTTATCTCTATTGAGACGTGTCATGTAAACAAGTAGTAAAGTCAACCATAAAAATAACTTATAGACTATCAATTGTGAATTTAAGTGCTGTTTCTAGCTTGAGCTTTTAAAGCTAAAACAAAAAAAAACCCAACCCCTTCCATAAATCCATTTTCCACAATTATAACAGATAAAAGTAACAGATTTAATGAGTTTTATTTCTCTAGAAGTTTTCTGATTTCTTTTTCCCTCCTTTTCTGCTTTCTTATTTTCCTTAGGATTCTGTCCACCAACTAAGCATTCAAAAGCTCAGTAATTCATTCAGGACTGGAGGACACGTGAATTTGTGTTGAGATCCCACCCCAAACAGTATTTGCTAATAGAAACATCAACAGAAAAATAGGAATGACTCAAATAAGAACTGAGATAACAGCATAGTGTTTGTGAACATACCAATTTTCATGCGCATGTTTAATAGCTCAACACCATCTCTGATCCTAAGTGCACCTATGCTTGTGCTTTACTATAAACATGTGATAACCTCCAACAAAGGCACTTTATACCTCCTGTGCCTCGGTCCTTGTCAACACCACAAAGTAAATTATGGAAAAAGCTGTGATTTGTAAATATCATGCACCTTTACATTCTTGCCTGGAGATATTCAAAAGGCAGATATGCAAGAGGCAAGGGTAAGTAAATGTCACAAGTGCTGTTATAGAAAATCATAGCAGCCTCACTTTTCTGGCAAGATGTTATCTCAGTCAATGGGAATTTAGCAGATAAACTGCGATTTTCTAGCAATTGTGATACATCTTGCCATGAAATCTCAGTGGTTCTCTCCAGAGAGCTAGCATCTCTCCAAAAGATGTATAGATCATCCTCCTGATATAGACACAAAATCAATGCGGCTACTGGTATACTCATGCACTGGGAGAAAAATACACTCTGAATGTCCAGAGCCAGGACTTAGAAGTCCAGAAAATATTGATTTCTTTGTTTTAATAGATGATATTGTCTTCTCTGCTGTCATTCTCCAGAGCCACCCCTTCTCATTGCAGGCTCCCAGGCTAATTCTTCTCACAGCAAAGTGTTTCCCACTCCTCTAAACATTCTCATCAGGACCTTTGCCATCAGTTTTGCTTACAGATAACACAAAGAGGTATCTAGCTACTCTTCACTTCAGCTGATGCATATGAAAGAAAAGTTAACCAAAGAAAGAAAAGGGCAGAAAATATTCTGTCTTCATGATTAATGAGATTTCCTGAGGGGAAACTCTGGATCATCCACAGTCTGGCACTGCAGCAATCCAGGGGAATGTATACTGATATGGGATGGTTCCTATCAGGACAGGCTGGCCATGAACTAGGATGGCCTTTCTAGACAGAGTTGGAATAAAATGCTCAACAGCTTACTTCAACCTGAATTCAGCTGTGGTAACATAGGAAACAAGGCTTCCAGTAACAAACTGGTCATTAAAGAGGGCCCAGACCCAGGTCACATGAACATCACATCTCTACAACTACTTGAAAGGACACTGTAGAGAGGTTGGTGCTGGTCTCTTCTCGCAGGTAATTAGTGACAGGAGAGGGAATGGCTTCAAGCTCCAACAGGGTAGGTTTAGATGGACATTAGGAACATTAGGGAACAATTTTTCACAGCAAGAGTGGTCGGGCATTGGAATAGGCTGCCCAGGGAGGTGGTTGAGTCACCACCCCTGGACGTGTTTAACAGTCGTTTAGATGTGGTGTTGGGGGATGTGGTGTAGGGGAGAACTTTGTAGAGTAGGGTAGATGGTTGGACTCGATGATCCCAAGGGTCTTTTCCAACCTAAATGATTCTATGATCTGTGTCCAGGAGAAAATGACCAGGAGACCCAACAAAATTTGCTCTAGCCAGATGGAACTTGCCCTCAGGCTCAACAGTTGTTCTTCCTGCATTGAGCTGATACCTGTTATCCCTGCTGCGTTATCAACACAGAAATGAGCCTTTGTAACGAGACTGGCAGAGAGGAAAAGCACCAGCATTTAAAGGTGGGGTGGCTTTCCTGCAGAGAGCATATTATATCTATCACAGTGTTACATATAATTAGCTTCAGTACTCAAGTTGCTCAATTTAAATGGCAAGGGGTGACCTGGCAAAGGGCTTTCACTGGAAGGAAGGCTTTGCTCACTATCTTTCAAAAGCCTCGTTTTGATGACTTTCAGAAGTCTTTGCAGGGTCTCTTAGGCTGCAGTACTGTGGAGAGCTGTTGACTTGCTCAAAGCATAGGAGGGAATAACCAGATAGGATTTTTTTTTTTCTCTGCAGTATGAAGGAATCAACTATTTTCAATGAGGGCTCAAAACATTTTTCTGGATACATTCTTCAGGAATTCTGAAATCAATCAGTCGGAAGATACATTTTATTTATCACATTTTTCTATGATGAACTATTTTTTAAAAACCTATGGGAAATTTTCCCATAGAAAATTGCATGAATTCCCCTTGTTTTCATAGTCAAGACATTCTGATCCCGTCAGATCCTGAAATGCTAATAGCAGTTTTCAGGACCCCAAATCACAGAGTTATCAGTTAAGATGTGAATTCTCTGCACTGTGGAATACGTCGGGTACCAGAGTCCAGGTTAAAATGGACAAGTACAATAACAGAAAGGTCTTATTATAGTGATGCTGAAATAATGAAAATAAATAACTGCAAGCAGAGAAAAAAAGACTACATTAAGTGTTTCAGAGAGACACAAGTCATCCTCTATAAAAATTCATCTGGGGGTAAACATCTAAGCACTTTTTGATACTGCTCTACCGAAATCCAGTTCTTGGTGGGATAAGGTGAGCATGCAATGTCTTCTGTGGACAGTGTATACTGTACTCTGGTAGCATCACGCTGACACTCAAGAAGGGGCTCTCACTGCCTAATTAGCTTTAGACTATGGCTTGCAGCCCCCTAACAAAAGAGCATTTTGCTCTGAACATATCTCCCTACTGAAAGCTTCAATATGCATTTTTTCCTGTCTTGGGATTGTTTTACTGTCTGGAGCCAGTCCATTTCCTCATCCATATAACAATGAGATTTTACAGTACAGTCAGTTTCATGCATCACTTCACTGCTGTGACTAAAATGTAACCGAGCCTTGGTGTGATTGGTGTGAAATCCTGCTGCTTTACTTATCAAGGACTGAAACCACTAGAGTCCTTAATTTAAAACTAGAACTAAAAGGTTCCGTAGACTGGATGCAAAGAACTTGAAAGTATTATTACAGAATGTCTGCATCAGAGATTCAATTTAAAGGCAAGGCAGACATAAAAAGAGGCATTGGAGCAGTAAGGTAAATACTTGAGGTACAGTGTTTGCCCCTTCCTCCCCCTTAAATCCCATGATTAAATTCATCCTCATTTCACATAGTGCTAAGGCATGTGCTTAACTTGAAACATCAATGTTAATCAGAGGTAAGCACTGAAATTGGGCACCATGTCCTACTCAGAAGGTACAGCCATAAAGATTGGAGATGAGAGAACACCTATGTTGATGGTCACCAGTTAATTTTAAAAAGTCAGGTGGTCTGTTAGAGTTTCTTTTAACTGTTTATCTTTTCAAAATTCATACATGGATCTAACTATCGTATCTGAACATTTTACACTTTTTTCATGCATCAGCCACAGACTGGAGCTGAGGTGTAAGAGATGGTAGCTGCTTTGCCACAGTATTCCTACACCACATCTACAAGGCCATCTACAAGGACGGCAATAAGGATTCAGGAAGTTGCAGACCAGTCAGTCTAGCCTCAGTCCATGGTAAAATTAAGGAGTAAATCCATCTGGAAACTATGTCCAGGCACATGAAAGACAAGAACATGACTGGAAACAGCCAACATAGAATCATAGAATCATAGAATCATAGAATCATCTGGGCCGGAAGGGACCTCCAAAGGCCATCTAGTCCGACC
>JAOTQQ010000001.1:191024682-191117138 GCA_026546715.1 Gallinago undulata | reverse complement strand
GGTTTACTTGAGCCCACTTCACCAGCCTGTCCAGATCCCTTTGAATGACATCCCGTCCCTCAGGTGTATCGACAACATAGATTGGCTCAAGGAGCTGGGACTCTTTAGCCTGGACAAGTGAAGGCTGAGGGAAAACCTTTATATAGGTATCTAAAGTATGAGTTTATAGTTTATAAGTATCTAAAGGGTGGGTTAAAGGATGATGGAGCCGGACTCTTTTCAGTGGTTTCCAGAGATAGGACAAAGGGCAAGGGGCTCAAGCTGGAACATAGGAAGTTCCATTCAAATATGAGGAAAAACTTCTCTACAGTGAGGGTGACGGAGCACTGCAACAGGCTGCACAGGGAGGTCATGGAGTCCCCTTCTCTGGAGATCTTCAAGACCCGCCTGGATGCAGTCCTGAGTGATGTGCTCTAGACATTCCTGCTTTAGCAGGGGAGTTGGACTAGATGATCTCTAGTGGTCCCTTCCAACTCTGACAATTCCATGATTCCATGATTTATGATGGGCAAATTTTGACTGACCAACCTGAGAATCTGCTTGATTCCTGTTGGATAAGGTGAAAGCAGCAGAGGCATCTAGTCCCCAGCATCCCTACAGCCAAACTGCTAAGATATAATGGGGTGGATGGGTGACAAATTGGGTGGATAACCAGAAGGTCCAAGGGGCTTGAAAAAAGCGATCAGCAATTCCAAGTACAACTGATTGCTGGTTACTAGCAGTATTCCCCAGGGCGTAATGCTGGGGTCCATGCTGGTAAAGATCTTCGTTAGTGACCTGAAGAATGGAATGCTGCAAACCCTCAGCAAGTTCATCAGTGACATCAAATCATGGAAAGCAGTCCATCTGCTGCAAGGCTGCCATTCAGAAGTACCTCAACAGACTCTAGAAATGTGCTAGCAAGAACCTTATGAGGTTCAGTGATGACAAATGGAAATTCCATCATCCTGTATCAGTCCAGATATGCAGAGTTCTGTTCTAGTTTGACTTTCATCCCTTTTCAGGAATTCCTTAGAGTTTGCAGTTTTGTTTTCATTTTGACTCTTGGCTTTATAAAATTTCTCCTGTAGAGCGTAGAATTTTTCAGAGACCTATGAATGTATTCCACCCTTTATCCCCAGTCTTCATGCTCTGCCACCATGAAGGTGTGTGCCAGGACTGTGTCAGGTAGAGTAAAGGTACTGTACAATCAAAGACATTCAGAGCAGTGTTATAGATGAATGAAGCTATGCAGTGGTTGAACATGAGTTGGAAAATACAGTCCCACACATAATGGTAAACAGACACATCATCCCCTAGTTAAATCACCTAAATGCACTGACACTGAAGCAACTATTCTTCTCCATGCTGAGTGCTGACCAGACCCCGTGGCTTTTAGTCTTCAACACACGGTTGACGGTAATCAGTGTTCCACTATGCATGCTTAATGATGCCACAATAAGCACCCTGTTAAATATACCTGAAAACTTTGGAAGCTGTCAAAGTCTTTCCTGGGGGAGCTGGGGAGAAGATGCTGCAATTTGGATTTACTACAGAACCACAATTCCAAGATAAACCTCCCCAATACAGCAACTATTATTTTAGAGGAATGAGAGATCAGAATTTCAGTGGGATTATAATGGTCCACATGGAACAGGGTTCACAATATATGGGCCTATTATAGACCGGCAAGCTAATTATCAGCTGTGGTATGGGTTAAATATCAAAAGCAGGCCAAACCATCAGTGTCGTAAATGGACACAGCCTCAATGAAATCAATGGAACTGAAAAGCTAATTCCAGTGGTAAATAATATGCTCAAGTATCACTAGCATTTTAAAAAGGTTTAATAAGAAAAACTTTCACTGCAGTGACTAACAATAATGTCAAGTAAAGCGTGAGGAAAATTTTCATTTGTCACAGCGCAGGAAAAGTAATGACGTAGATCTGAATTAGATTGTGAAATGAATGAATGTGTGTAGTTTGCATGCAACAGACAACTTGGTTCCCAAGTGAAGAAGCATGGAAGAAATATCCTGCTTCTTAAGCACCGGGAATACTTTAAATTAGCAGCTATCTACTTGGAATATTCACATTTGCTGTGAATGAGCAGGCATTCAGCATTCGTGATGCCTGCACTCCCTGTCTGGTGCACTGAAACTTGCTGGCAGCCATCCCAGAAGCTTTCAAGGAAGAGTACATGGACGTTTGCAGTAATTTATTGGCCACTGTTTGCAAACCCCTAGGAAATGACATTCCTAAGTTCAAAATTTAACTTCTTGCTAGACCATTGTAAGTTGAGACAATCTATTGTTAAGGACATGGCGAAACTTGCCTAATCTTGGGAACCTGTTTTGCAATGGACAGCAGAAGCATTCCATGAAGACTTGTGGTCCGATCTCTGTACTCCCCTTCTAAGGAGCAGTGTAACTATGCCAGCAAGTGTTTGTTTATTTTACTTGTAAAACTGTCATTACAGACAGATGTTGTTGCAAGAATGTCCCACCTGATTAATTCTTCTGATAGTCAAAGGCTTCTTGCATACATTTCCCAAAAATAAAATGAGCTCAGAGGCATGTGTAGTCTTGCTAATTACCAAACTGTATCTATCCACATGTGCTCCTGCTTCCTACGTTTATTTATGCAAAAAAAATTCCTTTTTCAAGATGACCCCTCTCTCTAGGTACCGTTCCCTAGACATTTGGATCTACTCTATGATGACAAACTGAACTTTTTCTTTCTTCTTTCTTTCTTCATTTGTACACAAACCATTTAAAAAGCAGAGGTCTTGTTAAAAACATAAAGCCTTTTTCAATGGGATGTAAAACTTCAGAGTGTACAAGAAAAGATAAATGCAAACAAGCATGTGGGAAAACCTGTAATGTTTAATTGATAGTTGGATCTGTTTACAACAGTATCTCTTAGGAGCTCTTCTAATATTATCAAGCAGATACATTGATGTTTTCAAAAGTTTAAATTGCAGGACGAACGGGTCTCCTTCAAATGTCTGAATGCTCCTTATGGATCTCTAAAAGAATAGAAACTTATTTGTCTATAGAGTATGGCTGTTTCCTTTTTTTATATCTACATGTGTTCTTGCTAAGAATAGTGTTAAATAATCCCATAGCCAGTGATACCCTTTTAGAGATACATTATATTTGTAATAACCAAATTACTATGCTACTGAGGTCAGCTACAACATATTATAACAATGAAAAAGGAATTATTTTAAAGGATATGCTTTATTTGGTATGACCTGATTTTTTCCTATGACTCTAGGGTGAGCTTAAGGCTGAATATTCATAATTTCAGAGTTTCTAAAATGCAGCAATAACTAGCAAACATTTTAAAGTATATTTACAACTGCTGCAAAGGTTACTTGAAAAACCGCTTGTCATATTTTTTGTGTAGGAGGTGTACACTGAAGTTTGTCATTTATACAAGGCCTCTCATTTAAGGATTTTGAAAATGCGAATGTATATCTCCCCCTTTCTATTCTGTCCTTTTCTTCCAGTCTGGGTTTCACTATGATTCTGTAGTTGACTTCTATTGTAGTGTTTAACAGCAAACCTCACTGAACGTATGTAAAATGAAATTTAAAACTTCATGTGATTATTAGTGGGACACAACTGATACCAATATCTCACTTCAACAGTGTAAATCGAAAGAAATGCATTTAACTCAATAGAGTTGTATCAGTGTTGCAGAGGTGTGAAATCAGATTTTGTAGATGGAAAGGAGTTATCAACAAAGGAGATTTAATCAACATACTCTTTATTTTTTAAGGTTCTCACAGGAGGTATCCAGGGAGGGTTCAGTCTTTTAACTGTTTATAAATACATGATGGGAGGGACTAAAGAAGTGGCACGCAGAGTATTTGAAAGCACAACAGGCATTGGACACAAACTGTAATTAAGAAAACATACCATTTAAATGTCATTTATCACATATCCCTGTTATCAAAATTGGTATTCAGCAACACTGCCTTTTAAGCTCAATTTTGTGGCACAGTTTGGTATGGGCAGAGAGCTGGATAGGAGCGAAATCATTAGTAATTCATTTGTACCATTTATATGACATGTTCTGAAAATGCTGTGAAAGACAGGCAGAGATTACATCAAATTGTTCTTATCTGCCTTAGGGTTATTCTAACTAAGGATAAAGAATAAACTCCAAGCTGGAAGCAGAAACAGATAGATATCTGAAATAAATGATGATATACTCTATTGCTCTCTTTGCTGCAAGGTTATCTCAGTGCCTATAAACATTTCTCAGAGATCCACAGTGTCTGTGTTTAAAAGCCACCAAGCATTTCTAATTTAAGGACTTGTTAAAGCTATTCCCTACTCCTGAGATCATCCAAGAACAAGCCTTTAATCTTGTCAAAAGTTTATGACTAAATAAAAATTCTTAATGGAAATTTTTAAAGGATTTGATTATGGTGAAGTACTTTTGTCCAGAGGGCTGCTAACCGAGAATTTGGCTTTTAGTTTGAAGACAAAAGAAAAACTGTCATAAAACTTTTTTTTTGCTTATTCCTGTAACAGAAAGAGCAACAACAACAACAACAAAAACCTATTAAAATAAATTGAGTGTTAAAATAATAGCTGGAAAACTCTGTGTCTTTTACAATGTTTTGCTATGGAAGAAGCTGAATTACATTTACATTAACTGGAGAAACCTTTATGCATCTGAATTTTCCAAGCTCTACAAGATCAGATTGATAACTGTAGCGTATATGATCAGCATCAATACAGCAGCAAATGCTATTTTATATATATATATGGTCATTTAAACATATGAGCTACAAGGCTAAATAGGATCTGAGAATTGAATAAAATCTGGAAAGCAGATCCAGGATTTTAATCACCTATTAAAATCAAAACAGACCTTTTATTTCTTTTTTATAGATGTCTATCAGTGCCAAATCTGGCCTGGGAACACACAGCTCATTTTTCACAGACCCTTAAATGACATCAAATTGATCTCAGAAGTGATGCAGTGGCAGTTAGGTGATGTTTTTCACAAAACATGTTCTGTTGTGGTTGCCTAAAATTTCTGATGTGCCAAAATGGAACAAAGTAAAGGGGTTCAATTTTCAATGGATAGGTGCTCAAGGCTTTATTACAGAACCCTTTGAAATGCTGATCTAACACGTCTTGGAAACTGTAGGCCAAGGTGGCTGTATATCTGTACACTGTACATCATATAATGGTTAGAGTTGGAAGGGACCTAAAGATCATCGAGTTCCAACCCCCCCTTCCATGGGCAGGGACACCTCCCACTAAAGCAGGTTGCTCAAAGCCCCATCCAGCCTGGCCTTGAACACTTCCAGGGATGGGCATCCACAGGACCCGTTGTCCTATCTCTACACCCTCTGAGACTCACCCCATCTTTCCTGTAGGCCCTCTTTAGGTACTGGAAAGCTGCTATAAGGTCTCCTGGGAGCCTTCTCTTCTCTGGCCTGAAAAATCCCAACTCTCTCAGCGTGTCTTCCCAGGAGAGATGCTCTAGCCCTCTGATCATCTTCATGGTCCTCTTGTGAGCTCATTCCAACAGGTCCATGTCCTTCTCATGTTGGGGGCTCCAGAGCTGGATGCAGTACTCCAGGTGGGGTTCTCAGGAGAGCAGAGTAGAGAAGCAGAATCACCTCCCTTGACATGCTGGCCACACTTATTTTGACACAGCCCAGGATGCAGGGCTTGGCTTTCTGGTCTGCAAGTGCACATTTCTGACTCACGTTGTGCTTCTCATCAATTAACAACCCCGAGTCATTCTCCTCAGGTCTGCTCTCAAGCCATTCTCTGTCCAGCCTGCATTTGTGCTTGGGATAGTCACAATCCACGTGCAAGTCCTTGCACTTGGCCTTGCTGAACTTCATGACATTTGCATGGGCCCATCTCTAAGCCTCTCTATTTCCCTCCGGATGGCACTCCTTCCCTCCAATGTGTCAACCATTCTACACAGCTTGGTGTTGTCTGCAAATTTGCTGAGGGTGCACTCTGTCAGGGATTTACCGTTCCTAACGTGATCCCTGCCTGCTCAGAGAATTTCTCTGTATTCCTCCCAGGCTACCTGACCTTGCTTCCACCCTCTGTAGGCATCCTCTTGGTCTTTGAGTTTGTCCAGGAACCCCTTGTTCATCCATCCAGGCCTCTTGGTGTTTATGCCCAATTTCCTCTTTGTTGGGATGCATTGCTCCTGAGCTTGCAGGAGGTGATCCTTGAATATTAACCAGCTTTCTTGAGCCTCTCTTCCCTCCAGGGCTTTATCCCATGATATTCTTCCAAGCACATACCTGAAGAGGCCAAAGTGTGCTCTCCTGACGTCCAGGACAGTGAGCTCACTGTGCACCCTCCTCGCCACGCTAATGATCTTGAATTCCACCATTTCATGATCACTGCAGCCAAGGCTCCGCTTGAGTTTGACATTTCCAACCACCTTGATGGTGAGAACAAGGTTCAGCATGGCATCTCTCCTTGTTGGCTCCTCAGTCACTTGGAGAAGGAAGTTATCACTGGCGCATTCCAAGAACCTCCTTTATTGTTTATGCCCTGCTGTGTTGATCCCCCAACAGATATCAAGGTGGGTGAAGTCCCCCATAAGGACCCAGGCTTATGAATGTGAGGCTGCTTCTATCTGTCTGTAGAGAGTGTCATCCGTTCGGTCTTCCTGGTCAGGTGGGCTGTAGCAGACCCCCCCCACTGTAACATCACCTGTTCCTGCCCTCCCTTTCATCCTGACCCATAAGCTTCTCATGTTTGGAGAATGTTGGCTCCAACATGTATGATGTTGTCTCCTCATACATCCCCCAGGCAGAGCTCCATGCACTCCAGCTGATCATTGACATACAGGATGACAATCCCTCCTTGATTCTGTTGCCTGTCCTTCCTGAAAAGCCTGTATCCTTCCATTCAAGCACTCTGGTCATAGAAGGCATCCCACCGATTCTCCATGATGCCAATAAGATCATAGTCCTGCAGGTGTGTACAGTCCTTGAGGTCATTCTCTTGCACAAAGGTCAACAGCTGTAGGACAGTCCACATTCCTACCACTAATCTTTTATTTTCCAAGACAAGGTGGACACATGCAAACTGCCCACCGGGAATGGCAGCTAGTCTCTGCCAACTGCTGGTTTACACCCAGCAATGACCCTGGAGAATGACATTTGACCTGGGCCAAAAATAAGCAGAGGCCAGGCTGACAGTTTAACAATACTGGATTTCAGGGCCTCTGAACACCCCTGAATGCTATTTTCCCTAATACAGATGCAGCCTTTATATCCCTTTTAAGATCAAAGCCTCATCATTTGATAGCAAGTAAGTTACAAACACAGAATTAAAATCCTCTCTCCCTGATTAGCACATGCTTAACATAGGGGGGATTTGAGATGCAAATAAATGGTAGATTGCACAGAATAAGAACCATGTCTTGGACATTATGATTTTAAAGTCACAAAAAAGAATGCATATGAATACATAACTTGGACATGGAAGACAGTATTAAGAGAACTAAAATAAAATATTTCACTCCAGATCTTCTGTGAAAGCCACGGCAATAGTCATCTTGAAGAACTCTAAGATACCTCCTGGATTTGTACTTGCACATAAAGCGCAATTTCATCAGGCCTTCAATGCATGGTTACCCCAGAGCACCACTGTCTCTTCTAAGTAGTATTTCTTTATCATTATGGGTTTCTACTGTTAGCTTAACATCCCTCTGCTTTACCATTTGGTGGGTGATTTGAACTAACAGAAGGAAACAAGAAACATAACCCAGAAATGTGTGCTTTGCTCAATTACAGGCAAAGATGTTAAACCATAATAATGTTCCCCGCCAACATAATGAAAAACAGTAAGATGTTCACATCCTAAAAAACCAGCTGCACATACAGGTGTCTGCACCAGATGCTTCCCTAAGTACATTGTGATAAAAGTGATTATTTCTCACTCAACAGAGAACAATCCCTAAGCAGGGTGTTTAAAGGAGGATGATAGTGCAGGTAATTAGGAGCCCCATGCCTTACACATAAAGCAATGTTTAAGGGAGTGAAGCTGAGAACCATCTGTCCTTTACACATGGGCCTATGTTTTTATTTGTGAATTCATCATTAAGATGGGCAGCTTTCAATCTGACTTCTGAGGCAAGATCCTACTCAGTCAGAAAACGACTAAGGATTAAATGACGTATTCCTGGTTTTAAGAGGTGGTAGCTTGACCTACGGCTCCCACAGGAACACAGGCACCAGAATTAATACCTGAACAATGGACATTTCTGGGAGAGAGTGAAGGAACAGCCTGGTCTTGCCCTAACGCACATATATAGTTCTTTTTCCTACCTTTGGACTTCCTGTCATGGTAGCTCCTGCCTCGATAATGGTGGCCACTGTCTGTGTACAAATTCTCGAGATCTTCTTGCCAGGAGTCAGGGTTAAAATGTTTGAGCAGATCCTCCACTGTGTCAAATGCAGCGATGGTCTGATCCAGTGCTTCCGCTGTGAGTGTAGAGTCAGTCACTGATGGAGAGGGATAGGATACCCCCTAAGAGTGACATACATCTCAGTGTACTTGGAATAAATTACAGCACCACTCAAACCAATTGACAACAGTTACTAAAAAACTTGTCTCATTAATGACTGAAACAGCTACTTTGGGCCATCTTTTGAACTCCTTAGCTGGGCCAGGCTTTGTTATGCCTGTGTTTTCTTCTGCAAGGAGAAGAGACACCAAGGAACTCCAAAGCACATCCCCAAGGAGATGCAGGGAGTGGAAGTACTGCCACTGCTGGACTGTCAAAACACAGACTCACTCCTCAAAGGGGATGACGGTTTGCACATATATGAAGACGTAATGGAAATGTCTCTTGAAACCACTGTGATGGCCATGACCACAGAAATACTACGAGGTGCCTCGTAGTATTGGGGCGTGCCTTCACAGCTCCACCAGCTCTTGGTAAATCCAGAACAGGCAGATCAGAAACCACAGCAAAGACAAAGGCAACAAGTCCACTAGACTGTCTTTCTTTCCCCGGTCAATTTGGTCAACAAATTTGGCTTGGTCAGAGTTGAAAAGATGGCCCTTTATTACCAAGAATTAAATATATTACGCGACACTGATGAATATCAATTATCCTGCCTTTTAACCAAAAATACAAGTTACTAAGCAAACAAGAAAAAAATGTAATATTTGGATCTCAGCAATGTAACAATTAATATTGGGATTACCAACAAATTGATAACCTCACAATTATACCATAATACCAAATGAAATATTATTTCCCACAAGAAAGGAGAAGTACCATTCTCTGAACATATTTGGTTTCCACTGAACTTGGGGCACAACTTGACTTTGACGGAATGATTGCAACAATTCCAGTTTTATTGGACAGGACTTTAAACATTTTTAGTAATTGCTATTTAGAATCACAATATTCACTACCCTGATACTACTTTTTCCCTTGTCCAAGCACAAAGCCTCACAGTATGTGTAAAATATATGCAAGAAAAACTATAAATGAAAATCTGTTATTTTTTGAAGGACCACAATCGAAATACCTGATTTGGTCCAACAAGAAGCATAACATAGCACAACAATTGTTTGGAGTTTGGTCTTGCAAGTTAAAATATTGGGGGAAAGCCCCTAGACATCCTGTTCGCTCATGAAAACCCAGCTCTGAAGTAATGGAGCAGAAATATGTCATTTAAAATTAATGGTTCCCTACAATAATTTTTTTTGCCTCATCTCCCAAGTAAATGCATATGTTAAACTATTAATCTTTGGATTAACTTCACTCAGTTGGGTAGTAATGGAAAGGTCAACTCATTTGAGCAAAATTACTCACTTGTTTGCAGGACTGTGTCCTCCAATGCTTACTAAAATAGTTTTAAAATATATATGTCTTTTAAAATAAAACATTTGTCCTTAACAGTAAGTTATATCACAAAAGTAACAATTCTTGTTATTTTACTGCTTATGTTTGCTGAAAGAATCGTCAGTCCAAATTATCAAAAACAAGAAAGAGAAGAAATGGAAACCATGACAATAGTGTGGTCAAGAAAGCATAGCTGCACTTTACTGCTTATGGCCAACAGTAAGAAGTTTCAGAGGGCCCACTTGTGACTGTAATGCCTCTACAATGCAGTGCTAGGCAAGACACAGTGCAGACGGCTGTAAAAATTCATGACCCACTAAAAGTGAAGGCACATCTCAGAGTATCTCTCCTGACTTCTAAGTGGCTTGGAATATAGACCGTCAGAGAGACGGCAGCCCCAGAAGTTGGAAAGCTCACGCCAGAGTTACCTAAAAAAACGCTGCAGGAGCCACCGTGCTGTGAGCGGGCACCACGCAGCGCGCTAATGCAGTCTTTGAGGTTACAAAAGAAAAACGCACCCAACTGCTACTTGCTTACTGAGAAGAGCTCAGTGGAGCTCACGGCTCATCTGTGACTGCAGCCCAACAGGCAAACATCAGTCCACGAGTGCCTTTCAAAAACCAGGGAGATGGGTCAAGGATGCTAAAGGAACAGCAGCATAAAATCAGGCCTTAGGTGTGTGGCTTAGATAACATGAGAGTTTTTTTTCACATATTCAACTATGCATTTCATTACAGAACTGCAGGTCAGGCTGTGAATTTGCAGGGCCCTTCAAACTCATACAGGCAGCAGGGATTCCCCATTTTCTTTTCATATAAAAGCTCCTACTCAAGAGATTTGTGCAACCTTGTTCACACACAGAAGAGAGCTTAAATTTTTCTCAGTGACAGCCAAGTCAAGGAGAATTATTTCAACAGCTCAGATAACCTCCTGGCAGCAACATCATGTGACAAGCCCAAAATCAACTTCAAAGCTTCCAACCCAACTGCCTCTCTTTTGTCCTGCCAAGATTGAGGAGCGAGTTTTAGAAGTGCTTGTGCTCGTCCTAATCTGCCTTCTGAGATCACATCCAAAGAGAGGGCAAGAGGAAGACTAAAATGCAAGAAGCAATGAATGTTTCTTGCTATAGTTTTTCTACATTATGTACCTCTTCTACATTTCTTAAAAGCACTGAATGCATTTTTAATTTTATGGGACACAAAGGCGGTTTTTTTTTATCAGTGCTCTTTGTCTTAATTTCTGTTTCCCCATTCTTTTCTATTTTCTGCCTTCTGAAGCTGACAGGCAGTTCACTGTGGATCAGAGTTGTTTGCTGGTCATAAAATTATTTTAAAAATAATAGAAAATAACCTAATAAGGAATGAAATTTATTTCCTTTTTTTCTGGGTTTGTCCTGCTGGGTTAAGGGCAAAAATATTGGGTTTAGTTTTCTGAGGGAAAAAAAACAAACAAAAAAAACAAACCAAAAGAAAATATGAGTCTGTGATATGACCTCAGACAAGGAAAAAATAATTTGCTTACTCTCAAATTTTCATTCTGAGAGTTGTGAGGTACCCAGATCCTAAAATGAGGCCTTGGGTTGCCTGTCGGTTTGAGGAGCAAAACTTAGATGTGCCATGCTGAATATCAGCAGAACAGTATGTCATCTTGTCGGCAATGGAAAGGACTGAGTTTGTCCTTCTGCCCCTCAGGACCACAGCAGAATCCATGAACATTTCTCTCCTGAAGAATTTGGATGTTCTCAGACTTTTTCCCTGGTGCCTTTGGGAAAAATTACTTAACCTTTCTACCCTCTTTTCCCTGCCCAGTGGAAGAAGGTATGTTTTATTAGACAGGGGAATGGCATGGGAAGACCGATGAAAGTGAGGTTCTGCATCTGTTTATCTGTAGGTTTCCACATGACCTTGGGCATCAGCTTGCTATCCGTAATATTGGTACTGAACTTCCCTACCTGTAACACAGTATCAACAACTTTTCAGAAAAACATAAATGTGAAAAAAACACCTTTTTTTCGATATGAAAGGAATACAGAATTATTGTTTGGTGTACTGTGCACCTTATGATGTTAAGAAGCTTAACTAATATGGCGTTTACCATATCTCATTTTCACAGTAACCTGATGAGGGAGCCCTAGGCTTACATTTTCAAACATAAGCCTACCATATTTTTAAAGAAACTATTCTATCACATGGGGTATTTTTCAACTCCACATTAGAATGAAAATTGAGTTTATGGCTTTCAGTAAAACAGCGTTTTAGCACCTCCTGCTTGGCATATCCAGTAGATCTCAACCCTGCTAACATGACTACTCAGGACTTTCAGCACACTTAGTTCAAGGCTATCAATGCATCGTATCATGAAGGGCAAGTGTTATTTGCAAAATCAAGGGTAGACATGAGTCAGATTGGCTTAACCTCTTCTAACTTTGGCAATACAGAATTTTCTCTCTACTTGCTGCCTGGCTTGGACACTAATCAGTAAAATTTACCTATATTTTATTTACTGCTCCTCCACTGGCAACTCCTGGCAGCTACTGTAGAAAGGTGCCATCACTAACCCCTCTTCCATGAATGCTCCAAACAATGGTCTCAAATCTGCTTTGAGTGCTTCTCCTCATTTCATGTGCTTTAAGAGGAGTTTACAAGAGCTGTGACGTGGTGCTTGACCAGCCAGCAGAGCGCTTAACTTTACTTGGAAAATGAAAGATGGGACAGGTTTTTGGCCAATGACACAAATCAAATATAATGAAGAGAAAACTAAAATTTTGTACTGGATTACTTGTTTTCCTTTTTTTTTTTCCCCCCCAAAGTCACATTTCACTGCTGAATGTGGAGACATCAGATATAATATTTATTACAAACACTTACAGGATATCTCAGTACTGACAATGAAGAGCTAGATCCATTTTCCTGCCAGCCTGTTCGAAGTATAGTTTTCTATTCAGGTCAAGACTTTTTACAATTGAAAACTGTAAGGAGTTTATGACTTGTATTTTCATCTTGGGAGGATGATTTTGAAAGCAAGAAATGTTTCCCAGTGGCTATCTCATGCAGTTACAGCAGCTGATGGCATATCCCGAATCTTTTATCCTTAAAAACAGAATCACAGAATCACCTAGGTTGGAAGGGACCTTTTAACATCAACACATTGGTTGACTCCAGTGTGAGTTGGATTCAAGCCATCCTACCAATCCATCCATGGGCAAAATAATAACAAATTACTTACTGAGACAGAGCTTGTGACTGACTCCCAGTTGGTTTCCGAGGCTGCGTGCTGGAAATCATCCTAAGGGGAAAAACCCACATAAAAAATCACCATTAACGCAATGTCCTAAATTAACTGCAGAACCTACAAAATGTCTCAGTTTTCAACATCTGTCACCTTTTTCAATGCTCTTTAATTAAAGAGGCCCTTGCCATGTGTCATTCCTAAATAGTGCTACTTACATTCAAGTTTATCCCTTTTCATTGTTTATAAAACAGCTCCTTGTGAGTTTGCTGGGGCAAGAACAGGCATTATTATCTGTAATATGATATATGCTCCTTTGCATAGGAGGACTTAATCTGGTCAAGGCCATTAGATTTATCTTCCAACATAAACATTAAACGCCACCTCATACATCTACAATCAGAGTATTAATGCTGTTCCCCAAACTGACCTGTTCTGGAAAGAATGTGGACATGCTAATGTCTACGTACTATGTAGCTAAGGTGAAAAGCAGGGCAATTAAATCCATTTGAAATGTAGTCCTAACACAACTGTACTGCTTTTGGTACTTGTGCTGAACAGGACTTCCTCATCCGTGCAGAGCACTGAACGGCATTATGTCCTTTACATCAAAAAACACAGCCACAGTACACTCACATTAGAAGTGCCATTGCACAAAACCTCTGGGCATTTTATGACTAATTTAAGCACAGGGATGGCCTTCAGCTCATCTACCTTTGGACATATACAAAGGAAACATCTAAGTTAGTCACTCTTGTTTCCATTTACAGTTAACTAAACCCAGCATTTTTAGGGGGCAAATCATCTGATCTATTTTAGAAGCTGAATTTGGGATGGCACTGCATCCTAAAAATGCCTTTTTCTCTCCATTGTCTATAAAGGAAACCTGGGAGGACTAGCTCAGAGATGTTAAAATTGTAGATATTGACATGTGATCACCTGAATCCCAATCCCCTTGTCTGAACAGTGATGGGCAATCATTACTTAAATAATGAAGAAGCCATTTCTTTAATCTTTTGGCAGTTTTACCCATTTCCAACTGGAAAATTAAACCATAAAAAATGGGGGGGAAAGCAGCATTACAGAATGATTGTGAAATACACACGTGCAGTGAATAGCTAATGATCAGCATGAATAGGCAGGTAAGGCATACCAAAATTTTAATTTCTAATAACAGATTTTAGAATTAAAGGATTTAAAGAAGATGGATCAATGCCTTGGCTCACCATTTCACACTGACTTAGTATCTGCTATGCATTTTTTAAGTTGGCAACTGAAAGGGAAAATGGAAGGGTAGCTGCTCAGCTGATGCTCTCTGGACTCGATGCTGCATTGAACCATACATATATGCATATATTAGATTATTTCTTAGGAATGGAAAAGAGAAAATTGATCACATAATCTGCTAATTCATCAAAATTCTCCTTTCATCAAGAAGGAACAGAGACACTTTCAGATCCAGACTCAATATACATGGTATTTAACAGTTTTCATTTTTATATAAAAATATTCAGAAGTCTCAAAAGTCACAAGATTGTTTATTCAATATTGTTACCACTTCTTCTTCCTTAAAACGTTCCTTTCTCTCAAATTTGAGGCAGAAAAAACAGTAATTTCTTCAGTACTTAAGATTAGTAGAAGTTAAGAAACCTCATCACACTGTAGTATCATTAAGTGGCCACTGAAATTGCAGGGCTATTAAAACATTAATTATTAAAGAGATTCTTTTCTTCTAGGAATGCATAAGTAAAACATTATTGGTGAACTTTTTAATGCAGGCTTTTTTCCTTTTTTGTTTTTTTAATAACAGTAAAGGGATCTGCAAATGCTATGATCAGGTCATAAATAATTCAGGAGCAGTGGGCTACCTTGGCCACATTCTCTACACATTGGGTTGCCCAGCTCTTGACAAGCCCTGATTTAATGTACGAAAATGGTTTTGAAAAGCTCATGGATCCTCTGGTAATCGTTGCCAGTTGCAATAACTTGGAAATCATTTCCTCTCTGTCATTAGCTTCCATTTAGCACTTCCAGAAAAAAAGTGGCATTGAGTTCTGAGGCATTATTTTAAAACAGGAACAATCTGCCTCATTGAATGTCTGGAGAAGACCACAGACAAGGAATAATTTTGTGTTTAAAGTGATGGTTCCCTCATGTTATCTAATTGTAGATAACAAAACTGTTTCTTTAGTCTATGATTCTTTGAGATAGTTGATGCCAGGGAATCCCTCCAAAACCCTGAGATAGCCATGTGTACCACCTGCTTCTTGGACCTCAAACCTGATGACTGCACATTTTGACTCTATGATTATATTTCATCTGCATAAACTATTCTTAACTATATGGCTTTGTTCCACCATCACTCAAGGCAGCTGCAGTCATTCTTGGCTTCTCAGAGCTTTCAACCTCTACAGTTTGAAGATTATTATTATCTATGGCTTCTGCTTGCAGCTATTTCAAGTAATAATATCAAAGTGGTTCTCATCATTATAAAACCCTCTCCTCCTTTCTCATCATTGTCCCTAGCAGAACCTGAAGGACAAATCCACTTTCAGTGCTGTGTTCAAGGGATACTACCTTGTTTACATGAATTTGTGTATGATTACTTGGCTATTGTTTTCTTCATTACTTAAAATGACATTAAAACTTCTACTTACAACAACAACAACAACAAAATACATCTTTTTAAAATTGAATACTGGAAAAACAGGGCGATAATGATTTGACTACATCACCCTGACAACAGTGCTTTTATTTTCATATGTGTGTCATGGTAACATAACAGCATTACATGAGACTTCAGCAAAGCATTGCATTAACTGTTCTAAAAGCAGCAAAAATACAGGCGAAGTGGGGCTACCAATCACCTTCTGATAGTAGCTACTTCTATTGAAGAAAAATTACTTCCATACCTCAGCTTCCAAAATTACACCTCAGCAAGACAAATCCTGAGTCAGTTCTTAGAGTTAAATATGTATGGACATTGATATATTGTCTCTGGCTCCGTTTCAGACAAAGATAAGGTACTCTCTCTCTCGCAGACTGACTTTGTCTATAGCCTGTCTCCCACCACTGATCTCCAATAAGTGACAGCGAGTCATGTGGAATACTCTCTTTTTCACCAAAGGCTTTTTCACAAGCGGAGATTACAAAGCAAAAACACTGCTATGAAGGATATAAGAGAATGTAAAGCTAAATAGCACTGGTTGCTGAGGGAAATGGTTTGCATCCTGGGGGTCCATGACCTGCAGGAGCACAGGCTCTGCAGGATCAGTAGGAGCAGGGAGGCATCAGGAAGACACCAGCAATGAGGTTTGGGAAGCTCACTGGTTTGACAAACATCTACAGGTCATGATGCCTGGGACAGGCAATAACCGCCATAGGACAGGCACTGGTAGCTCTCTCCAGTGAAAAGAAGCAGCCCCATATCTCTATAAGCTCCTCTTTGAACTCTTTCTACTAATCTGCAGGCCCCTGGGGTGACTGGATAGGTTTGGTAAAAGATTGTTTATCTGCCCAAATTGCTATAAGCTACAGCTAAAAAATCTGCTGCTCTCTGCTTCAGAGAGCAGAAAAGATTGACAACAGACTTGTGGTTAAGAAGAGCCCAGACAGCATCCTAGACTGACATTTAGGGCCTTACCAAGTTTAATAAAGTCCTCTCCTGAAGAAGCAACCTTCTCTACTGTGACCTTGTCGTGGGAGTGGAAGAGAAGTGAGGGCAGAAAGGTAAAAACACAGGCATGTTCTTGGGGCAAGTAAACATGAGAAAAAGGAAGAAAGAAACATATTAAGCAAAAATTAACAGAGAAGCTGAAAGTGTTTGGCTCTCTCTGTGGTGACTTCATTTGTGCTATTTAGATGCTGTAGCTATAAACCATACTACAGAGAAGCAGCTTCTAGAAGTTTGCAGAGGAACAGGACTAAGTGATGTACTGAGGCACAAAGCAGATTCTGTAAAACCAAATCAGAGGTGAAATGGGGCATGTTCAAAGAGGTCCAGTGCAGAAACAAAAGGAAGTCAGAATCTCCCACTGGAACTAGGACGGCAGAAGGTCCCTAAGGACAACCTAGAGTAAACTACAACTTGAACAAAAAGAGATAAAATTATCCTGACATTTTAATTAATAAAAAGAAACTCAATAGCTATGTTTGAACAGTAGTTAACATATGCATCTATTGCATTCAGAGCTATTTGTAGACAAGTAGATAAACCTGTACTTATAGTTATTAATAATTAATTATAAAAAATTGGAAATAATCCTTCTCTTTCTTCTCTGTAACAAGCAACAGTACCAATATTTTCTCTGAACATTGAATTTATAGATATTGCATTTTATATACAAAGCAACAAGTATTTCAAGCAAATAAAACCCAAACTCAGAACACAATGTGTAAGAGCAACAGTGTTAGGTAGATAAGAGGCAAAAAAAAGTCATTGTTCTGTTAAAAAAAAAAAAAAGCTGTGATAAATAACTCAAGTTTGTACACTTCCACTGATTAATCATAATTTTTGGTGTAGCATTTTTCTTTTCTTTTCTTTTCTTGACCATTACCTACAGTAAAGGCCAAACTACTGCTTTGTTCAATTCTGGAGACCAGTCTTTAAAATAAATGATGCTGAATTTGGAAAGCATGCACAAATGATCACTTGTAATCTAGAAATCATGCCTTGCAATGAAACCCTAAACAGAGGCCAGTGTCTTTCAAGAAGGTTAGAGGAAACTTAACCTTGTCTCTCCAGATGACAACCCGTAGTTAGCTATAAGAGACCATCACCAAAGTCAACAAGCTCTTTTATCTAGCAGTGCAAGCATTTAACAAAACCAGGTGGCTCTAATCTGAAGGCAATCATATTCAAACTGGAAATACAAGCAAATTTTACCACTGATGGCAACTATTAATGGAACAGATAAGAAATGAATAATTTGTATCACATTGAACTTTCTATTTTTTGGTGTAGTCCCATAAAGGCAGGCAATCCATGACACCACTATTTTTAAGTCAGTAACAAAAGGTCAGACAGCCACCAAAGTGTCTGATCCCAAATATGATAGTATGATTCTTGCCCTTTAAAAAAAGACATAAATTGAGCTTCTGAATCCCAGTTGCTACTACATATCAGTAGTTACAACCTTATCAGTTATGACTAAGTTAATACTAGTGCAAAAAGATATAAAATCACTCTTGATTTGTTCTGACACATTTACTAGCTATAAGTGAGTGGGAAGCACATGATACTTAAAATATCAGAAGTTTAAGGCTGTAATAATGATTTAGGTTAAATGCAGTTTGATACATTCATTAATGAAAAGCTGAAGTAAAACTGAAGCAGAAAAATATATTTAATTACAGTTACGTTTGGTCAATACTTCTCTTCATCCTTCACCTAGTTTTGGAATTAGGCATTGCTGGGTTCGTATTATCAGAGTGCCCAAGACATTGACATTTAAATGATGTCTCTAAAAGGTCAGATAATATATGCTCAAATGAGACAATAGCTAATCCTTTGAAAAATCAGATGTCATCTAACACTGCACTGCCTGTGAGAACCTTGTTTGATGCACATACTCACAAGGGAGTGCACAGGACTTCACTGCCGTGCTGTGCAAGTTCTGCATTACCTAAAAATTTTCTGTTTGTCAAAAAGGCCTGTCCTTATATCTCCATGCACAAGGGATTTCTTTTTCTAATAGCTACTCTGGTGCATACCGCACTTAAGCAACTGTAAACAAAATATAAATCAACTAACAGTCATTGCAAATATGTGCAATACCTCCTTTGCCATTTTTACCTGAATGACAAATTTTACTTTTGTAATTAAACACTGGGACATAAAACTTGAAAGGCTCTTTCAGGTTGTCACTTCCAAGCCCTGATTGTTTCAGGCAACTCCACCATCATAAACAGCTCACTGTCCATTTTGAACCTAGTTAGGTTTTCTTTGTTCCTTTGAATCCCTCAGACTGGCTGGCTGTTTCCAAGCTAAATTTATCTTTATTGCACTTATGTAAGTGCCAGCTTTATACTTTTCTTCCTCTCCCACGTTTGCTTCCTGCAGTACTTCTGAAGAGATGTTATTTCTCCTCTCAGCATCCGTTTTATTACACTAAGCAAGCCAAGTTGTCTTGGCCCTCAGTAAGAAATGTCCTCTCTTCCCCCGATTGTCCTGTAGCTGTTCCCTGAACGCAGTCCAAGAAAGATGTAGCTGCCCTGTACTATGGGGACCAAAGCTGTACAAAGTATTCCAGAAAAGATACAGCCACCACCTCCTTGGTCCTATGCCTAGTACACCCAGAGAACTTCTCTCCACTTTACTAAGCAGTGAGATGCTATTTAACAGCAAATGTTTCTGTTATTAATCTCTATGTGAGTGACCTCTTTGCTCTTTTTTGGGCTGTTGCATTCCACTGCAAATCAATTCTCCAGTGCTCAAGGTCACCCAATTCTCCTCTCCAATATTCTGATTTTCTCATTTATAAGCAATGCACTTCAGCTCTGTGTGTGCTGCAAAAGTCATGGAAATGCTACTCTGACAGGTTGTGACAGGTTGTGCTCTCGTGCTAATAAAGAATGCATATAAAACCAATCACAAGACCAAACCTTTAGAAACTTCCATTAGCAAGCTCTCCCCCCCTGGATACTCCCTTTTGCATTACAGCACACTGTCTCACCTCTTTAACTGCCTCGTGGCTCTTTTATTAATTGCCACCTTCTCCAGCATAAGTGACTGTTTCCTGCATGGCACTGGGTAAGATGTTCCTCTGAAGTCCAATTAATTTTGCTATATAGCATCTCCTTCCTCTCCAGAGTACCCTCCAGTCTGGCATGAGGTCCTTTGATGAAGAGACATGGAGGTTTTTTTCCTAGCTTCCTGCATTTTTAACCACCTTCTCTGCTGACAAGTGCCCCATGAGCTTTCTAGGTCAGACTGATGAAGGTGGTGTTGCCCTCGCTCCTCTCCTGCCATTGATGTTATAGACTGTCACTGCATTTGCCATTTCCCTGTGAGCCCTGGTTCACCTTGCCACTCTCCAGGGATGGAGGCCAGGTGTGTTAAGCTAAGACGGCCACTACTCTCTGTTCCCTTTGTGTCGCTGTTGTACAGAAAGGTAGACTTGCTTTCAGCAGTGACTCTTCATTGCTTATGGTCTGCAGTGTTCGTCTCTTGGCAGTGACAGTGGAGAGTGCTGAAGACAGTCGGGCTCCTTGCTCACCTTGGTTCAGTGTCTAAGCACACCCAGGTCTCAGTGCTGGCCCTTTTTGCAGAACTAGATGGTCCCCCCATGATGTCCCATGCCGGCTCTGCCGGGACAGTGGGGAGCAGACATCAGGAGGGGACCTGGTCAGTGCGATGCTGCACATCAAAATGGTGTCAGGGAGCTGCCGGGTGGAAAAGAGCTTGAAAAGAGTGACCCCAGGAGTCACAAACTCACTCCCAGTTCAGAGTCCAAGTGCCCTTGAGAGGACTTTGGTGAACTTCTGCCATACTGACTGACAGGTTTTTGGAAGCAGCCTTCCTGGTAATAGGTGAATCTGCCCTGAGCAAAACTGAAAAAGCTGACACCTCCTTGCCCAGCAGTGTCCAGGTGGGCAAAAAAGTCTTTCAGAGTTAACAGAAGGCAGTGACAGCTGGTTATTTCAGGTTTTCCTTCTTGGCATGACTCATACCAAATGGCAATGTACAGAGAGGCCCCAGTACTAGGGGTAGAAGGAAAAATATTAATGAAGAAAACCTCCTAGGAGCTAAGTATTCATTTTCTAGCTTCTTTCTACTTGGGTTTCTACTTTTTTTTTTTTTTTAAATATAGATTTAAGCATGCTCTATAATCAGTGGAAAATAATCATTAACAAATACAGACTAATTTAATTTAATATTCCAAGTTTTCCAGTGTTCTGCTAGGAGGATCTGCTAAGTGCTCTGACACACACACTCACATTTTCAGAAGCAATTTGGGAGAAGCACAGGAGGAATAATAATAATAATGAAAAACTCTAATGGAGCTAAGCAAATCTAATTCCAAAGCAAAGGAAACAACATTAAAAGGTACTGGTAAGGGACATTAGCTGTCCTAGCAGCAATCCCAACCTATTGATTTCTTGTGAAGGATACATTTGTTTTTGAGCTCTCTCCCAGAGGATGCCGTTCAATTCTGCAGTAAGCATGCAGCAGGAGCATGTGTTATGTTTCACAGATAATGCAAAGCAAAACAATTTGTTCACCCTCCTGCTTTGACTGGAAGGCATTGCATTTTCTAGGATGACAAAAAGGACTGCTATACAAACTTCCTAAGATGATAACAATAATCATAAAAATAGCAAGAATACATAATCTCTGAAGAATACAAGACCTGTTTTCTCTGAGCTTTTTCAGGTTTTTGGTGGGATCAAAAGCATTGATTTATTGCAAACAGCATGGGATACTGCTTATCGGGAATTTCTTTTAACTTGAGTTTCATCAAACAGCTGCAGTAAGGAAAGGAAAACTACTCAGACTAGGCTTCCAGCCCCAGGTCTATTCCTAAAAAATGTCATTGCTGTTAAAGCTAAATACAAGTACCTTAGGAACAGTCACACTTCTCATTCCCCTGATGCATTATTCTTACAAATAATAACTAACAGTATGAATTAAGAAAAAGAAAACAACTTACGTTTGCCACATTTTTGTAAACAACCACATTATCAGTTTTGGGATCAGCTTACCAAAAGCCCAGGAAATCCTTCTAAACACAAACTGAGACTGTGATCCCAGGACCAGGAAGGTGTGTACTGGGTCAGAAATAGTGTGTGACACATTTTATTTAAATTCTGACTAAATACAAGCATTACGACATATACTAAAGATGGCTGTAGAATTATAATAGGCTAAATGTTTTTCATGCGATGAAAATCAAGAGGAACAGTTGATTTCAGTTTTATACTAATGACCTGGAAAATGTCACAGAAGTTGAAGCTGGAAAAAGAAATAAAATTAAAGTTGGAGAAAAAAAAAAAAGGAGGTTGTAAACACCATTTAATACAAAGAAATTTGCTGGGACTACCAGATATCAGAAGCAGAGACAGAAAAGCAAAATAAGCTTTCATTTAGAAGAATGTAAATGGAGAAAAAGGTACTGAGAGTGGAGAAATGGAGAAAAAGCCATGAACTCTACTTGATGGCACACATGGACTCAGAAAAGAACTCATGCCAAGAGCCTGAGCTGAGCAAAGAAGCAAAACATGAAACTAACCTGCAATGTGACATGGTGGCACGGCATGTGGGGTGACTTGTGCCTGCACACACAGAGATCTCCCTCAGGGTGCAGGGAGATGCTGTCCCCCATACCAAGGGGATTGCACACCACCACATATCACCACCTCTCAGGGGTGAGGTGTTTCCTCACTGGTGGGAGTGTGTGAACATTTGCAGGTCTTCCCCACCTTACCACAGGTGCAGGGAAGGGTGGTGGTCAGAGGAGAGTGAGGTCTGTGGATGCAGACAGTAACAAAAACTGCAAAAATTGCAGAAGGTAGCTTCATACCCCATCTATGAGGATGCCAAGGTGGCACTAAACCCATACCACCCTGGCCTCACAGTGTGAGCAGGCCAAGTTTTTAGGCTGTCCAAGTCCATCAGCAACACAAGTTAATGGGGAGAAAACACGGGGAGAGTGCTCTAGTCCCTTCCAGCAGAAAGACTTCACTCTGTGGTTCAAAAACTCTGCGTCTTTCCTGAACACAAGACAGCATTTTTAATGTACCAAACCTACAGTCTGTCGAGTGTTTACTGCTGGTTTTAACACAGCTCTCCTGGCCACCCTGTCCATCTTTATTCAGGATGACAAACCTGCGTGACCCAAAGTGGTTCCTGGACAGCCACTGTACAACCAGCAGACCAGGAGCCGTGTAAGCCTCCAGATTTCAGCTGCTGGCATTACAAGCATTTTCTCTGCTTTTAATCTATTTCTTAACGCACCTTGAAAATGTACCTGAACCAGTACTGAGCTAGCAATGTCAGTGCACAAAGTTGCTGCTAAAGTGGGAAAGCAGAGTGTTTACTTTCACATATTTGTGATGGAGATAAATTACATATAAAGGGAGCATGGTGTCCTATTTTCTGCTGCTTTATATTATCTGCCCTGACTGCTCTTTTTTTCCTTTATTCCCTTTAGAACTTAATAATACCAATTTTTCTGTATAAACTCAGGCATATGCAGAAAAAAAGAGGTGGAAGGCCTGAATAAGAATGTGACCAATATATCCAGGCTCTTCGCTAACCATGAGCACCAGATACGACCTTCTGTTCATTGTGCCTGCCTAGAGGACAGGCGGCTCAGAGCTAAGATGGACATGTAGCACAATGCACATTTTGAAATAAGAATCTCATTTTCAGTCAGGTGAAAAAGTTTCACCTCATCTGTAAAAACAGCAATTGCTTTCTGTTTGGTTTAGGTACCTGTACCTACACAGAATTCCCAATATCTGTTTATTTCTAGAGAACACCAAGTTTTCAGCAGCCTGTTTCCATCACTGGCAGCCTCTTCAGCATGCCACACAAACCACCCAGAGCAGTCAGACTGCCTGTCCTGTACAAGCATTTTTTTGTTTTGAGTTTATTGGCCAGACCTTGGTGCGAGATAAATTTTTGCAGCTCAAAGGTGGTTGTTTTACTCTGCCTTACAGCAGTTGGAAAACTAGGCTCACTCCTGTGCTGTTTTCCCAAGTTTCAGGGTTTGTTTGTTCATTTCTTTTTTTTTTTTTTTTTCTCAAAGATATGATACTCTTTTAAAATTACCTATAAGTCTGCAAACAGTGAACCCCAGGGCTCACAGATGCCATTGACTCTGTCACTCAGAGTGGTCTCAAGCAGTGATGAGAAAATTAAAAGAAAGGCTGACCACCATGTAAGAACTTTTGGGCTACATCTATATTAGTAAATAAAATGAGGTAGAGAGTGATCACACCTGGTATGACTCATGTCCTAGGACATAACTATTATCCTGGCCAAAGCAGACTGGCCACAACAAACTGCTGATTGGAAACAGCCTGAGCCCTGTGCTGTTACCCAAACTATCCATGCTAAAAAATGCAAGAGTGCAAACAACCTGTGCCTCTGCTTTGGCTCACAGCCAGCCTGTTTAATAATCTTTGCTACCATTAGAGATAAGCAGGCTTCTTTATTAGAGGGTTTGATCCCGCAAGAGCTTGCATTTATGCTTCATAATATGCCTGATGGTTGAGCAACAATGGTGCCCGAAATCAAGAACTCAGTCCCCGATTCCTACAGTCTTAGGGAAACTTTCATTACAGAGTATTTTTTTATCACAAATCACCTAAGAAGTACATATCAGGACACAAACACTGATTAAAAGAAGTATCAGAAGATCAGCTTTTGCAGCTTAACAAAAGAAAGGGACCTGGAAAGTAAGTTTTGTCTGCCACAAAACATTAATTTGTACAATTAAAATACTTCCCCAAACCAAAACTATTAAAATGAGAAAACCCTGTTGTCAAGGGTCATAGAAAAATTGGATGTTATTTGATTCTGATGAAAATGATCTAATAACAAGATACACAAATTCCACAGATCTAAAAATTATTTTTAGCTTCCAGTGCTGCAGATGAGTTCAAAATCTGGCCCTGTGTAGTTAAAGGCTCAGACCTTCTCTAATTAAGCACTGACTGGTCATCAAACTGACAATTGAGGAAAACACAACTGCATATTTCTTGGTATTACAGGAGACAGGAAATGTGATAGATCTGTTTTTTGGCAAGGTATGAATATTCAAAATTAGTCCATCTTGGAGAGAAATGTGCGGGTTGAAAAACAGACAGGGTGTTGCAGGCAAAGGACTATGGTACCAACCCAAGCACTGGGTCTGAGGAGGTGTTCAGTTCAGCAGCACAGAGCTCAGCACCAGGCAGGGGCTTCTTTTATTAGTCAAAATTTTTCTAATAAGATTTATCCTATCAAGTGTAAAGTGACAGGAACCCTGCAACTAATAAAAGATGTGTGTGTGACTATGCATGTGTAAGGGAAAACCAGAAACACTCTGTGACATATCTGTCATCCATATTATTATGAAGACATGCATGGACTTTATCAAGTGCTCAGAGCAAAATAGAAGGTTGTAAATTTCATAAAGATGTATGCATAGAAAATACAAATCAGGTTTATACAGTGCCATGAATGTCTTTGGAAATGTTGTGTATAGCATGAAGGTCACTGAAGCCAGAAGCAATGTGCTGAGCAAAGAAGACTGTCTGCTTGCAAGCACACCAGCTTCGCCAGCATGGAGGAAGGACCTTCTCTGATGACCTGTGCCTGGAACTGCAGTGTCAGAATAAGACTAAAAATTGTTAAAAGGAAGTGTGGAGATCTCAAGGGTTCAGTTACAATGCAGCTCTGGAGGAGAGGAGGGATGAGAATAGCTACCAGCCTTCTCCCACTCACTGTAACAGCTGAAACAAGTACAGAGCTCAGTGGTTTGGCATGGTCTGGAGCTGATTTTTGCTGTTTCATCTTTCCTGCTTTGGAATCTGGGATTGCTTTCTCCATTTTATAATCATATAATTGCTTAAACTAGAGGGGACCTCAGGTAAGTCTGGCATGCACAGAAAAAGAAAGCATCCAAATGAAAGAGAATAGCAGACAAACCCCTTTGTTCGTCAGTCTCATTTTGGCCATGCAGCCCACCCAGCTGGCAAAGAGTCCCAGATGGCAAGCAGGAACAACACAGTGTGCCTTTGTAGCATCTTACTCGTGGCATTTTACAAAGGCTTGTTGTGTCTGAGGTGGGAAGACCTGAGGCTGTGGGAAGGCGTCAGGGCAAGCAGTGGTGGAGCCTGGCCCGGAGCCATGGCTGCGAGGCCAGCAGCCTCCCCAAGGGCACCATGCTGGGTCCAAACCTGCAGGCGATGCAACAGCAGGCATGGCTGTCTTCATTGAGGATGTGGAAAAATCACAAATATTATCACAACCCAGCAAGGGGAAAGTTCAACCTGGAAAGATGTAACCTAATGTGTTCCTAAATTATATGCTGAGCTGAAGGAGGAACCTAGGAAATTTGGGAGCTCAAAGATGGACTGAGTTGACAGAGGAAAACACATTAAAAGACCCATTCCAAGTGTTAGAGCAACCAAGCTGACCAGTGCCACACAGACCTGCCTAAGCAGGTGACCCTCCAACCATACGCAGCCTTCATGACACTTGAACCACCAGATGCAGCTCTCTTCACTACCACAGAGACACTGTGAAAAGCTTAGAAAATCTGGGGGAGTTTTTAAAAGAACATTAAAAAAAAACTCTGTGGAGATTGGAACGCCTGAATTTCTGGGAAAGATTAAAAGCTAAATACAGACATCATTGCTCAACTAAGCAATAAGCAAAAAACTGTGAAAGCACTCTGCAAATATCTGAAGGAGACAGACACCCACAATAAAGAGCACAGACTTCTTTATCATAACATGGGATGGAATACAATTGCAGGCAATGGTATGGCATTAAAAAAAAATTAAAACTGATTATCTAAGAAAAAATATCTTTCTGACAGTGATTTATTAGTCTACAGTTTAATCTCCCGTGAGGTATGCTCCTATGCTTGTTATATTTAAAAATAATACTAGATGAACAACCAATAAATTCACAATGCAGAAAATTCTTGTCCTTAGAGAAAAATGAGCTGAATGACCTCACGTCTTTAAATGATCAGATTCTATGTTTGGCTGCATTACACATTACTGAACAAGAAAAAGCCTACACCCACTCCCCTAAGTTTAGATTTCAAAATCTTAAAACAATCACTATCATTTGATCCAGAGCTGTAAGTATTTTCCAGCAGTTACAGCTGTTGCAGCAAACAAGGCAAAGATTTATTCTGTAAGTAATTAAGCACGCATTATACACAATGCATTGTTTTCCTGCCTTGCCAAAAATGAAAAAAACATGTTGAACAGTGCTAAGGCTGAAACAGACCCTGCAACCTAAACTTGAGCTAGATGAGTACAAGAGCAGGACTGTGCTGCCAGGCTTTTTAAGGTAACGACACATAGTTGAATAAATACCATCGGTGGAATACAAAACATGAAGTTGAGCCTAGGAGGCCACCTCTCTACAGGACTGCGAAGACATGCAATTCTTGTTTTGATTTAAAAGACAACTTGCAACTAACACCTGCTGGGATGGGTTTTCACAAGTTCTTCATTGCAGGCTGGAGGTCTAGCATGTTTCAATTCACCAGTCACTTCCTCTGGAAGCCTGTCAGAAGAAAATCCTGAAAGCAGACTGACTTCTTCCTCTTCTCCAACACAGTTGGCACACATTGAATTTACATTGCACCTTCAGCTTTCATGGAAAATCTACAGCAAAGGCTGCTCAACAGGGACAGGGCCTGGGAAGAACAGGTCACTTCCTACTCCCTTGTGGCCCCAATGGTAGGAGGGACCAGCTTTACCACACTGAAGCACCAGCTTCAGTTCACTAACACCTGTTTACAGCATGGTAATACAACCTTTGTGCCTAATTAACCTTTTCACAGAACCAAGCATGGCATCCGTTCTCTCTACAAGTCTGTCATCTATAACCAGATTTCTATAAAACACCCTCCAGAGTTACCAAAACAGAATAAAAGGTAAGTTCTTCATATATTATCATCATTTCACATGCCAACATTCTTCAAATGTTGCTAAAGTGGAATTAAAAGCCATAATATGGATTTACAGAGACACCATTATGTCCTCAAGTCATCAATCTAAACCAGTCCCACTTTTCAACCAAATAGCTAATGTGATGGACAGCTGTGCTTTTAAAAAAGTTTGATGGTGTAAACTCACCTCATGTTCATACACACTGATGTGTGGTTTAGCATAAACTTAGGCAAGAATGGTCGGATTTAATCTTCCTCTTTAGGTGTAGACACAGAAGTCCACATGTTTACCAGCAGCAATGATGGGGTGTTTGTGGCATGTCCAGTTTGTCACTGCATTTCCCGTCTCTCCTTCTGGTGCCCTCCTAATAATCAACTCTAAGCAGATAAATTAGCTACAAGGTCTTTCTGTGTCTTCTAACAGGAGCCAAATTAAGACAGCTAGTGGTTGGTTCCTATTGCAGTGTTGAAATACCATGTCCAAGCTATTGATATTTTCTGTTTGATTACACAGGCATGGGAATCAAAGCCAGGGAGCAGAGTGGCCTTTGCCCTCTCCCAAGTCATGTTTATTATGGCACAGAAAAGTAGCCTTTCATTTCATGCATTACAATTTTCAGGGCTGGATCCATCCTAACTTTCTGTTACTTATACATGTTTAATGTTAATCAAAAATATTGCTTTATTGATACCCTGAAAAAGCTACCCAACATATGTGGTAAGTACCATTTTAAGACTGGCATCCATTTTTTGACTACCTCCATCCTTTTTTTAACCACCACTCATTCACAAGACTTCAAGATTGTTAGAAATCATTGATTTATTTCTCCAATTATCAATGGTTACTTAAGATATTTCCAGCAAGTTTGGGGGTGGGTTTAATTTCCTACTATTGCCACTGACCAATAATTCATGAACTCTGGCTCACTCGAAGCCTTTTTGTAGTGTATTTGTATTTTATTTAACAGAGGTTGCTTGACCCTAACTGACATTTGAAGAACAGGGAAAAGATTAGCTTTCATATAGACTTTTTTTATGTATCCAGCTGTGTTAGGACTAGAAACTGATTATGAAGCAGGAAGCAATATGGGCATGCAAGCTGAAGGGGCAGGCAACTCACCATGAATCTTCACACATCCCCTCACCTACCCAGTTACAATGGCAAGATCATGGCCAACTGCTATAAGACTGGGGTTCTCTTTATTCATTTAATTAAAAAACCAAAGTCACTATTCTGCCAGTATGACACATTTCCCAACAACTGCAACATTCTTGTGGCCCTTATCCGCTATTCTTACATGCTGTGTAGTTGTTTGATCTCATTACTAATATGTTTACATGCTTCTTGGAATTTGCACGTTCCAATTTGCTTCTGCTGTATTTTGCAAGAAATCATGTTGATGTTTGGTAAGTCTTTAGAGCTTCTACAAAGAATAAACTATGATTCTTTTTGCCTAAGGTGGCTAACCTTCTTGTATTGCACATGATGGTCTTTTTCTGTATTTGTCTTTATATCTCTAACTTACCTTGGAAAAGTAGGAATTTCCTCTGGGTCACTGACTTCCTCAGGAATTCTTAAAACAGGTAAATACTGCCAGCAGAAAATGCAGTCCCTCAAAATCTAAAGCTGTCCTAAATGAACAGTGCCTCTAAGTCTTGCTAGAATCAGCTATTTGGGACAGAATATTGGATTTGAAAATAACACTCTTGTGTTTGTATAATCCTCTGAAGATGTAAAGTGCTACAATTTCTTGTCCTTGGCCACCACCACGAGTTTGGTGAATTCTCAAACAGTGCATAACATGCTACTGGATTAAAGATGTAGCATTTTCAACAGGAACTGGACATCAACAGGATTGCTGTTATGCTAAGACAGATTGATGACAACACCCTGCAAAGGAGCCACGCTTTAACTGAGCTGTCAACAAATCAGGGATGGAGGAGAGCAAATGACCAGCTCTTCATCATGCTGTTCAAACAACAGAACTGCCAGGCATACATGCTTCCAGCTGGGAAAACACAGACACTAAGGTCTATTTTCCTTTCTGACTAAAACGATTGTTTTATCAGTTGAAGTCTGACAGCTTCCAGGAGCTTCTGTGTGCTTACTGGGTCCCGCTGCTTCTGGTTTTGTTATCTTCCTTGCCAGAAGGTCTGTATTTCCCTGGCCATAACTCAGTTCCTCACCCATGTTCCTGCTTGACTCTTTTCACTTTTGAAACATTCCCAAACCTAGCCCTGCTACTCCTCAAGTTCACAGTCAGAGGTTTAGCCAAAAGAGTACCAGTGCTGTAGTGAAATGGCCCTACTGTTTCCCTGCTTTCTACCCCAATCCACACCTGCCCTCCCTCTTCCCCTAGATCCAGTCTTTCCTATTTCAGGTCCACTGCCTGTTTAAAATCTCCAATTCATTTGCCTCCTTTCCTTCATAATCATGATGCCACAACTCCTCCAGCTTACACAAATCCCTCATTCCCTTCATTCCTTTGTTAAAAATCTTTCCTTAATTACCATTCACCCTTCTTCAGTCCAATTGAAACTGCTTTCATATTACTGTAATGAACAAGTGACACGCAGACATCTTCCTGGTAAAGAGGGAATGCTTCTTCCTTATCTTTCATGATGTGCTTGTTAAGTTTGATATTGTCACTCACACTCTCTCTGTCCTTTGGCTTTTTAATTTTTTTCTTTCAGCTTTCAAGAATCTTTGTCTGGGGCTTCTGCCTCTCTGGCCATTGTGTTCTGGCTTTTCTGCTGCATTCTCTCTCTGTGGACTTGCCCTCTGTGTGCTTGTCTTACCCACAATTACCTTTATTCATGAACTTGGGCTATACTTAATTGTCCTCCCTTATCACTACT
Source organism: Gallinago undulata (assembly GCA_026546715.1). Taxonomy (NCBI): domain Eukaryota; kingdom Metazoa; phylum Chordata; class Aves; order Charadriiformes; family Scolopacidae; genus Gallinago; species Gallinago undulata. The sequence goes on along the minus strand of JAOTQQ010000001.1, from coordinate 191,086,579 downwards.
GCTGCCACTGTTTCATTGCCATTCCTGGATGATCTCGTATCAGTCCTTCCCTCTAGTAACATCTAGTAACCATTTAGTAACATCCTCGGACACTAAGCCAGTAGGTGATTCCTCTTCTCCCTGAAACCTACTTTTGTTAACCACCTCCTATCAGTGCCATCTCTGACTTACAAATGGCTTTAGAAATTAGGGCACAATACAGGGAGACTCCTAACAAAATTTAAAATTCAGAGTGTCACATAGTAGGACTGGGATCAAACTTTATGTCTGAGACAACAAGAGTAAATATGGAAGGGGCACCAGACATTCAGAAGAGACTTGCCAAGAGAAGCACTATGTTAGACCACAGTCCAGGGAAAACTGAGAGAAGATACAGTCTGGGGCAACTGACTGTGAGGTGATGGGCCAGGTCAGGTCATAGCTTTGGCTGCAGCCCCTAGGCTCCCTTTGACTTCATACACCGTATTTATGTGGTCGGCTTCAGGGCTGAAAACCCGCGCAAGACTTAAGAGATAGGCAAAAAAGGTTTGGGTTTTGGTGTGGCAGACCTTTGGAGGGAGAAACAGGTCCTGGTTAGATGCAGATGGTAGAATGAAACTTTTAATTAGAAGCTTCGGCTGGCCCTGGAGCAGGCAATGCTGCCTGTGAAACTGCTTGTCCAGACATGCCTTTTCAACCCAAGAATGCTGTTTTCTTACTGCCGAGATATCTGGCTCCAAGTTTTGCTTCTTTCATATGCTTCACTATCTTTTTGTCTGGTCTGACTGCTGGGAGAACTGCAGTATCTCTGCCTAGCAAGTGCTTGGCCTGTCTACCATACCACCTTCCTTTCTCCATCAAACCCTGCTGAGGGACAGGTTAAATCCTCTGAGATGAATTAAGCAGCAGAATGATGCTTGCTGAATTCTCAGGAACCTTCATTAAATGGAAAGCTTTCCTCTTCCCCATATAAAATTGCTCTGAGATGCTCTATGTTTCAAGATGCATTGAGGCACAATATCTCTTTTTAACATACTGTCATTTTATGTTGCTTGTTAAAACATTATAACAGCTTCCAAAGTAAAAAAAAAAAAAGATAAAACTAAACCCAAACATATTGTGCATAGATAATCTCTTAAATCCTCTGCTTATGTAAAGTCGAGGAAGGAACGTTAAAGTTTTTGAACGAGTTTTATCTAATTAGAAAGGACTTAATTACTTCTCTCCTGAAAGATGAGCCTCTGGCTGATAATTTTATGAGGATGGTATGCCTTAAGCAAAACCACAGAAAATGTTTTTCTGCCAGAATTTAAGAAAATAGAAGTTTCATCATAGAGACTATTATGAGTTTTGCACATGAGTTGCATTTATAAAAAATCTTTGCTGTCTCCCATAGACAGGCAATCAAAACTGAAATCAGAGAAAGAGTAGCAGAACAACTGACAAAGCTTCCATGTGTAAGTTCTTGCTTCTTCATTGTGAGATCTATTTCATGTTCAACCATTTTATTAACCAAGACATTCCCCCCACCTCATTCCTCTCCTTTTGTACCCCCAGCAATCTTCTGGGATTCCTTCTGTGGACTATCTAAAAGCAGGGGAGGTATTAATGCACCATTATCATGCCTGTTGTCACATGAGATATATTTTACAGGTTTTCAGACAGAATATTTTGTCTTGGAAACAGAAATGAAAAGTCTATTCTGTGAGAGGAGTGACAAGCTAAACCAGAAGCACAGCAGCAAAGACTCATGCAGCTCCTGGGCTGGATTCAGCTCTGTGGCTGGTGATAATTAATCATCCTTTACGGTCGTTATGAATCTGCATTCACACCGGTGGCTGAATCTTTTTGTGACCACGTTAACTCTTACAAGGGAGTTTATTTATTGACATAAACAGGCAAGTATCAAAGAGTTTAAGTTTAGCATTTGAATAAACTTTGACTGGCCAATATTTATATAATATTTATATTATATAAGTAATTAAATTTTATTAGACTGACTATGGTGTTCTACTCCACTTTGTGACCGATGCTCCTTTTTTGGTTGTATGAGTGGTGACCTTTAGCCTGAGTGTTCAGCAGAAAGCTACTGCTCTGTAAAATTCCACATGATGGATCAAAACCTAAAATTCTCCCCTCTCCATTAATGAATTTATTTATGCTTCTTCATTCAAAAGATGTCATTTCAAACAAGAAAAAAATATCATCTAACACATTGATACACATTTTGACACGTACGTTTCTCCTGGGACAAATGCACTTATGTTCTCCTGTTTAATACCACATGTCCACCACTGTTGGTCTGCAATTCTCAAATAAGTAAAGATTGCTCTTAATTACATGTCATGTTTCCTAGTAATGAATCATGTTATAAATAAAAGTAGAAGCACATATATTTATGTCTATATATGTAAATATATATATTTAACCTTGTATCTTTGTATATATGCATGTTTGTACATATACATAAATATGTTTTTAGCTTTTTTGTAGCCCTTGTTTCCAATAATTATTTTAGTCTAAGTTCCAAAATATGGATTTCGTTTAGTATTAACAAAACAATTAGTAAGGCAATAACAATTTACCATTATAAACGTATAACAAATATGTGCTTTTTACAATAAATTTAAAATAACATTTTTAATTAGCAAATGGAATCCAACATTTTCTAGTTGTCTCATTAAAATTAAATTAGATGCAGGTTTGGGAATTTTAATTCAAAACATTCACCTTTATTATTGAAACATGTTCCTGAACGGGTTCCTAGATTATTTTAGTAAACATCCATACTAATGTACTTGTAAAACATGGGGTTCAATCTTGTTAACATTCCCTTCCAGAATTAGGACATTGGAAGAATTTCACATCAGAAGGAAAAAGAAGATTGCATAAAATGACTTCAATCAGGCAAAGATTATTTCCATGTGTAACAGTGTAACTCAATTTACATTCCTACATCTCAAAATAATTTATGCAGTATTTTTAGTAATTAGTGAATACTTACTTGCTACACGCAAGATCCCTCAGTTGAGGTAACCGCACTGCAAGCAGCGCTGGGATGAAATTTTACATTTGTGGCAATATGGAATACTTACATCACCTACTTGAAGGTGTGTAGCTCTGGCCCTTTTGCATGACAGTGCCTCTCTCCCCTTCAGCAGCTGCGTACATAACCTAAGATTACTTATCTTCCTCTGTATCAAATATTTCTACAGTGTTTGTCATGAAGCACTATGTCCTTAAGGTAAGAAATTATATAATGCGTGAGAAAAAAAGACTAGAATACCTCAGTGCCTTCTATACTGCAAATTAGTGTTTCTAAGGCAACTCAATCAAGAAAAGCAAAGAGAAAAAAAAGTTGAGGAATAAGCATTTTAAGTGATAATGGCAGGCAGGAATTTCAAACAAATTTTAAGCTAAGTAAGGCTCACACTTAATACTTGTCCCGGGCTTGCTCTAGACCGTTTTTGCTCTGGATCTGTGAAGCTTGAAGGAAAAGACAAGTTTTAAAGAGGTTCGAGGGAGGCATTTCTCTGTGTGGATACTCAGGCTAAGCCAACAAACTGCACCGCTACCTCTGGGGCCTTTTAGTGTGAAGTGTCTGTAGACACCAGCCACCACCTGCACATACTTATCCACTTCTGCACCATCACAGACAGCACCAAGTAGAAGTTACTTTTTCCAGCCACACTAGGACCGTTTTGACTCTTAGTCAACTTAGGATAAGTAGTGGGGCACACTCAACTCACTATTAAGCTCCTGGAGTTGGGTCCACCCTGGAGTTCTCACCCCAGAGAGTCCTACAACTTCACAGAGAAAGAGCGGATCATGGACAAGCAACAGGCAGCAGTATGTTGGATCTGACCCTTCCCTCCAAAACCACCCTCACTCCTCCAGCCTTCCTCATCCCTCACACCCACAGAGGCAGAGGTGCCGAGAGGCAGAGGATGTGAGGAGAGGAGGAGAAAGAGGAAGAAGGTGGAAGGAGCCAGCCTTGGCAAGCAAAAGTTGCTAAATGCTGTGTTTGGATGCTCTTTTTTTCACAGATCTTCTCCCTTGTCCGTTGTGCCTTATCTTATATTGGGACAGTTAATTGCTCCCACACATATGTACAGTTTCCAACCCTGTCCTATTAAAGATTACCCATGTATTTTTTTTTCAGTCTAATATTCCAGAGCCTTTCCACTTTGAATTTTAATCCCACCGTCCTAAGTGACGAAGCCCTTTCGTCTTACATTGGCTGCTTACTTTGCACATCTTGTTTTACAAGGGGAAATGTGATTTTCATGGATACAAGTCTAATTTATGTCTTATCTAGAAAAATAATCCTTTTTTATTTCTCTAAATGGCATTGAAATGTGAAGTTAATGCAAAAACACAAGCACATGAAGATAATGAATTTCTGCTAAGCTCTGCGGTGCCTCATTTGTACCTCACGCAGAGTGCTGAACTAAGTAAAAACTTGATCTGCATCAAATGAAGTGAACTTAACTGACTTCCTTGAAGATTCATAAATGAGAAGGCCAGAGAGTAAGGCTGCAAGTGTAACGGGGAGAAATTCACCCAGCCGATCTGGTACCATGCTCAGGAGATGCAGCTGATCAATAAACTAAAGGAAACTTTCCAAATCACTTGCTGCAGTTTTTCTCCAAAAAATTATCAATCAGAGTCTTGTATACAAATAAACAACTGCCATGAAGATCCAAACTCTGAACATAAGAAAAATAAGGGAGTTAAAGATTTGCACATATTTTGTGCACCATTCTCCAAGAAAGCCCCCAGAAGTAGCCTTGTCTTGGAGAAGGTTACAAAGGAAAGCAAAAAAGCAATGTAAAGGTCTTGCAATTAATCTGATACAAAATACCATATGTTTTTGCATGCTTCATTAATGCTCCTTAGTTTGCCGTCTAGAAAGGCACAATAGTTTCAACCTTCAGGGGTCAGCAGTGCTCAGCATCTATGAACTGAGCGCTAAGCAACTGTGGAGACTATCGAGTAAGGGCCGGCTGCTGAATATCAATCCTGCAGTTTTAGGTTGGACAGTTTGGAATCTGAAGACCAGCTAATTACGTATCACCCGCCATCTCACGGTGACGCACGAATGCCACTAATCACCTGTACAGCTCCCTTTTGAGAAAAAAACAAACAGTATTTAATTCAGAGGGTACACTTGGAGATATTCTTCTGAATAGATTTGCTTGACTGTTTACTCATAGTTTTGAAATTAGATAAATGCAGTAGCCTTTTTTGAGCTTTCTAGTGCGAAGTCCTGTGTTTTGAGTGATAACATTCATTTTTGGAAAGCCTAATACTATCAGACTAGCTATACGTGGTCTGGAATAAAGCTTGGTAAATGCAGCAGAGTTTTGTGGCTGCACTGAAATACGAGTAGCGTAAAGAGAGGCTGCTTCACTGTCTCATTTTTATGCCCAGTGGTCTTTCCATAGACTGTTCTGCCTAAATTTTAGTTTTAGTAGATTACCTTCAAATTAGAGTAAATTAGAGCTCAGGATTTACTCACAGTGCAATGCCTTACTCCACTAGAAGCCTAACAATTTAAACGCAAGGGAGCACAATCTTTACAGCTTCAGAGTTGTCTTGACAATGTGCTGTTTATGGACTCTTTTTAGCACACACAGGCAGACATGCATGCAAAGCCCAGAGGGTGAAGTGAAATGACTCAAACACCGGATTTCTCCTGTTACAGCATTAACATTATTGCTATTCCAGGCTTTCTTATTCTTGTTAAATAACAGTGGACTGAATAAAAAGGGAATAAGAAGTGTGATGGATATGACAATATAATGATGACAGTATAATAAATTAATGCTTACCATTTCCTGAGTGTTTGCAAAATCTGCCTCTTTCGAGCTACACTGCACCAAAAGCATTATAATATTAATCAGGACGATACAAAGGAATACATATTTGTATCAAAATCTACTTAAGAGTAATGAGCATTCCTGCTCCCTAAAGACAACTAAAATGAAAAACCAAGAGGTTTACATCTCATTGAAACAGTAAATGACACCCTGGTAATGCCACTGCATATCCAGAGAGGCATGTTTATACGTGGTTAAAAATACAGTCTCACCCTTAGCACACTGTCTTGCATGCAGAATTTTATTGCATGTGGAATAAACTACCCTGCATCTAACCCAGAATCACCCAGGTATTTTTATGTGATCTCAAATGAACATAAAAGAGGAGTGCATAGAGCAGCCATTACTTTGCTATTTCTGCAGCATCCGTCAAGAAGCAGCAGCACAGTCTCAGTGCAGAAAGTGTTAGTGCTTCTGAAACATGTTATTAGTATAAATCTTGGCCTGGATTTGACTTTATTTTATATTTAATGACAAGATGTCAAAAATACTTTGATCTGTATTAATGTAGTTGCTAGAATGAAAATACTTCCAGTCAATTAGTGTTTTGATCCAAAGCAGTTAGCTACACCATCCTGTCTTCAAGTCCTGACTGATGCTCTTCTACACAACAGTCAGTCTCTCACCCATGGCACAGCGAGGTGACTTACCACAAGGGAGTAGCAAATCTTGAATCCCGGTTTAGCCACAAAGTAGTCATCGGATTTGAAGGTTATCTTTATCTGATTTGTTCTTGATGTTATTCTTGGAGGTACTTCCTTGTGTCCACACCACCGTCCTCGTATAACCGTGCTGGTCTCTGATACATCTTCCACTTCCACAAAGTCATACCTGAAAACCATTTTGCAGGATTAATTTTTGTTAAGTCTGGTTACAGAAGATGGTTGCAAATAGACAGGCTCGCGGCTGGAGACACAGAGACAACTGTCCCCCATTCTCCACTGCAAAACATCAGACTAAGTATTACAAATGGTGGACGCGCTCATGCTAGACGTGCAGCACTGAGCTGCAAGCTACTGCCTGAGTGCTCAAATGGCTGCTTTTTGTGCCCTGGCACATGGCAGATTGTATTTTCTACCACGTTAAAACAGCCATGGGAGGCACTTGTATGTGCTTTGTACACAGTGAACATACACATCACTATGTGGTGGATAAAATATTTAAGGCAGGCTGCCCACGCTGAGCAGCTGCAAGCCCTTGTGCACTTTCTGGTGGAGCAAAGGATGATGCTGGGAGGACACAGGGCAACAGATGCTGCTGAAAGGTGCTCTTTAGGATGTTCTTCGTAGGTGGCCCATGCCTTGGCTGTGGTGCCCTTGAGCCCTGCAGGCTCTGCCAGGAGATGCAGGGATGAGAGGACACAGTGACAGCACTCACTGCCACAAACTGCATATTTGCTGGCTTGGGTCATTTATTGAGTTTGCTTCTTGAGCTGGAGAATAAGGAAACTCCTGCTCTTATTAACTCCATGGGAAAAATAGTCCCCAATATCTGTGGAGCCAGAATTAGGCCCCACACGCTGCAGCTAGCGAGGAAGAGGTGATGACAAGTGGGACAGACTGAGTGCAGGCAATGAGAGATGGGGAGAGCTGCCATCCCCACACTACAGTTAAGCCTTAAACTTCAGAGGTCTTTACCAGGAAAGGTTTTTATTATCGAAGTATGTGTATCCTCCGAAGAGGGAGTTTAAGACTGTTAACCGATTCCTACTAGAAATGTGCTGTTCCCCATCCCCTGGGCCAAGCGTCTGCCTCCCTACCCAGTTGTGGGAGCTGAATAGCTCTGTAAATAGCAGACCTGCTTCTCTTTTTCTGCTAAGATCACATGTGAAAAAACCACAAATACTATGTGGCTTGAGAATATCAGCACTGCTGCTTTTATATGCACTGACCCCAAATTGCACAGAACAGAAAATAACAGCTTTGCCATAACCAAATCACCTCAATCTGCCCAAGTTCTGCTGAAACAACCATTTTTTCATAACACTGCAAAGTTTAGTTCCAGACAGGGGTAACATTGTCTCAGGCTCCCGCCACTGTCCTTTGCTCCCGTGCCCTCATGGTGATGGATGTGGTACCCAGGCAGAGCTTGGTGGTGTCACAGGAGCATCCCCCACCATCCCCCGGGCATTGCACTAGCTAGTGAATGCTCATTGTAACACGAGGGGTTGCAGAGTTTCCAGCATAAGATAACCTTGTAGGCTTTGGTGAAAATCGTCCTGACTGGCCTCCCCACTTTCTGAGGCCAGGAGCCAGACTAACTGCTAGCCAAAATGTGGCAAATCAATCCATGGTCTTTCAGGGATTATTTCTCCTTTCAACAGCGGCTTTGTTGCAATGGTCATGGAAGTGGGTGCAATCTCGGTTGTTTGTGTGCATCCAAGGAGCCTCGGAGGCTGGGTAATTTAATTGCTTTTCAGAATCATCTCTTATCAAGTGCCTGTGGAAATGCTGAAAGCACTTCTAGAAAATTCTGTAAAACCTTGAATATTTCCCCTCCTCCTGAAATAGCTCTGCTAAAATATACCTTTTCATTCCTCACACTGACTGAATTTCAATCAGTTCAGTCTTAATAGTATGCAAATTACAATAATTAGCATTAATGAAAAATTGAAAGAAAACACTAGGAAGTTTCTGGGAAAAAAAAAACAACCATAAGGTCAAAAGCAAGTACAAAAGGAAGGTAAGCTGCAGAGGTCCTGAATTGTTTTTCCAATGGGCACGACATTCAAGCACATGCTCAGCTCTCAGCATTCATTTCAATTAAAACACGCCTGGCTGTCTCTCTAAAGCAGCACTGCAGGGATTGTCAGGGACTGAAGTTGCAGAAAGGACCTAGTTTTGAAAAACATATTGAACATTAGCAAAAAATCTAACTACGCACACAGTACTTAACAGGCTTAAAGGCATCACGAGCTGTCTGCCTGAGAAATTCCTCGCTCTGCAAGTAATACTATGCAAATAAAGGTCTTCCAGGAATGCCAGGGAAAGCTTTATTGCAGAAAAGAATGTGGTATTTCTCCAGCTTCTATAGACACTATGGGTGATGGAAGTTCTTCGCTTCTCTCTGCAGCTCAAATTAGATCCTCTGGAAAAAGCAGGAGCTCTGTCTTCCAAGACAGTCCCCAAACCCATAAAGCCAGCAACAGCTCGACTTCCTCTCACCGTGCCACCACCTTTAATGGCTCTTGACAGAGAATACTTCTTTTTTATTTTTTTTTTCCACAGTAAATTAGCCCTCCGTTTCAAAGTTGAAATGCTTTAAGGTCAGCCACAGTTTATCCACTATGTAAATATTAACAGGCCGCTTCTGTGTGCATTGGGCTCTCGGTCTGGGAAAGTGTTTGCGGTGCTGGGAGGTAACTGTCCTGACCGACTCTGCTGCTGGTCTTGGACCAACAGCACCAGAGCAGAGCAAGCAGCTGCCAAGACCATCAAGGCGCAGGAAGGAGAGCTGGTTTCAGGCTGCATTCTTTTATTACTAAATGGAAAGCAAACCTGCAGATTGGTAACGTAAAAAATTAATAAAGCAAAACAAGAGAAAAAAAAATTAAAATTCCACCCTGTAAAACCCTGCAGAGCTGCCAAACCCTATAAATGCAAATTAATTGACAGAGAAGATAAGATAAGCAGAGGCTGGCTGCACAGAAATCCTAACAACCCAGTTCTCTGCATAGATAAGGCCTAAGTAACAACATGATCAGGCAGAGAGCTGAAGCTGAGACTTGAGCGTTTTATGTAAGTAGCATCACAGTAGAGCATATGGGAATCCTGAGCCTGCTCTCTCCCACAGAACAGAGAGCTGAATAAAAGAAATATAAACAAAAAAAAAACCTCCGCAGACTTACACTGTTTTAGTGACTGTTGGCAAGATTCACCTCTGTGCTCTGCTAATGCAAAGCAGTTTACCCACCTGGGTTAATCAGCCAGGCCAACTGAGCTTACGGTCACTTTTACTTAAAAGGGGAAACCAAAGCAACCGGGATACAGTAGAATATATTTTATTAGATATACCAGAGTGCACTGAAGTTTGTGGGTGCATATTTAAAGGTTATAAAAGAAACTGTACCAGTGAAGAACAGCAATAAAGACAAATAATTTGAAGATCATAGTTATGTTTTTTCAGTGCATTTCTATCTGTCCCATCACATCCCAATATAAAAACATACCTACCCACTCACACCTCCCAGAACCTTCCACATACTAAAAAAGATGCTTTTTTTTCTGGCTGAAACATGACAGAGGTGATAGAGGACAAAATCCTATTAAAGTAGTACCTGAGCTGTTAGGCAGCTGGATTTGAGCATACAAGTGACTTGTGCTTAAAATATGACAGAAGGACTAAAACCTGCCAAAACCTATTCAAGTCCAGAACAGCTCAGTTTACAAATAAACTCAAAGATCAATTAGGGTTGGAAGGTTTGTCCTCCAAGGAGGGCCATCACAGATCCAGCCAGAGATGCCCAGGTTTTGGTTTGCAGTCTCATGCCAGTGGCCACATCCTGAAGCTCGAAGGTGGTATTAAGGAGCCCTTTGCAAACTTCCACTCACCTGCAGATATCATTTTCAGGCTCCTCCAGTCCGAACTGATTATCAAAAGCCAGCTGGATCCTGGTGCTCTCTGGGGAGTGGAGGCGCCACGTCAGCAGGAGGTTCCTGGGGTAACTGCTGGGGAAGCGAGGACTGTGGATGCAGCCGTTCCCTGCCACGCTGATGGTCTCTTCTTTTCGGTACAAGTCTGTGAGGTGATTGCTCTCTGTTAGTAGTCACAACTTGTAGAAATTAGTATGTTGTTCCACTTACAGGAAGGCAAAAAACACAACAGTTTATAACACAGCACAAATTATTTGCATTTAAAGTCTATAAAAAGTTGGGTCCAGGAGCAGTTCTTATTAAATAGGAAGTACAGTGCATTTTCTCTTAATTCAACCCCCTATAAACAATAAGAACAACAGTACTCAACTACATAGACTTTTTTTTATGATAAGTACGCCATTACTTTTACATTGATATCAATTATATAATTTCCTTCTCACCATTTTGGTTTTAAAACAGAATTTAAACTTTAATAAAAGCTGTAAGCTTGAGAACAATGAAGTGACACAGAATGAGGTAAAAAGGGAAACGTCCCTGATTCCCAAATTTGGTCCTCTGGAGAGAGTTGCCCTCTAAACAAAAGCAGCAATAAAACGGCTGCAGGAAAGTGCATGCGAGTGAGTCTAAGTTTGTTTATTGCGCTTAAGTTATTTCCTCCCAGAAGCATGTGTTAGGTCACATTTTGATTTTATTTATATGGTGTGAATCATTTGCTGTCAATGGATCATTAACACAAATAGCTACTCCACACTTACATTGATGTCACTGAAGCCAGAAACTGCCCCATCAACTGTCTTACTGAGTAACTTCAAGACAAATAGCCACGTCTTTACTTAATCCAAATTCCATAGCTTCTGCCTGCGCAAATACTCACTTGTTCCTAAAGTTTACTTATACTGAGGTAAAGCTTCAGCTGCTATAAATCCCGGCTTCAAGAATAACAGGAAATGTGGCAAGACCCAGCCCTCTAAATGTCAAAATGTCTTCTCAGTTGCACCATGCACTTGCATTGTCCCGCTGTTACTGATACTGGAATTTGGCTCCCAGCATCAAATAACTGCAAACAACTTTTTGTTCTGCATTAAGAACTTTAGTGTGGTGAACTTTTGAGGATCAGAAGGCTCCAAGGTAACACACAGACCACAGCAGGGTTCAATTCCCAGTTAAGAGACTCAAATCTGAGCCCACACCCATGAGACAGCTATCTGTGCTCCCCATGTGGTGTATGGGGACCCAGGGCTCAGTTCAATTACTCACAGAGAGACTTCTAACACCATTTAAGACATAGTATGGTTTCCTGTCTGGCTTCCATGAGGACATGGAGGTCCAGCACCACAGCCAACAGCCCCAAGCAGAAGGCCCATGGAAGCTGTGTTGTCCCATGGAGCTACCTGCATGTGGGCAAGCTTAGATGCTTCCCAACGTGGCTGGTGGGAGCTATATCTGGACAGGTCTTGACTCAGTCACCCAACTGCATTGACCAAGTTTCTACTTACTAACGGGAATGCAGATGCTAGCTTTTATGCAAATGCCAAGACTCCACTAAAGACAAATATATTTGTTTCATAACATAAATGCTGATAGGAAACATGAACCCAAAGAAAAAGGCATGAGCTGAATGGTAAGTACATTTATTTTTCAGGTTGCTTTTCACTAATTCCTGGCTATAAATACCTCCCCGTACATAGCTGTAAGCAAAGCATGGCTGTGTGTCAACAGTTCATTGTACCCTTCTGACAGGGTAATAATTCTAGTTTCCCAACAACCGGAAACTTAGAAGTTAAAAGTCTGGTTTTCCTGTAAAATCTATCTCCAAAGATCTATTTGTGACATATTTTAAGATGCTTTCATTTAAGATGAAATGTTTTCACACCCTGATCCACCATTTCTAGGCAAATACAGCCCTGACTCCATAGCTCACAAACCCGGTTTTGTTTTCTTTTGTTCTGTTTTGACCAAACAATTTGTATTGGAAAAATGAAAATTCAGTGAAAACAAAGATCACCCACCCATCAGTTTTGTTGCAATTTTCAACAGAAACACCTACACTTATGTCTTTTTTCTTTTTTTTTTTTTTAATGAAAAAAAAACAACAAAAAACCACTTCTGTTCACCCTAATCTGGAATGAAACAAAATGTCCAGCCAACACTACTCAGTTCCTACTGAAATGCTGAGGACTTTTGGATCTGAAAACACCTAATACACCCAAGAGGACAAGAGTATTTCACAGGACTATGTCCACAATGTCCAGGAAAAGGGATAAAAATAAAACAGTTTTGATGACAACAAACTCTGCAGTTTTGAATGAAACAACCATTCCCAGAGCCAGAACAAAAGTTACTGCAGTCAAACACGGCAGAACTCATCCTACACTTGAGAGGACTTTGCTCTTCTTTCTTGGACAGCAAACTCCTGCCATTTTCCCACCATCAGCACGCATTTCACTGTGTGGTGCAACGTGGTTCACGCTTCTGAGGGAAAGGTTCCCTTTTCCCAAACAGTCCTAATACAGGCTTTACTCTGGAGGTGCCAAGTGCTGAGATAAGAGTGCTAGGGACAGCATCTTTTAAATGTGCTCATGCATACACACACCCCCAAAGACAAAATCTGTGCACTTTACTCAGCACACCAGCTGAGAAAGTATGTTGTCAGTGTTCTCGTACACCAAGAAGATAGGTTCTGTCATGGCTTTTTATTTAACTTAAACTCTGATTCCCACAGCCTGGGGTTCTCTGCCAGCAAGTCAGCCACAGCTGACCAAGATCAGTGCTGAAGTGTAATAGCTAGTGCAGCTCTGCAGTATCCAAGATGGACAGGTAAATGGAGAAATAAAGCTGCACATGTTAAAAAGCTTAAAAATTAAAGGAGAGAGACTTGTTATTTCTATCATAGTAAATGCAGTAATTATAAAGGCATTACAGAGGAAAGGCTGGAGAGAAGCATGGGGAGACAATGCTCAGTAGAGTAAAATAGGGGACATAAAAATATTACAGTATGAAGTTATGCCTTTTCCACAAAGAAAGTATGTTTGAAAAGAATGGCTATAAATACTTTTTCTATAACTCACAGGGGATGAAATGCAAAGCCACTCAGAGCCTTCACCTGACACTGAAACAGACTCTTCAGGAGCTCTGATACAGCTTGATTCCCTCTTACCTCTCTCTCCATGTGCTAATTTACAGCCTGAAGTGGCGTAACAAGGAGTGGTACCAAATGCACTAGAGTTTTCCAAGGGGATTTTCAGTGGGATTTTGTTAACTGGTTTAATTAGATGCGGGAACATAGTCAACCCAAACTCCATCTCTGGAGTTTGGCCCCTCATGAATCATCAAGCATTTGGGAAACAGCTTGAGGAGATGTGAGCAACTCCTGTACTTCTTGTAGCAACCAAGATGTGTGACTAAAATGACAAGATCTTTACAACAAGCACTGTTCTCATCAGATACACTGGAGGACCTCGCGGAACTGAGACACTGGCCATGGGGAAAGTCAGGGGGAAAAAACACTTGAGGAAAGATGAAGGCAAAGGAAAAGGCAGTGCCCCTTTCAAGGCACTGAACTGTCCCTTCTTGCAATGCAATAAAATCCAGCATTATACAGTGTCCCAAATGTCACATACTAAATGTATTCCATAATGCTTTATGGGAGTAAATAAAAGACGACAGTGGGTAATACACTGCCTGTCACATTTACTAAAGAGCATATAAAATCACTTCATGATGAATAAAAGTAGGTGTTAAGTCATAAGGCAAAAAGGCCATTTAAGCAATTCACAGAAGGAGGATATTCTAGATGGCAGGAGCTACAAGACATCCTTGCACTGGGGGAGGGAACGTGTCTCATAAGGAAGATGAGTGGGAAGGAAGCTGGAAGGCATCCCTCGGAGTGAGGCAATTCCCTGCAGAGAGTCTGAACTGACTGGGAAACAGCTTGCTCTATATTTTATTTATCTGAACTAATCTCTCTTTTCTTTTCCTCTTATTCTTTCCCAACCACTAATTTTAAACATAACGGTATGCATGTTAGCCCAGCTGTCCAGGTCAGAGGAGTTCCCATTAAAGCGCCCAAAGCAGCTGCATTTTCAGCAGCGCTTGCCTTCCTTCTCTGGCATTGAGGGCAGCTGAGTGTCAAACTGGGAACTGCAAAGTTTAGCTCAATATTCAGAAAATTTGCTTGCCTCAAGACTTTCCTCACTGTGGGTGCCCAGCACATCCAATGTTTCTCCTTCCCAGTTAGGGCACGTTCTCCTAATGCCATGCTGCATAAGCAGCAAGATTGAGAAATAAATTTCATCCTCTCTGCATTTCCTTGCAAGCTTTAGCAATGTACAGACACAGTCTTGTTAAAGCTATTTCCAGTCATGACATACCTACTACAGAAATAAGCTTGCTTTTATCATCATTCAACAGACAAGGAATTCCTTCACTGAAATTAAAAAAAAAAAGGTGCAATTACTGCTTGCTTATAGCTAATCTGATATCTGTTCTTTGATATCCATTGAGCAAGCAGAGTCAGTTAAGTGTCAATTCCTTCAGAAAGAAGAAGAATTCAGATAACAACCCTGTCTGGACCTAACCAATAAAATGGAATATTTAGTTTCAGTTTTCCAAGATTTCTGGAATTTTAGCCTCACTTCCTAAAGTGTTGTCCAGTCTATATGTTTGCTTGTTTTTCTTCTCCTTGTAGAAGTGGTTGACCATCCTCAACAACCTTGACACAGTGGTAGAGGCTGAAAAGATACCATATTCTGACATGTTTTATGACAAGAAATATACTATCTTAAAACCCATGAAATGTAATCTGATAAGCTCATCCTCTGCTACAGCTGAGGAGAGAGTTGCTGGAAACCATGTGAAGTTCATTTTACCACTCACGAAACTATTTGTTATTTCAGGAAAGGACCTTGGGAGTTTGCACGTGGGAGTTTTCCAGATATAACCCTCCTCCCCCATGGCTGTTCTCTTTGAAACAAATACAGCGGTCAATGGTTTGCCACCAGTTGTTAAACAAATGAGGTAACCTTTGGGGAGAATAATAGCTCTTCAGTTCCTCCAGATGAAAATTAGCTTGATCTAAATAGCTGAATCCACTGAGTGAGAAGCAAAGAACAGTAAAACATTTTTGAATTCAGGCCACAAATCAGTTCATCTCGGGGACAGGCATGCCAAGCAAGCTGTATTTATGGCAGCCTGTTCAGATATTCATTGGCTTTTTTTTTTATTCCTCCACCCTCCTGCAATAAGGAGAAACTTTATTTGTTATCCATAAGGTTCTGTGTAAATCAGAGGAAAAGATGACAGAGTTCATGGTCAAAATACTGTATTCCATAGCTGGTCACAGCTTGTTGGGAAGATATAAAACTGTAAGGTCATTTCTCTTATGAAAATGATTTTTTTAAAATGAAGAAAAACAATAAACCTAATCCTATTCGGTGAACACATCGCATTTCTGCTCTCTGATGAAGATAATACTACATGGTAGTACCTGTCTCCGACATCTTTGTCACAGAAGCCTAACTCAACTAAGTTAGCTCTGCTCCCACCACGATTCACTAGCAGTTCTCTAAGAAGGCAGGCCAAGAGTTTGGGATCCCAAAGCATTGGGATCACCAGTAATGAAACAGGAATACCACAACCCTGTCCAAGCTAAAAACTGTATATTATCTCTTATGGAGGGACTAAGCTAAAAAAACAGTCATTCTGGCATAAGGATGCATATGTAAGAGTATATTGGGCCAGTGGATTCAGTCCAAAGCATTGCTTCAAGTTGCCTCCAATGTCAGTAGTCCCGTTTATTTCAAGGATACTACACAATAACTTATAGTGTAAGGTCGTACTTATGGAGTGTTCTGGATCAAGACCTAAATAAGAGAGCAGCATTTTAACACCACCCTATTTGTTACTTGTCACCCAGCAACTGAGCAATTAAGAAGTGGACCCAAACCCCACTGGAGTTGATGAAAGACTCTCAGTTTAGTTGGCTTCCTACTGAACTTCAAAGAAGCAGCTCCAGGAACCCGCTCCTTCTCTTATCAACAGGCCCTTTCTTTTTATTGGGAGCATGAAAGACACTCCAGACGGGGTTCAAATCGAAAGCAGGACCCCTTCTGTCACTGAGGCAATATCAAATGATGCTGTGTGCATGTTCAGCCAAATTCAAACCTCACGCACACTCACTCTGAACCCATGGAGATCTTTGACAGAACAATATGCTTATATCTATGTAGGATATATCAAAGCAATAAAAAATTGAGTTGTAGTTGAAAGAAGCAAAATTAGCCAGTGCAGAATACCAGTACAGAAGGTATCAGAGAATAAAAAAAATAACCGTTGTCTAACATTCATTTCAGAACTGTCATCCATTTTATACCAGAATGGGTAGTGGTCTCTGCCTATGCTTCTGTGCAGAGCAACCCCACGAGTCTTGGCATTACGCAGTAAATCTATGGTTGAACATGACACTCATGACACTATTAAGTAGGTAATTGATAAAGAACTCCGGGCATATAATTCATAGAGACAGCTTCTCACTATAATGAGAATTATTTTATTTGCATTCAGTAATATTATTTGTGCTGTGGAATTGGTCACCATTATAACTGCATTTTGAATGCATAGACTTCCACAGATGAATACTGAGAAAATAACTCCTTACTTATTTTTATGGGGATATCAAACTCTGTGATGTTTGGTTTTTTGCAGTGACTTGTATTACTTGCCTTTATTTGACTTCTTGATAGAGGTTCTGTTTTACACCAAAGAACTTGCTGAATGTTTTATATTATAGCAAAAGTGTCAACAGAAAAGTAACATATGGTAGGTCAACATATAAAAAACTTTCTTAAATGCTAGTTCTTTCATGGGTGGTAGTGTTGCAATGTATCTCTCTGTTGGATTCTTAAACCAACAGCAAAATGAACCTATCTCTCTCTTGCGATTCCATAATTAAGTATGAAAAAAGAAAACATATACACCAAGAATGCATAGCTCTAATGATGTGGAGCAAGACTAATGCAAATAACACCATGATCACGAGAATAAAAATACATAAAACCTTGAGAAAACGTGAGGAAAAAATAAGTGGGAAATGACTCTTCTGGTGCTACAAGGAGTTTAAGGGAAACCTGATAGCTGAAGCAGAAGTTTGCAGTAAGTGCCAACACCTCCACGAAAAGGCTGGAACACAACAAACTTGTGTAGTGCCTGGGACAAGATGATGCCAATTATTGTCACAATTGCTATTAAGCATGAAGATCAACACCAGACTTTGGCTCACAGTGTTTTGCAAAGAATTAGAGCATTGTGACTTCAGGCACTCCACAATTTCCTGTTTAGGCTGTGGCTTCAAGTAAGCAGACCTTCCTTCAAATCTTCCTGGTGCAATGAAAATATGCTCCTTTTTCCTTTTCCCTTCATTATTCTTCAAAGTTTTATGACCAAGCAAGGACTATTTGCTTTGGAAATCTGGCATGGCTCAAGCCTTAAAAAAGAATTTGTTTTAAAATACTGTTTTAGAAGCTGTTTCAGTCAAGCACTCCTAAGAATCTGCAAGATGTGGGATTTCCTCGAAGAAAGAATAATGTCGATAAAAGGAAAGAGAAAATCCTGTCAAAGGGGGAAAGGCTTCTCATGTTAAACATATTGTAGCAGATAGAGATGCAATTACTGAGTGGAAGGTCCTACGTTAGAACATTAGGCAGTAAAAGAAGAAACTGTTTCAAAAGACAAATCAAGGAAATTGTCTCTTGTAACAGGAGTTTCCTTACCCTCTATGTCGCTATTGAAGATCCAAAACCTCTGGAAGGGAGTGAAAGGTCGCTTCTTATAATGGAAATTCTGGCAATAGCGTTCTAGCCAACACTGCCTCCTTGGCCTGAGTTTGCCAGGGGCATGCTTTTAGTCTCTTAGGGTCTGTCTATCAACCCATTGCACAAAGACAAAAGCTCATGGGGATATTTCAGTCCCACAAGGCAGGTGTCTCAAAGACCTAAGTACCTGAAAGTTAGTGAGATCTTTCAAAAAAAAAAAAAACAACCACAGGCAGATCTCACTGTATTAAAATATGATTGCCAGTAGTCCGTTCCTTTTTCTGTAGTAGTCTAGCAGCTAAATTTCTTGCAAGGAAATAGGAGCCTGTGTTGTGATTCTTTTATTTCCTTGAGAGAATTCAGACCACCTCTGTCTCCTTCGAAGGGAAGAATGAGTTCTGGGTGCTGTTTCAAAGATGGGTTGTCCATTTTCCAAGAAACAGTTAAGAGGTAAAACACAGAAGCAGGTCTTGGAGCAGGGACTAAACCCCAAAACTTAGCCATAAAGATCCAGCAGCTTTTCTACTTTCTGGCTCCAAGACATGTTGTCCTGGGTCTCTGACAGTTTAGTCCAGACCACCAGACCACAGAACAAAGGTTCCTTTTTTGTCTCCATGCCTGACTTTTCTTCTCATGGGAACCTCAACACTGGGGCAGAAAGGGAAGTAGACATTGAGGTCTTTTCCCAGAATGGAGGCAGAACCCAAGTAGGGGCACAGGGACAGCCTTCCCTCATTCAGATAAAACCCCTGTGTTGAGAAACAACATTTCCCCAGTTTGGAAAGCAATTTAAGGCGTACATACTGCAAATACTGAGTACGTTAAGTGCAGAGGATCTTTCCTGTAAGTGCTTAGGACTTTCTCCGGAGGTTTGGCATCAGAACGCTGCAGAGCTGTCATGTGGACAGATACTGCAATTTAACAAAGTTTCCAGGCACATTCATAAAATTCTTGGCTATGGCCTTCTTTTATTGTTACGATCTTGCACCAAAGGATCATCTAGAGACTTCCTTAGTTCTGCAGCAAAGAATGAACTTGCCAATGGGCAACTACATGTGGTAAAAGAGCAGGAAAGCTCATTCACTGCCAGTATGGGCAGATGCTACCCTATATGGGACCAGTGGCTGGGAAGACGATGCTGGTGCACACCAGCACAGCCCACAAGATCAGGTACTACTATGCCATGTGCGGCAAAAGTCTCTCACACCAGCACAGCCACATCCTGATCACTGTAAGCTGAAACCAAAATTGGAAATGGAGTTGACTCCAAAGGCTCGATTTACACATTCCAGCTTCCCAAGTCCTTTCTGGAAAAACAGCTGTTTGGCTGATTACCAAGAGGAAGTGATTGGAAACATTCCTTCTAGGCTAGTGGGGGTGTTTAACAAAAAACTAAGAGCCTAAGAGGTGGTGGAAGTCACTGTTCAGGCTCAACTCATGCTGCAGCTGTCCCACCCGCGCTCAGCCCCACTCAGGGATACGGGGCTTCCTGTGTGTAACACTGGATGGTGAGGGTAAGGATGGCAACTAATGACAATCATGTCACTTTTATTTTCAACTGTGGATCTAGATTTCTACTCCTTAGAAAACTAGGTTTTGTTCTTTACCCAGAAGCTCCTAAAATGTGATGGGAAAACTACAAATAATAACAGTAATTAAAACATTACGTTAAGGTTACTTCCTCTTTTCCCACAAAATTAATTTGCAACAAAAGATGTACTAGAGGTTTTCTTCCCAAGAGAAAGGTTTTCTGTCCATTTAATCCATTAAATAAATTTCATTTCACACAATTTCAGCTGAAAAACATGTGAGCAGAGCAGAACTGGGCCATTCTGCTGCAGACATTCTCAAACCTTTTATAATACGTTTCCCTGCTCTTAAGTTTGTTAAGTTCGAGCTACAACAGACAGTGCACGAGCAGATGAAAACACACTGAAACTTGTTTGGAGGAAACGATATTCAGAACTCTGCTAAGACTCCATGGGGAATAGACATTATGCTTCTTTATGTTCTGAACAGGGCTGAGTATACTGTTGGCAAATCAAGAAGTAATTAAATAATCCTTCACTTTCATGGGCCTTTGATGAACTCTCACTTTTAAATGGAAAACTGGAGTCCCCTGTGTAATCACACTGGAGGTAAAGTCAAATTTCAAAGTTGTCCTTTGACTGTGGATTCAGTGAAACGTTTGCAAGAACAAGAATTGAGCAGTTAAAATGATAAATTCAGCCAGCTTCAGCTCCAGATCTCACCAGCAGGAAGACGAAGCAGCACATTTCACTTGTCCAGCTTTCAGAAGACATGTGAGATGACATAATGTTAACTAGCAGACACCACCAGCACCCCCTCACCTTAAAGCTTCCAGAGAAGCATGGTGAACCAACCAAACTCAGTTTGCCCCCACCTTCCTGAAAGCCTAATGCTACGGAGAAATGCCTGTAGATGTCAGGGCAGAGGATTCAAGGGAGAAATCTTAGGCTGTGCCTTACTCCTCTTGATATAGATGGCACATCAAAAAAAGCAGAGAACCACACAATGGTGGTATGCATGTAGCTCAACACCAGGTGAAACTTTGATGCTTGGCTCAGGCATGACTGGAGTAGGTCCCTGGGAGCCTGCAGGACCCAGCAAGTGGAGACCAATTCCAGGCCACCAAAGCTTGCAGCCTTCAGCCAGCCCTATGGTGAGAAGGTCCACCCTCCATTTGTGTTGGCTGGGGAAGTCAAAGGCTACTATTTCACTGCTGTCTCTCCCCAGCTCTGTGCTGGTATTGATGTTGTACATCTAGATGAATGTCACGCGTTGAGGTCCTGTCCAGTAGAAATACACAGCTGCGTGCTGAGTATTTAACACAGCTCCAAGCAGCTGTTTGGCTGGAGAGAAGCCTGATAAGAGGCTTATGTGACTGAGATAAAAAGGGTGAGAAAGTCCAATAAACACAGTACGCTCACATCATTTCATTTTGTGAACACCCTGTATTGGAGCTATTGAGTGGAGACAGGGACATACTGCACCATTTCCTAGGAAAACTTTTTTCCACGCTAATGCTTGGAAAGCAGAAGGCTGCCTTGACACTCTCTGGACTACGTGAACAAGTGTTTTTTACTCAGTTAGCTTTGTGTATCTTCATGGCAATCTAGCATTATAGTCCAGTAAGACAAAAAATTTAGCATCAGTCCATCTTTGCTCCTAACAAGAACAGAATGTATGACACCAGGGTTTTTTAAAAACTTCAGCAACCTTGAGCCAGATATTACCAGATATGGCACCAAGAAAAGAAAAATAATTTCACCATAGTCCTGCCTAAAATTCCACTTTGGTCACTTTCCAGAAAACAAAAGAAAAAAAGAGGAATAATAAATGTTCCTTTATTACTCAGAATAAAAGCTCAGAAAATAACGGTTACAAACCACTTCACTCTTGCCAGGTTGAAACCTTGCCCAAAGGAGGAAAAATTTTAAGTTCATATACTTGACAGACGAAAAGAAAAAAAAATTCAGCTTGGCAGAACAGATATGAAAACATGATTTATGACAAGTTTGGTGTAAGGAAAAACTGTATTTTTCTGGTTTCTATTTGTTGGAAAGAATTCCAGGGGCCTTTCTTTTTTGTTGTTCGTTTGCACTTCCAACATGCTTCAGTCATTCTCACTGAGTTTATCTGAGTCTTTTCCATGGAAACCATGGAAGAACAGTCCACCAAAGCATAAAATTTTAAGCCTTTCTTGATTCAGACTCCTACTTTACAGAAGACACTTAAGAGTACTCAATAAGATAGAATGGCAACAACCATTCTGGGGTTCTCGAAGGTGAAATGTTCTCTGGCTTTTTTATAGCTTAGACTGTAATTAAGAAAATACCAAAACTATGATCTTGAATACCTTCTAGCATGAACTATAGTTAAATAACTGACATCTTTGGTAAATAACATAAGTAGTTTTATTTACACAGCTCTGCACTACTGTCCTATCAGTTGCTGGTCCCTGTATTGATTAACTTGATTTAAAGTGGTTGCTGGGGTTTGTTTTTTTTTGCATTCTGAGGGTGCTCCTCATCTCCACCTTTCTCAAACCTTCACTTTTGATTTGTTACCAAGACAAATTTCCTACGTCATAAACCTCACGAGCTGTTACAAACACTGATTGCCTCCGTGCTCAGACATTTCTCCTCTCAGCTCACAGCTGAAGCTGGGCAGCTGCAGGGACCAGTGAGATGCTGGACTTGGCTATCAACATCAGCTCAGGGAAGCTGCAGTTGCACTGGGGCAATTGCACAGAGACTCTTCACTCCACCTCCTTCCCACTCATCAGATTTGCCAACCCAGTCCTTGCCCTTTCAGTGCTCAAGCTGTGGGGCAGCATTTCGGAGCTGTCACCCTTGCTGCGCTCCCTGAGAGCATCACAGGCTACAGACGTGATGGAACATGTTATGGCACGGGCTGCCCACACCCACACTCCCTCTCTAAGTTACAGGTCCCTACCTATTTTTCAAATCCACACTGACATGAGCAAACACTACCAACATTATTTGGGCAGGAAATATTTAACAAGGAGAAGGCGATCCTCTCTCCCTCCCTCCCTGGCCGGGTGCAGCAGGGTCAGCGCTGGCACACACTGTCAGAAGGCGGTGTGGTGTTCCCAAAAAGCAACAGCAAAACACGAAATCCCAGCAGACCCACAGGTCAGAGGCTGCCGAGGGTTCATCTTGATACACAGCTGCAAGGTAAAGGCTGTGAGTCTTCCTGATTCATTCACTTTAATTAAGGGACTGGTAATCCCCCACCTGCCAATTCAAATCTACCCGTATACACATTTACTGGGTAATTTCATACATAAAGCTTTAAATAAAATGCCTTTCTCTTTTATTCCTACTTTTTAATGGATGCAGAGAACCATTCTGTCAAGAAAGAAACAAATGTTCCACTAAACCCATCTCAATGGACAATTTGTTTCTTCAATACAGCATTTAAGTAATAAAGAAAGAATAAACATAAAATTCTCCTAAGAAATAAAATGAAAACACCCTTAAAAAACACTTGACTGAGGCATATTAGGATGCTAATAAACTCAGATCAGACATTTATAAATGAAGCTCGCTCGCCAAATCCATTTTCATAAAGCAGTAAGACAATGTGGAAGAGGATCATTTACTTGTGTAAATCAGCAGCATCCTCACAGTGATCACTGCTATTTACACCAGTGGAGGATCTGACCAGAGCAGCAGATGAAAGGGGGAAGAGAAAACAGTAAGAGCAGGATGCAGAATCTGTGAAAGAGGAAGCACAGCAAACGCCCTGCACAGTGATACACTGAACTCATGAGAAATTGAACTATATCAGCTCATAGTGGTATCAGGGAAAATTCAATGTCTGCCTCTCTGACCTAGTAATTAGAGTTGAAGAAGTAATGAATGTTTTTCATTCACAGGCTGAATTGGGGAGGGGAACAACCCAATTTATATCATCATGGGATGATTTATTTGATCCAAAGCAAAACAGTTTATTTTCAGGTCACTTAATCCTGAAAAAGCATTTCTAAACAAATATTAAGATAATGCAATGATATATTTTTTGTTATTTCTGAATTATCTTCTCGACATGAAAATAATGACTGAATTTGGCCACATTTTGAATTCCACTCACTACTTTTCATATTTGTAGTGGGATTATAATCTCAAAAAGAATTAAAAGGAAAAAAAGGGTCCATATGATGCCCTTGAAAATCTCCCCGACGTACGCTGGGGACTCTTGTATGACTCAAAGAGAACATGAGCTCATCAACCATTGCAAATAAGAATGGCTCAGTTGACTAAAATGAAGCTGGTCTGACTTTTATGGTCCTGGACCTGGGGCTGAGCAGCGAGCACACAGTGAAGCCAACTGCTCTTTAGCTGGCAGGAGCAAGACGTCTGAGCTCCCTGCCATGACTGGAGAGCAAAGGAAAGCTCTCAGCCCTTTACTACAATGAAATGAACAATGCCTTCACCCAGGGAGCGCAATTCCTGGTATGTTTTTTCTTTTCCTGTTCACATCTTTTGAACAAAATTTCCACTACTGCACACAGAGCTAGAAGACAGATGCTGAAGAAAGAGCTTCACATTAAGAGGCATAGTTTACCATTTATAAAATTGCTGGGATGCTATACCATTTGTGAGTTTTTTAAAACTAAGGTAATCCCTTAAACATTATGTTACTGACATAAAAACATACATAATTTCAGGCCTTTAATTCAAAATTCACCTATAACTTGTCCATAGCAGATTCCTGACTTCTCCTCCCCCCCCGTTGAGTCAGCTGAAGTATTTCCATATGGCCATTAAAAGACTGCTTTTAAGAAGCTAGTCCTGAAAGAAATAGCAACTAATGATTAAAAGTCTATGAATCAATTAGATATGTGCTGAGTTCTTCACATTCTCCAAATACAGGTTGCTGTTTACATAAAGATGCAGATTTATCAACCTTTCTGTACTATAACAATTAGTTAAGAAATCCAAGGGCAGAAGGAATCAGGTCAAAAAAAAAAAAAAAGAGTTTGGATGAGCTGGTTCCAAAAAAGCACATTGGCAATAGCATTTTGTTAAAGGGAATATAAGGATATAGGACAAATATAAGGTTACAGGACAAAAAGTCAAGCCAACTGCATGCTTGGAACAAGATAAACAATGAAAAGAGAAATTAAAAAACTGGGGATTTATCTTCTTAGTTGAGAGCGTACAGCATGGATGTGGGGATTCATTTTTTTCTCCCCCATAAGTACAAGAACTCACAAGCTGGACCAACTACTAGAGAGGAAAAAAGTTTGCAAAGAACTACTTTCTTCCAGAACCTAATGCACAGCTGATTACAAGGAAGCCTGCAGACTGTTATTTTCTCTCAGAAACTATAGGAGCAAGAGGCAAAGGCTGTCAAAGTATTCGATGTTACCAACAAATATCTAAGGTTAGTGGAAGGACATTAAAGGCAGTATTACTCTCCAAATTTAACAGTGGCAGATAAGAGAAGAGAGCTTTCTTGACTTCTGGAAAAGACAAGACACATGTTAGAGCTATAAATTATTAGCATCATCATAGTAGCAGCAATACTGTTGATATACAGTAACTTCCAACAGACCAAGGCTCTGTTATGGCAGGTGTTGACAAATATAATGGGAAACAGATTGTAGTCATAGAAGGCTATATGTTGAATGGGTTTCATGAACGGAATTTAAATTATCTTAGGATTCAGACAAAAATTCAGAGGAACTGGACGATGGATCACTTTATCAGGAAAATCAATACATGTGTTATTATTCATATTCTTTGTACCCCAAATTGTGGCTAGATCTAAAAATACCACTTGGGTATTGTATTTGTACTATAGTTCTGGCAGAATTGTACTTCTGAACTCCACCAGAGCACTCCACCAAACTTCTGCCTCTCTTCTCAGGTGCCAGGGAGACCGCACCATCTGCAGGGCTTTGCCCTCCATGTTCTGCCACTGCTCACATCCATGAGGTACCAAACACACTGACTGGTCACAGATTTCTCCTGATCCTCTGTTTGTAAGAGTTAACAGGCATTTTCTGGCAAATTTTAACAGCTCGTCATTAGGCATGCCATGGAGCACTGCATACTGTGATAGAAGTCAAAATGTTGACAGTTTGAATTTCTGTGCATGCAGAATTATATATTCACAGTCATTTTTTGAGATTCTGCATACACAGCTAAGACATTTCTGCATGCATGCCTCTGGTGATTATTTTTTCCCCTAAATGAGTACATCTATGATTAAATTATAATAGTTTTCTACATAGCTTTCTTAATGTTTAGACTGATTGACAGAAGAATATGTTTTACTCCCATTACTTGAAAAAGCTCTCACTGAAAGTAAATAATGATTAAAGAAACCATAAACACTGTTTCATTCAGAATTAAAGCTACTTCAGCTACTTCTTTCATAGAAAATGCAGAAAGAAATGAGGCAGACAGGGTTCTGTTATTGCACAGAATCTGCTCAGGGCACAAGTATTTTTTAAGTGTCTTCCTATTTTTGCAGGAAGTAATACAATTATCAGAATAGGCTTGGATCTCAAAATGTTTTATTATCCCCCTCACTGCCAGCATGAATAAAAGAAACCGAGCAGACAGAAACTGAGAAAACTCAAACCACAATCAAGTTGCAATTAGTTATTATGAAAGGCTCCCTTGTTATAATACCCTTTATTCTAGATCCTGCTTGTCATTAAAAAGGGAATTGATTATTACAGAAGACACCCAGGGGCTTAAGCACACTCTGAACAAAAATTAGAAATCTGGAGAGAAAAGTCCCCGATGTTCTTGCCAAGCAGAACTAGCAGAGGGTGGTATGTGTGGATGTTCTTGTAGCCTCTCTCTTAGGACATGTCCTTATTCTCCTTGAAGCTGCTTTAGTTTCATCAGTACCAGCACTGGGCTCCAATTTTTTATTCATGCTGGATTTTATTCCTGTGCTGCTTTTCTCCCCATCCTTTCTTTGTGGTTGGGAAAGATGTAAACCTTATAAACAGATGGGATTTTGCTACACTGGTTAACATGTTGATCAATCACATCATCTGCTGTGTGAGCCATCCTTCCCTTTCCTCCCCTCACAAACGCACAAAGAGAATCACCAGACTGTTTGTGTATCATTGGTCACAATGACAGGCAACACATTTCCCAATTTCCTCTCCCCTTCGAACACATAAAGGTTTACACGAGGTTTTTGCACCTAACTTCACAGGGGTTTTGCACTTAACCACAGACACACAATGCTCAGAAAAAAGACTCTGGCACTGGTTTCTGCTGTGCACAGCTTATTGGAAGTCTTCCTCCGAGGCTGGCAAAGGAGTGTGCCATAATTGCCTGGGGACACCTTCAGTGATGAGATGTCTCCTTATATCATGGCTGTTGCTCTTAAAATGTATGATGGCAGGGACCTGCAGTCCTCAGGATTCGAGGCATTTCCTGAGCCAGGCACCATATGGCTACACAAAACCCTTCTGCACAAGCTGCCGTGGTAAGAGGCAGGATAGGAAAAGAAGTGGAGAAGGAGCAGGAAAAAGGGATCGCTGCAATAATGATACATGATAGAAAAATATATAAAAAGCAACAGTCATCCCATCTTCATTTCTAATTATATGACTAGTGTTTGCCAGTAGAAAAATGCTACATGGTCTGAGGGTAAAAAAGAAAGTTTGCAAGAAATGGTAATTTTTTTAAATTAGACTAGCCGAATTGACTTAAAAACAAAATGCCTTTGGGCACCAAGTATTTTCACTGGTCTCCTTTTCTTCATGGCTGAGTCCTGTTGGTGAGGTTTAGAACTGGATTTTTTGAGGCCTCACTCTTTCTTATGAGGGACTCAGGAGCACGGGAAGGGCAGATGAAACACACTCTCCACATAACTGGGACTAGAATTGGTGTCCTGGAAGTTAGAACACCTGGAGGAAAATGGCAGAGAAAGGCCAAAAGACTCCTGACTGAAACAACAGGCTTCCTTCCTAGCATCAGTGCTAGACCCCATTTTTGAAGGAAATCCATAAATAGAATCATACCTACTTTATTCCGAGCACTTTTTCACAGTAATTAACACTCACAGATTGCAAAGCTCTTCTAGCAGCTGTGATGCTGCTGTTCTGTTAAGATGCTTACAAAAGACACGATACTGCTCCCTGCCTTAAAAGCTGCTGTCTAGTAAAAGCAGACATCCATTCCAAATTGCATTCAGAGCACACAGAGGACCAAAATCAATGTTTGGCCAAACAGATCAAGGAAAACAACTCCTTGTCAAAGTACTGTGTTTTTCAGACTCCTATGTGTCCAGTTCAAATGCTATTGAAGTCAGTGAAAAAACTCCCTTGGGGGCTTGATAGAATCAAAAACCTATGCCAGAAAAATAAAACCAAATACAAAACCAAAACCTTGCTAGTGAAGCACATTTAAAATGCAAGCAATACACACCTCATCTTCTCTGGAGCCTGTGTTTTAGTGTGAGAATCAGGCAAAGGTGCACAAGGTCTCTTCAGCTGACGTACGTATTAAGAAAGAGAATTTCACCAACCATCAAGATTTGAACTGAAATTTCACTTCTGTTTAATGTTGTCTGCAAGAGCTGTAGCATCTAATATTTAAACATCAAAGGAGCTGAACATATCCCAGCAAAACTATTAATCTTTAAAGGCAGAAGAAAGCTAGTATATTCAATACACTGAGAAATTGAAGATTTCCCTGCATTATCTTACTATTGTTCAAGAATCTCTGTCCATTCAGAGGGAGCAGCACACGCTTAAAATGTCAAAAAAAAAAAAAATACATTCCAGCAGTGACAACAGTATGAATGCAATTGACTTTTGACTTTGATTCCCTTGAAGGAAAAAGGCTGAAAAATAAGGCTGTATTTATGGCAAAATCAGAGCAAATGTAGTTGGAAAAAGGAGGGAGAAAAAATGCTAACACTTTTCTTACAAAGTAACATCTTAACTTGAATATAAAGATTCAATTATTATTATTAAAGTGTTTTCAATAGACCTTTTTTATCAAAACCATACGGAAACAAAAAACTCCAGCATTAATCACCAATCACTAGTATTTCACCATTTTCTCTGAAACTGCTTTTCTTTAAAAAACTTCCAAAGTTTTCTTTTTAAAAATAATACATAAAATAGAGGCAAAGAAACAAAAGAAAAGAAAACAGCAGATAGAACTCGTATTATCAAAAATTACTGCTGTTGTGTAAGCATTATGCACGGTCTAAGAGCAAGAGCTTGCTGCTCTTCATGATGCAGTATTTTATGCAGTACTCAGTCATTCCTGCTAGGGAGAAACCATGGGTAATTCTATTTCATCCTCTTAACTCCATGACCAAAATATGAAAATCACAAGCATAGCATTGCCTTACGTGGTATTTGCATTCTGCAACTGGATTCAAATCACTCAGAGCATTTCTCTGATAACAACTTTGCTCTTCTCCAACATTTTTTATGACCTTTTCCGTATCTGGATATTGCAACTATATCAGAGAAAGAGACTGAATTGACTGGGGACCCAAGAGGTTAAGATCCAAACTTGAATGCACTCTCTCCCACATGGTTTCCTTCAGCAAAGCCTTTGCATAATACTGTATGTCCAGAAATAAAAATTAACAACTTTTGTGACAATCAACCAGTTTTATGGAGTTCTAAAGGAGTACGAAAGAGAAAGGATTTCTGTAGAGAACAACCTAGTAACAAACAAGAGTTTTAGGTTGTTTATCTGTGTTTCATATGCATCACTGATGAAATAGCTGGTGAATACTACTGTGGAAAAGAAACTGGATAAAGGATGGACAGAAAATGAGACTTGCTGATTATGTCTCTTAGTTGTTCTTAAAGGTGTTAACGCACAACACAGCAATACCCAAACAGGTCTTGGAGGATGCAGGACTATCCTCCTTCAGAAAGTCCCTGGCTGAAGAAGAGATAAACTGGCTTGAGAAAAGAATCATAGAATCATAGAATGGTTAGAGTTGAAAGGGACCTTAAAGATCATTGAGTTCCAACCCCCCTGCCATGGGCAGGGACACCTCCCACCAGATCAGGTTGCTCAAAGCCCCATCCAGCCTGGCCTTGAACACCTCCAGGGATGGGGCATCCACAGCTTCTTTAAGAAGTAAAGCTCTGCTCAAAACCACACTGAAGACATTTCACAGCAGTTTTGAGGTAACAGGGCAGAAGTTAACTAGCTAATCAATAGCCTATTCACACCAAAGCCAAATCATTGCCTAAACCCATGGAGATACTCACAATGTCATTAGAAAGAAAAAAACACACCAAAAACCAATAAGCAAATAAAAAGAAAAATGGGGACAAGTGATAGATCTTGGTATGTATCCAAGAATCAACAAATACGTTATTGACAGGCAAACAGTTCACAGATGATAAAACCAGAAGGGAGCATCATGAGCATCCATTATAGCTTGTGGCAGGATACAGGCTATAGCCCAAAGCCAAAATGTATTAGGTTAGAAACAATGGTTCTGTGAATAGCAGAACAAACAAAGATTAGCTTCCTACTGTCTCTCTCTTGCTTGCTCAACTTCTGAGTAGAATTATACTGAGATACTTTGTTATCCCTGCTTTTCCCCGTAGAAATCTTGCCCCGCAGTATTTGGCAGCATCCTTTAGATAACTCCAGCAAACAGGTCCCAGAGATGTTATTGCTGCAGCATTTAACTGGCCTGCTCAAGATCATGCAGTAAGACAGTGGCAAAATGGGTAGAATAACCTACTGTGAATGGCAAGCACCTGACCTTCAGCCAGGGCACGAGCTCATGGTGAGCATTTTCCAAGGCCAGTCCCACTCTTGGTTTCAGACTCAGTGTCTTAACAAGAGGGATCAGGGAGATCTGTGGGAATCAGATCATGCCAAAATTGCCTTTTCTAAACACTAAATGTGAAGATCAGAAATCAGGAGATAACTAATAAAACATGTATATATATAGACGTATGTGTATACACATACATTTGGTAACCAATACCTATGTATGGGAAAGAGGTATGGCACTTTGACTACTTACAGGGAAATATTAGTAACTACTCACAGAGGCGTCTCCCAGCTTGACTCTGGCAGCAATATGGAGTATACATTCATGAATCAGATTTATTTTAGATGCCTCTAGGGATAATGAGCAAAACTAATTAAAATGCCATCAAAAAAAGTAATGGCATTCTTTCTCCACTAAATTCAGGCACAATTTGAATTCTCCAAATGCTGTGTCAAAGCTGCATTCTGAGAGGGACTAGTAGCTCTTGCTAGCTGAATAGGATGCAACCAGATCTCAGGGGCTGTACATGGTATTTCAACTAGCAATCTTTCAAATCAGCAAAATACTGAATGGAAAAGGAATGCAGAGAAAGGAGTTCCCAGCTGCATTAATTTCTAACCCTGTCTTTTCCCAGAAATTATTATATAGCAAAGTAGTCAACATCCTTCCTTCAACTTCATCCAGGGTGACAGCGTATTTATGCATTTGACAGATATGAAGATCATTACTTGTCACCATTCATTTTGGATCCCAACCACATTTTCCACACCCTGCTTTGAAAGTACATACATATCAAAAAAAGCAGAAAAATAGATGAGCAGTTATATCAATTTATTCCACTCTGAATCCTAAGCATCAGAAGGAGCACATTTGTCAATGTCCATTCAGTTGATGGAAAAGGTCAATGTGTATAGAAGAAATAGTTGCCAACACAATATTATCTAATCTTTCTGTCATAGGTAGTTGTAATATACCTTTCCCATGGAACCTACATTTAGAAAAATGAAAGGGTCAATTTAAAGTAACAAAGCAATTGCAATATTAGGTAAAGAAAGAAGGGTTAGAATGAATAATCCAACTACAAGCTCGGTGGCAACACTGTAGAGGTTTGTGGAATCTAGAAAATGTTTTAAAGCAGCAGGAGTATCAACAGACATGCAATAAAGATGTCCATTACTATAAGGGGGGAAGGTTTTGTTTGGGGTTTTTTAATGAGGTTTTTTTCCTCCAAAACCTCCCTTTTAAATAAATAAACTACAATTTTCCAATTTTTAAGACAGGTATGTACAGTTCAACTATAGGGGAGATAGTTTTCTCTTACCCTATAACAGATGAATTCCAGAGACCTTATAGGATTTTTAATTCTCATTAGCATCCTGGCTTACAATGTGAGTCAGAGAAAACTGCAATGAGACTTAGCAGCTAGTCCTTGAGATTCTGAAGACATTCAGATCATGCTTAGTCAGGAATACAACGTGGAAAGTATTTTTATTTTAAATAGACGGTTTCATAAATTCATACTGAATAAGCAGCGGTTTTGACCTTGAGGCAGCT
The DNA here is from genome assembly GCA_026546715.1 of Gallinago undulata. NCBI lineage: Eukaryota > Metazoa > Chordata > Aves > Charadriiformes > Scolopacidae > Gallinago > Gallinago undulata. The sequence continues at coordinate 191,054,467 of JAOTQQ010000001.1, read as the reverse complement.
ATTCATCGGGCTCCATCTATCCTCAGGCAGAGACAAAAGGGATCTGATGTCCCTCAACAACACTTGGTGCAACCACTCAGGTTTCTGAAGACCTAAATGCCTGTAAGAAAAGTGTCACTGCATTCTCTTTGTTTTCTAACAAGCATGAATAATATATGCAAAAGTCACTCCCTCCTCTCTCACAATTCCCTGTCCTAGTGGAGATAAGGTTGTGTGCATTTGGTTGTCATAAACAAAGCAATGGGCTGGACTGTAATTGTAGCTTGTGTCCAGCACAAAGGCTGTGCGTAGCCCTGCAAGCCCTGCGATGGACCAAGGGATGACAGCCCTGTGCCACTCACAACTCACTTGGTTTGCTCTGTGTCCTGAGGTCAGGATGCTGATCTGACAAAGCTGTCTCAGTGGAAGCATGCAGTCCTGCACACCCATGTATGTCCATACATACACTAAGCAAACAAGACTCCATAGTAGAGCTGAACAGTATGTTGGCTTCAGGTCAGGGACTATATACTATGGGCAGGGAAAACAAAGAGCACCTTTAAAAGAGTTATTCAGAACTACAACACAAGGAAAAGATTTCCCAAGGTAAGAAATACCCCAAAGAAGGAGGTTTGTTTTTCTGATTTCAGGAACAAATACGGCTTTTATGGAAGCCTTTCTTTGATCCAAAGGTAGAACTCTAATAAAAATGACTTTAAGTTTTATTACTCATGTAAGTCCTTTAGAGGTGCCTTAAAACCAAACATATGACAATCATTTATTTTAAAAGGCCATGCCCATGATTTTCAGGGGCGAAAGTCTGAAATTCCTTGTCTTCCTGGTTTCCCTTGTTCAAGAGTCAGTTGCAGAGTCATCGGTGTGTCAAGCTAACAGAGTGCCAACCTCCTTTCAGTGTGACAGCCACAAACCTTGTACAAGTGTCACATTTATAAGGACTGAAAATATTGATATTCTGCAATACTAAACAGGAAGAAAACAGAGTAAATCACCAAACTTGACCTTGTCACAATGCTCACACGCTTCTTTGCATACTTTTTCACTTCGCCCAAGCGCAGCCATTAAGAAATTGTCACTGTCAGGCAGCAAGACACCAAAGCTTTGCTAAATACTCCAAACCTGGATAATTCATTTCAATTAATAGCTGACAAAGGCTGAGTTTCACTGTATCTAGTGAAGTCAGACAGCGATGACAAAACACATACTGATATGGAGAAAAAGAAACGTGTAGTCCCTTCCATCTCATTTACTGAGGTCCTGTTACTGTATTTCGGGTCTGCAGTGTTGGCAGCATTTTCTTGCTCCAGATCCTGTATTTGTTATGCCATGCATAAGCTGCATCGATTCTCTCTGGATAACAGGATACAGACTTTCACAGCCATCTGTACAGCTGAAACGCAGCATAAGCTGTCATCTCTACCTGTATTACGTGGACTTGTGCACCATTCATACCCATCCTGAAACCTCCTGCAGACATCATTTCCCAGGCCTATGCCTCTGACTCTATCACCTCACCTATATGTCACTTACTGACCTGCTCTGCTCTGCTGCATCGGATACAAGGTACTTGTCCTGACTTCCAAAACCTATGTAATTTATTATGGCTCACTCATAACTTCTTATATGCTATCAAACTGTCAATGATTATAGTGGCAAACTATCACCTATGATCTGCAGTCCATGACCACCATAGTTTGCTATCTAACTTTCTAAGATGCATCTTCCCATCAGTCCCTGAGGAACACTTCCTACACTGTCCTGCACATAATACCTATGAAAATTTCACAATGGCCACGTCAGTCCAGCTGCTGGTTATTATGCTAACTTGTTTTAGAATCACAGAATGGTTTGGGTTGGAAGGGACTTTTAAAGATAGTCTAGTTCAATGCCTCTGCCATCAGCAGGGACATCCCTCTTTAAATTAGGTTGCTCAAAACCCCATCCAATCTGACCTTGAACATTTCCAATAGTGAGACATCCACAGATTCTCTGGTCAATCTCTTCTAATGTTTCACCACCCTCATTGTAGGGAATTTCTTCTTTACCTCCTTACATTTCTTCCTTACTTCCAACCTAAACCTTCCCTCTTTCTGTTTAAAACCATTACACCTTTACCTGTCACCACAGGCACTGGCAAAAAGTCTCTCTCCATCTTTCTTATAAGCCTTTAAGTATTGAAAGGCCACAGTGAGCCTTCTCTTCTCCAGGCTGAATAACTCCAACTCTCTCAGTCTGTTTTCACAGGAGAGGTATTCCATTCCTCAGATTATTTTTGTGTCCCTCCTCTGGACCCGCTCCAGCAGGTCCATGTCCTTCCTGTGCTGAGGACTCCAGAGCTGGAGGCAGTACTCCAGGTGGGGTCTCACCAGAGCAGAGTAGAGGGGTAGAATCACCCCCCTTGACCTCCTGGCCACAATTCTCCTGATGCAGCCCAGGCTATAGTTGGCTTTCTGGGATATGAGTGCACATTGCTGGCTCCTGTCCAGTTTTTCATCCACCACTATCTCCAAAATACCTCCTTCTCCACAGGGCTGCTCTCTGTAAATTTAGCCTGCCATCACTTGTGTTGGACTCCATCCGGTCAGGGTAACCTCCTCTTCTTTTTCATTCATGCAGCACTCAGGACAAAGGAGATACCCAACTGTATTGATGGCAGAGGATAAGACTTTTTTCTTTGGGGAATGTGACCTGGACAAATTCAGGACTGGGATGTGAACATGCTAAAGAGTGTCATGTCTTGGATTCTTAGCTGCCTGAAAGTAAGGCATCTTACTAAACTGGTCACATAGGCTCCATCTACATTCAGTGGATTCAGTATTAATTAAGATGCTTATCTGCTGGCAGGGACAGCTGATTTATCTCACTTTAGGACGCCCATCATTTGGTATGGTAATGCCCACCTTGGAGTAGGAGGCAGCAGGCAAGGCCGTGGCACTGTTTGTTTCTCCAGCTTCTTGTCAGGAACTCTGGAGACCCCCCAGCCCAGTCCACTGAAAACCTGCTTGCACGTGGGCAAAGTCCAACAACCCATGGCAACCCCTAACTGCCATTCCCCCCACCACAGCAGGGTACCTCGGCCGAGACGGCGACAGTCCCAGGTCTCACAAGAGGGCTGAAGATCTCAGGGACCACTGCCACAAGTTATAACCAGCTCCTGGAATTTAACGTTGCCTCTGTCACGACAGCGAGTTGGATTTAAGGAAAATGGGATCAGCCTCCTGGTCTGCCTGCCCTGCAGCCAGCATGCTGCCCGCTCTGGTTTAACAGGGGCTTCTCATATGTGACTTGAAGCGAACGGTTTGTACTATGTTTTAGTGAGAGGCAAAGAGCAAAACTGGCTCAGGAGCATTTCTGTCCCTCCTAACTGTAGGGGGGGAAGAAATTAAAAAAGATTCACTATTCTTCTTTTTGTTCTGGACAAGACCACATCTTTAGGGTTTTTTTCTACCTCTCGACTTACTTGAAACCAGAGACACAGCACTCACGTGCCTCCAACAGACTTGAAGTTAGCTGTTACATGCTGCAAGATTTGACAACACTGACAACCACCCAGTTTTGTAGGAATGCATTGTTTCTGCCTTCTTTTAACAAAACGGAAGGTTTTACTGCTTGCTCTCAGCTATTACAGCAAGCCTGGATTTTGCAAGTATTTCTTCCTCCTTGTTCCTTGCCCAAACCCGCACAGATGAAGAGGAACAAAGAGGTTAAAACCAGCAGGAATTGATTTTTTTTTTCCCCTGCCACCATTTGGTGCTGCTGTGGGACCACAACAAACCTCGGCTCTTTGTCCCTTTTTAAAAAAGGATAAATGTGACTGCCAGCCCCCACTCCACGTGACCACCCCTTATGTAAGGAAAAATGCCATCTGCATACATTTTAATTTCATTAGATGAAGTGCCTAGTTCATCTAAAATCCATCTCCAAGGGTGTATATCAGAACCACCTTGCTCTTGAGCATCCAGCTATAGGTAAAATTACTAATTTACACAGGTCAGAAACTGACCCAAAGAGGGCACACACGAAAAGAAGACCCCTGCTGTCAGTGACCACTGCTGGCTGGGTTTAATGGCAGGAGTGTGATTTCCAACTCCACATTGCCAGTTTTGGGTCTTTTGAGTACTATGGCTCGGGAGTCAGGAATCTGTGAGGAGTGAACCAGAGACCTCCAATGCTGTAGCAGCCAACGATGCATGGGTGCATGCTCCAGCTGATGTGTCGCAGACAACACACCTGACACGAGGAGGCACATCACCCGTGTTTGAGATGGTGGAGCAGAGTGTAGGGCTCCCTCCTGAGCAGTCCCTTCCTCCTGGTGCACACTGGTAATTATGGTGCCTCCCTCACACAAATCAGTGATCCCCTACACCACTCAGTCAGCAGGGATGTCATGGCAAGCAATGCAGCCCTGCGTTACCCATGGAAGCCCTGGTGTCACTGCAGGGAAAGTCTTCTTTAGCCTCGACCAGGAGATGCTCTACACGGCTGCACTCGCAGGAGCTCCAGGGAGTATCCACTGAGCACGGACAAACACACAACTTTTCACTCTGACAAGTGTAGGAAGAGCACATCAAAAAGCGCTTTCTTATCAGAAATTCAATCTCTCATCCCTACCACCAACCACGCCCTGACAAATTTCAGATCTCCATCAAAATATGGAGGAGTTACAGCTACTCAAACAAAGTCAACACATTTATGAAGATCAGAAAACAAACATTTTCTTCCCTTGTTTTATTCCCAGAAATGCCTGAAATTTTCTGGTCATCATTTTCCCAAACAAAGTAATTAAAATAATATGGCTTAGGGCAGAGATCCATCTTGGAAAAACTCATCCCAAGCTGTCAAAGTGTAGCAGTCATAAAACTTAAAAATAATAAAAAAAAAGAAGGAAATGAATGAGGTCTTCATAAAAGATGCTATTCCTAAGGGTGCTTAATGGGACTATGAGCAAAGCTGAGCTGAGCCGATCCTTCCTCCCAAAACACATCCCATCACACGGTCGGTGGTGTGCCAACCCTGGAGCGAGCTGAGCAGCAGCTGCCACCGGTCCTCCCCGGAGGCGCTCGCTCCAAGCACAGAATTAAAAGGATAAACTCCAGGCCATGGTAGTGAATTGAGTTTAGCTTTAAAGGCAGATGTATATGATTAATAATCCTACACACTTCTTTAAAAGCACTATTAATGTTTCTCAAGGAGCTTCCCTGATCCATCTCTACCACACTTCTCCGGGTAAAGCGTGTAACTGTGTCACAGCTCATCTACAGTAATACAGCCAGACCCTGAAAGGCTTATAATAAAAACCTTATCTCGTATCTCACAGCACACTGTTTTTCTCCTCAATCTTCCTTGCTCCCTCTCGTTCTTCTCACATAATGACTTTGAGAGCTTTTCCACATATTCATGAGTGTAATCTTGTATAAAATATATACATTATATTAATTACACTTGAGAAAATAATCTCACAAAATACATTACCTGAGTTTTTGTTTTTAAAAAATAAGACCAACATGAAATGCTTATCACATTATGGCATTCAGGTTTCTCTGATTAAAAATGAGCACACATCCACACATGCAAACACAGAAAACAGGAGATGAACAGACACTCTCAGAGAAGACAACTTTAACTGGAAACTGCCTTCATATTTCGCTTTCTGTGAGGATATACCTCTAAATACTATCAGAAAAAAAAGATTGCACTAATATACTTCAGTCTCAACTTAATCCATGTTTTTGAAACTCTTCAGACACTTATGCCTTTGCCCTAGAAGGTCAATCATTTAAGAAGACAACATTTTGCCTTTTTAGAGCACTATATATCACAACTGTTGGAGAAAGAACTTCACTGAAAGCCCTTGATGAAGCATTCCTCTGAAAAAAAACAAAAATCAATAAAATCTTTGAAGTGTTGTTCTGAAGTACAACTGGTCTCATTTTCTGGTGTGCCAGCATAAAACTGACTTCTGAGCAATTTTTACAGAAAGAAATAAGTACGAATTGTCTTACTTGAAATGGAGGCCACAATAAAATCAATAGAAAACTTATACCATCTTGTAGATAAATGCTTTGAGAGGCTAACAAAAATAAACAAATGAAGTAAACATTTAAAAAAATACAATGACAGAGCCAAATGCTTGAACTCAGTGAGATAGTGTTCAACATCTACCTGGAATTTTGAATGGAGGAAAGAGGGAACTGAGCTCCCATTTCCCAGGATCCTGCCAATTTTCTTGGAAGGAGACTTGAAGAGGCCTGCTGGTAGTGCCTGCAGCCTGCCCTGCTGTCCCACCAAGGCTGGTGGGGCTCAGGAAGATCACATGCGTCCCACAGGGAAAGCACACCCAAACCCACAGCAGTCAGCTGCGGCAGACATAGAAGTCTGTCTGTGCTTAATTTCAGTTTTTAATAGCATGCATCATTATCCTTTGTTGTACTGAAATCCAGCAGGGCCTGTGCCCACATAACGTTCATCAGTTTGTACAAAAGCTTTAGCTTCCATTCTTGCAAATGCACACTACGTACCTGCCTCCCATTTTGCAGCAACAACCCCCTTATCTGTTTATTCTACCCTTCACCAGAGTGCTATGGTATCTATGGAATTCTATAATACCAATTAATCCTCATCAATGATGAACGATCACAAAACTCACACAGACTACCAGAGTAATTCGGAAGCACCGAATGATAATATTACCTAATAAGGTTGCAAAAGCCTTTGTCATCCTTTCTTAAAGAAAAATTGCTGAGCCACGATGTGCAATGGAAAGCATACAGCTCACCATTTCTCTTCTGATGTTCAGCAACATCTTCCCCTGTTCCCAAGGCTATCATAGCACTTAGAAGATACTCATAAGCATCAAAGCCATGTTTTGGCTGCTTCAAATATCACCATATTTTCATGTTGCATTGGTAAGAAATGGTTTTGACTTAACATCATATTTTTTATACATGTCACTGCCTTAATACAATTATTTCAAACAGTTGTTTTGCTTGTTTTTTTAATACCATAATTTTTTATGTGTGAAAGCATCTTTGGGAGATTGCTATTCAAAAGAGACTTTTGTGCCATTTTTTTTGCGGCATCCATCAGGAGGAGAACAAAACAAATACTCAGGCCACTTCCAAGGGGCCACGGGCAATTCCCACAACACTCCTGAGGAAGTACGGAGCACTGCCCCGTCCTTCCCTCGCAACTCCCGCCCCTGAAGCTGCCTGCTGAAGAGTTGCCTCCACTGCCCCTTTTTTATGTTCCACATCTTGTTTCATTTTGAAACATAACTCAGCATCATTCCCACACCGCAATGCCCTGTGCAACCTCAGGATTAAACTATTTGCAGTCCCCAAACGTGCTGGCAGCACCCACGCACCCGCGCCACACCAGGAGACCGGCGGAACACAAAGGGTCCCTCACTCAAACCAGACTCACGCCACTCACACCTTCAGGCAAACATTAATGATGTCAGGAACTATTAACTTTGCTAAATTCCTTATGCATGGAGTGTTTTGCTTGGAAATATTCTCATCCGTAAACTTGTGTCGCACGACGTTATGGTCAGGATTATATGATTTTCATTAATGGTGTGGAATCAGGCTTTAAACGTTATTACAAAACCAGAACAGCCGTATTTGTATTTCCTTATTTTTGAGACAAATAATTGCAAATAATAGAGAAGAAACAGATGGGCAACACTGCTCACAGTGAGCAGAAGCAGATACGGTCTCTGTTTAAACTGTTGCTGACTCGTATCACCAGATCACTGATTCAGCAAAGAATGAGACAACATCCTACTATTCCAGAAGCTAAGGGATTCCATGTAACCAGACAAAATGATAGGAATTATACCAATATTAACATGAAGTCTCAATGTTTTAAATTAGACACTGTAATTTCATAGCTAGTGAAATAGTACAGGGCTAATTTGTAAAACAGAAGCATCCACACAGGCAGCCACAGACCTAGCAAAATCTCCAGGGTCATGCAGGTGACTTTCAACACCTTCCAAATGATCCTTAAATGCCTAATCTTTTAATGATCTTTAAATGCCTTTTAAAACCCACTGCAACATTAGAGGGCCCCGGCACTGTTAATGGGCAACAGCTATTCTGAAGTAATGGGAAAGACCTCTCAACATCTCTGTTACAGCTTGTTCATAATAACGGGCTCCAGACCATGCCAACAATTTTTTTTTTGCCTCAGAGCAGTTCTTAAAATATTCAATAGAACCACTGCGATTACCCTCCAGCTATATATATGCGAGGGTGATATATGAGATCTCAGTGTCTTTCACCCTTTTTCATAGTTCTGCGAAGAAAAAAACAGTTTGATGTCTTCATTAATATTTTGCAGGCCACTAACACATGCTATGAAATGCAGCCTCAAGTGAGAGGGGAATAAATGAACTTTCTGAGCCACTGGCAATTAGTTGTGAAAGTCTGTGCAGATTTGGTGAGCTCCTGAAGAAACAGAAAAAGTAACACGTGCTCTCTCTCTTTCAAAAAATAGAGGTAATAATTACATGAAAAGCAAAGCAACGTGCTTCTGGCCCTTCCAGGAGCACATCAGCCATGTCCCTAGTCCTCTGGGTGAATGTGAATGTGCCACTTGCATGTTGCATTGAAGGAGTATCAAAAGAGGAGCAAATTGCTAAACTGTTCCTAGGACAGTAACCAAACTGCGACGTGGAAGAACAGCAGCTCTCTGAATCATGACTGCTCTCAGGAAAAACAACGAAGAACCTGAAAGTTCATTAGCAATGTAGAAAACCACATCCAAGGGCACAATGCTTTTTGCTCAAGCAAAAATGCTTTTTGCTCTATATGAAATGCTTGACTTTTTTTTTTTTTTTAACCCATTTAATCATTAACAAAGAAAGACTATCCACAATATACCTAACCAGAATTATCGGGCGACGGAAATCAACACGTCTGTCACTGTGAACCATATGTGAGACATAACCGGCAATTCCTCTGCTTATAAATCTGACTCTGGCTTTTATGAGCATTTGCTGAAGTCATGGTGATGAGGTTGTTACTTCATAACTGAATAATGCAGTTTTATGGCTTGTAAATTCCCTTCTGAACAGTTTGGTGTTAACTCATGGAAAAAAGAGAGGGAGGCAGCAGAGGAAGATTGCTGCAGAGAACTGCCATCCCTGCTGCCCAGAGGCATCTCCACACTCCCTCTTACTAAAGGCTGAGTCTGCAGCTTCAGAAGGCACTAGAGATTTGAAAAAATATTCCACGACGCATGGCAGAAATGGTGAAATGTGTTTTGCCTCTGTTTTCTGCTTTGGTTTGAGAGCAGGAAGAGAGCATTCAGAGGCTGCGCTGACTGTGTTTAGTTCATCAAATAACATTTTGCTCCCCAAGGTTATTCCAGTAAGACCTGAAGTTGCTGCAGCTCAGATCTGAGCCTCTGGACTTTCTTGGTTTGTAAAAGGACCCTATTCCACAGAGTTTTTGTTCATAATAGGCAACAAGAGTCCTGGAAAAAATATTAGCAGAGAAACTCAAATAATTCCTAAAAAGAATTAAGCGCTTTATTGAGTAGATAATGGATAGTAAGAGAAATTGCAATATAGCATTGCAGCATCGCAATGCAGGAACTTGGATGAAGTGTTAGAGCAGAAGAGGGAGGAGAATTCAAAGACAAACGCAGCAAAGACAACTACAAAGTATGAAAGATTAAACTATATTTTTATGCCACATGCTAACCTCCAGGGTATTCCAGGGCATACATATTCTCAGATACTGTGCCTAAACGAGGGTCTGGAGAAAGCTATTTCTGTCAATTAAAGGCAGATTTTTCTGTCGCTAGTGCTGAAGTGGCCATTTTATTCCCTGCCAAACTACAGATTGCTTTGCAAGAAAAAAAGGTTTCTTTTTTATTATGATGACTCTAAACCAGTTACAGCTGTCTAACAAAACAGATGTGGGATGGCAGAAGTAGAGGAAAGTTCACTGGATCGACTCTAAAGGAAATAATTGCCAGACAATACGCTATTCTGGAACCCTAAGTCAGTGCAGAAATGCCAATAGCTTTCATGTGGACTCCCCCCTCCTTCCCAACAGCACGATCTGCTGACAAATGTAGGCGCTGTTGAATTGTGCTTGCTTGCTCCTGGAAGGCACCGGCACCGCGCGTGCTGCTGTGATGCTCAGAATCTTAATGCTGCCCTATCACAAGAAGAAACAAACACGGTGATCCTTATCGCGACGGTGTCCTGCCCCTCCCTCCCCATAATTTTCCTCACCTTTTTCATTTCCTGCAGTCAAACTGAATACCTGCAAACGAAGAAAAGCAGTATGCCTTTTCCATTTTCCATTATCTTGTCGGGTATACCCCATATATTATATAGAATACTTATTCACTGTGTAATCAGAGTACTTATTCACAGTCAACACTCCAGTCGCTAGAGCTCAAGGGAACATATTTGAGCTATCTTTAAATTAGCTATCTCGGTATTGATAGCAGGGTAGCTATCGTAACACAGAGCACAGCACAGCACGCCGAATACTGCAGCTGCCTGAAAGCTACCGCAGGTATTTCGGGGAGAGCTGCAATCTCAGCAGCATTACCAATCAGGGGCACTTTTGGTGGGTTTTCTTTTTGCATATTTGTTGTTACTATCTCAAGTTCAGAAATGAAGAAGGGAGGATAATGAATTAGAGAAAGAGGAAGGAAAACCAACATGAATCAGCTGAAGGAAGAAGCAACAACAAAAAAAAAGGCTCACCTTCATTCCCTAAGTTATTCAGGTTATTAAGTAGCGTTATTTACCAAATTACTACGTAAACCAATCTAGATCTACTAGATCTACTACCTGGTGTAGATCTACTCAAATTGAAGGGGAAAAAAAAGGCAAAATGAATAGGATGAGGCTATCAGCTAAAGATACTTCCTATGCCTTAAAAATACCTAGAGAGATGATGACAAACACTAGGAATTTTGGAAAGTCATTACATTGACTAAAGCTTAGAACTCTGAAAGAAGCTAAATTTTCAGTTGTGTAATGAACCCTTACACATTTGTTGAAATTTTGTCATAGGAAAGGAAAAAAGCATATGCATACTTTTAAGTGAAAGAGGGATATAGTCCTGGTCAGTAGGATGGATGGACAGGGGAAGGTCCTCAGGTATAATGCACAAGCAACATCTAACATTCCTGTTTATTTCTCCAAGATAAAGACATTTCCAAGTAATTAGTGCTGGGAAATTACCTACATTTGGAAAATCACATCAGGTATAACGTATACAACAGAAAGAAGATCAGCAAAAGGACAACACAGATTACAAAACAAGCTTTGAACTCTTACTGGCCAGCCTTGGTTATTTGGTTTCTCAGACAAACCATTATCTGAGCAACCCAATGTTATGGATCAGAGATCTTGATGCAAGGGAGTATATATAGATAGATGAGCTGTCAGTTCTTTCTCCTTCTGTTTTGAGACTTATGATCTATATACACAGCTTAAAGAAACATTCCCACTGGCACACTTTCAATATTTCACGCACTTAATCTTCATTTTCACCCAGATGGTTTGCTTAGTCAGATAATTTATATGATCAATACATTCTGAAGCCAAGAATTACCAGTATACATTACGAAAGATCTGGAAGACTTGAACAATAATGGTACCAAAAAAAAGTTGTTTGAATTATATCCCAGAATTTGCAGAAAGCCCCAAAACTTGTGTTAACCTATAGTAAACTGACCCCTCTTCTCTCATTCCAGTGGATTACTGCATGTCAGAGGTCTTGTACAATGCAAGCAGAGATATGGAATAAAAATGAGCCCAAAAGCCAAAGTCTATCAAAAAAGATTTAGTTTACAAAAGAAATAGTGCTATAAATACCCACGAAAAGCATTCTTGGCAAGTACTCACCGGAGGGAGTGCCACAGATCTAGAAAGAGATACTAAAGATGAATGCTGAAGCTTAATTTTCTAAGAGATATCAGATTTTTAGTCTTTGTAGCCTCTAGAGGCAGAAAGTGAATTCGATCATCTAAAAAGACTGTGATCAAAAGCTTGGTTAGTCATAAAAATGCTCTGGGGGAATGAGATGATATGGAGTAACACAAACGTTTAGTGTTGTACTATGGTCTGCACAGCTTCTTATCAATAAAGAATTTACTTACCTGAACATATCCTGGGGCAAGTAGTGTCCCCAGCTACACCAAGTCCACTCAACTGAGGTCCTTGAGTTCAGGCAGATTCAGAAAAAGGCAGGATTACGTTATTTAGTGTAACCATTTATGAACCATGCTAACAATACCCACTTGTAATAAAAGAAATATATGGAAATATCTAAATAGGTTGTTACTGGTTAACTTTTTATATAAAATTATCTTTCCCTTTTGGACAAATTAGTCTTTTTCAGACTAATGCACCATATTCATGGGTGACTATGTCCTCAGAGAACAGTAATATTAGAAATAATTATGAGCCATCTTAATTAATTAAAGCTATTTTTCTACTCACTTAAGTTTTTAATCTATTGCTGCACTAACCAACTAAGAATTGACACACTGACAGTAAGGAACTGATTATGTCACTATTGGCACTTTCTGGAAAAGCTAGAAGCTAAACACTGGCTTGTCCTTGGGAAAGAAAGTGGAACTAAACCTGGTAAAAGCAACACCAGATGTAAGACTTGAGGCATTTCTGTACTGACATCTCTTCCCAAAGTCAAATGTCAGGAAGACATATGCCCATACGGGTACAGGTAAAAGGCCTGAATGAGATCAACATGACAAGCATGCACAGAAGTCAACAGGACCAACTTAAGCTCCCTGAAACATGAGGGAACAAAATTATTATTTCCTCTATGTCCTTAATCTTGGTGTACCTTTAACAGGGCTTTTCAGAAACAATGGTGCCAGCATGCTTCACATTCAAAGCCACATTGACTCTAAATTATCTTACTGTAGGTGCCACTGCTTAGAATTACAGGATAATAGTTACTGGATCAGGAAAGGAGTGTTCATGCAATGGTGCCTACAAAGCATGTCCCAGTACAAACGTTCTGGACCAATACTTGCAGGAAATGGTGATATGAACTTTTATTCATTCAAGAAAAAAACAGAATGTAGTAAATAGAAGCTACCAAGAAAGTTTGACTCATTTCACAGATAAGTTTTAAAACACCTGTGTTTGAGAGTTCTTCAGTTATGTCCAGCTCTGCTGCACCTGATATTGCTTTGCTGGACCCGATATTTATCAAAAAGAAAAGACTGATCAAGAATATGAAGGCTGGGGGAAGCCTTGGCTGCAGTACCATGAAATGGTGGAGGTCAGGTTCCTGAGAGAATGGAAAAAACTGAACAGTAGGATCACAGCCCTGAAGGTCAAGAGAGCAGACACCTGTTTGGGTATCTGTTTGGTAGAATCCCATGGGGTACCATCCTGCTGCTGGATCAGCCTGACCAGGTCAAGCCATCACCACATGTGCATCCTTGCAGCAGCTGTACTGAGTTGCTCCACTCTTTTGTCCGCGATGAGAAGTGGTGGTGACTACTGCTGTTTCTCCCAGAGGAGACGAGTGATGAAGTGCATGGAATGTCATTTAAACATAATTTTTAAAGTTTTTTATTCTTAAGGATGGTCAAATGCTGGAACAAGTTCCCACAGAAGTTGTGGAGTCTTGGAGATATTAAAAATCCAAGTAGACAGAGCCCTGGGCAACCTGCTTAGTTGACCCTGCTTTGAGCTGGGGGGTTGGACTAGATGATCTCGGAAGGTTTCTTCTGACCTGTGATTCTGACCTGATTCTGTGGTTCTGTGACTGTTATTCTGTTTTTCCTAGTATCCTTATACTTCGCTTCCTACAGTGTGAAAATGTGTGGCTTTTTAGAAGTACAACAGCACAAAATGCATACATGCTTGCACATACACAAGCAGTCTACACAAGCAAAACAGCAGATACCTTTACAGACATGTATTACTGTGCATTTCCAACTGTTGTTATACCACAACCTCTGTTCTTTGCCCGATGGAGATAAATTGAGCCAAGTCCCTAAACAACAGAAAAGCAGTTATCCCTTATTCATCGTTTTTCAATCAAAGGAAAAGAATAAAAGAGTGATGACCGTGCTGCATGTACCAGGAATGTTGGGAAGCAAAGCGCCAGAGAGCAAGCCACATCTGTACTCTGGGTATATCGTTTTACACTGTTCATGGCTGGAATGTGCTAAAGCAGCACAGCCCAATTGGCAGCCGGCAAGTCAGACCCAGAGCCTCCATTCAGGCTGCTGCCTTTTCCCTGGGCGGCACGAAGAATGGCCGGCCGAGCAGCCAAACGCCTCCTCCCATGCCAGCTCAGTGGCCCCCGGGCCCTGCTGGCTGGCTCTGAGGGAGCAGATGGGAAGAGGTTGCTATTTCTGGGGGAGAGAGAGGGAGGGAATGATCTTTGATTGCCAGTGGGGTGAGAAGCCTACCTAAGCACGGGAACGGTGGGAGTGGGTTGCTGCTGTCCTGGCATGGCAGGGAAGGCAGGCGCTTGTGTAGAGAGGGTGAAGACAGGCAGATGCTGTTAGAAGAGAAGGCGGTCTTTAAGGTGGAGGGATGTGGGGTAGCCCTCTCTGAGAAACCACAGAATGGATCCTGCTGCCAAGATCACTCTGCACAACTGCCTATGCACAAATCCCTCCTAAACAGCATTTGGGATTAAATGCCTTGTTCCTAATATCACAGTCCTGCGCTGCCTAATTCCCCACCTTGCCCCCCCCCGCCCAGATGTGATGTCCAGCTCCTCTGGTGTGTGCACCGCTGCAGCCACCCTGTGGGGCAATCATGTGTGCAGGGAGACTGTACCCACAGAGCTACCAATCTGGCAAGCCTCTTCCAAACCTGCATGTTCCTTCTGTTCTCTCTTCTCTGATGTATGACATTGTTTAAGCACCACCGGTGCTTTGAATCCTGTAAATAGGAAGAATCCCATAAATAGGAAGAAGAGGCGTTAACTTTTTGTCTACCAGTAGACCGTTAATAAATTTTACTGGCAGTCTCCTGTCCTCTTGAGTCAATTTTATTTTATTACATTCCTTATCTATGCAAAATTATGATGGAATTTTTCACAGACGTAAGCAAATATGCCTATATGCACAGATATATGCAATATTAGATAGAAGAGACATGGCGCCAGAATTTGCATTGAAATGTAGTTAGTAACTTGACTGACCCAGGAGAGAATGTGTTGGACACTGACAATCAGAGGAATCACTTATTTGACACACGGATTCTGTGCACTCACTACACCATAACTGCACACACCCATAAAAACTACTGTGGCAGCCTTTCCGCTCCTAGACGGAGCACTGCTCTGGCTGAATGCATCGGAATATTGTTTCCAAAACAAAGGCAAACTGCAGGTCCTAAATCCAGCTTGCTTATAAGACAGACTCACAAAGCTAATTCCCCACTGAGTCTGAAGTGAGGTGCCCATCTGCTCCTCTCAACTGGAGATGTATTTCTACAGTGCTAAACAGCTGCTTGAAAAACTTTGAGGGACAGTAACTTAGAACAATAAGACAAGTAATATCAGAAAAGTCCCTTCAAAACCCATGCATTTCTGATAACAAAGCAAAGAGCCTGCCTGAGATGCAAATACTCTCCAGCCAGTGGCCCCATATTAGCATCCCTAATCCCTTAGGATCCACAGCTCCAGGGAATATTTTCTACCCCATGGGGAAATTATCCATCTCTAAAAGCTGCAAGATGCTAGACAGATGGGGAATCAATGCCACACACTGAAGATGTTGAGCACGTTGTGGCTATCTGTCTTGTTCAGCAGGACAACTGGTGTCTGCAAACAGCTGGGAAACCTCCCCACACCTTCTACCCCATGATAAACCTGCAATAAAACAATACTTTGTAAACCAAGTAAGTATCCGGATTTAGTGTGGACTTTCCTTCCAGAGACCCCTGCAGCACTGTACAATGATGGGAAAGTGTCACAGCATTCATTTTGCATGGGGGGAACTGGCAGCACATCTAATGTCAGTGATGGAAAGGAAATCCATAGCTGCAACCTTGGCTCTGTGGTAATCCAAAAAGTTTTATCACTAATGTCACTGGAATCAAATTTCGCTCAGATCTTCTGACTCCTCTACATCCCTCTGTACACTCCTTTTTTTTTCTTTGTATGAATTTCCTTTTGGTTTTTTTTAGGGTGCAAGAAGAGCTATTCCCTAGGATTCCTCTTAGCAACGTCCATCTCTTTGTTACAAACACACTCACTAAATACCAGGGAAACAAGAGAAACAAAGCCCTCTTCTGCACTTTTGAATTCAGGAGTCTTAACGTAGATAAAGAGATAGATGAACATTGTGAGAAGCTGAGAGAAGAAAAATAACCTGAAATTTCAAAAATAATCTGCAAAAGTTGATTAACTGGTTTTGCCTGTATTTAAACTGGGAACGTGCTGGAGTAAGCAATGCAACTTTTCTCCTGATATCCTCTGAAGGCACTATCTCCTGGATCTGCTGGGATCACTTCTATGGGCACGAAGATTATTCAATGCCCCTAATCATTCAGGTGGTGAAGCACATGGCAACGTCAGCATCGCTATGTCTTGAGCATCATGCAGCACCACTCCTGGCATTTTCAGTCTTACAAAATATTCATTACTTTTTCTTTCTACCCTACCACTAAGTTCTGCTGGAGGTCCTCTCCCATGGCTGACTCTCTGATCTCGTCTTTGATCCCTCACAGCTGTGATCCACTCACAGCTGTTTGTTCCCTGACTCCATCGCATTAACGGTTCTGCCTTCACATTTCCATATAGCACAGTCCCAGTTATGGCACAGCCCCAAGCACTCCTTCAGGTCAGAAACCGTTCTCAAAATAACCTGTGCCCATAGAGGTACCATCGTACCTTTGAGAAATACAGACCCACACCATATCCACAACAGCTAATAAATTTCAAGTGACCACAGGGTGGTAGGGAACAGTCCTTATAGAAGGCAACCCTGCTCTTTACCTGGCCAGTGCTCAGGGCTGGGCCATCACTCATCTCCTCTGGGAGAAGCAGCAGTGGTCACCACCGCCTCTTGTCACAGGCAGAGGAGTAGAGCAACTCAGTTTGGCTGCTGCAAGGATGCACACGTGATGATGGCTTGGTCTGGTCAGGCTGCATCCAGCACCACGCACCATCAAGTACACTGGGTGTGCTACAGGCTGTTTAAAAGACACAATGAAGAGACAACATGCTCTTCAGTGATAGATGGCCCTAAACAAGCTCATGCATAAAATTAGAAGCAATCTGTAGAACTATAATTTCCATTCTCCTATGGAATTGAAAGGAGGATGGTTATTATAGCAGCAATTGCTAGGGCTGCTACAGCAAAAGGTCAACCTGCAATTTCATTACCTCCATCCCTGAATACATACTCACACAACAAAGACTAAACCATTCACATTTCCAGAGCTTGTAACTCCTCCAGACATGTCATGTAGTATACAAATCAGAGCCCATAAGCACTCACTTGCCACAGTAAAACTAGAAAGTCTGTTTGTAGGTGTATTTGAAATTGAGTAGGTCTAATAAAACCTGGGTACATTTTCATGTCAGCTTGTTTCACACACTTCAGCAAAACAGCTTTTACTTTTTCTTATTGAAAAATTTTGTACCCTATTAACCTTCTCTCTATTGTATCAGGAACCTGAGCACAGCAACATTATTCCCCTGTGCAGGATCCAGAGGCTGGATCTGTGACTGGAGACTGATCCTTTTCTTTGATTCTTTCAGCCTCAGTACATCAGCAGAATGCATCCAGCTTACTAACCACGGCCCTACAGGATGAAAATGTGTATTGCTACCAGTAGCAAAAGGTGAGCCATCTTACCGAAACAGAAACTTTAAGCTGGCGTTGTCCCCTTAACATTGCAGAAGCTTCTTCTGAGATAAAACCCCTAGTATCTATTGGTTTCAAGAAATTTTTAAAATTGCTAAATGTTTTGTGATTGCGATTGGAGAAAACTGAATTATCTTCTTTCACATAAGAGCTTCACCTTCTAAAAAATATCATCAATGAGGAAATGATATACTTGTTCAATATGATGCTCAGCTACGATTCCCCACAAGAATATCACTGAAATTTTGGGTGATGAACACTGTAATACTGAACATTATATGAGACTGAAGAAAAAAATGAGGGAATCTTCAGCGCATTAAAAGCAATTACCAACTAAACCAAGATCAATGACATGACAAACTGCAACACAGGAATGCCTTTGCTTGCCTGAACTGCTTCATCTACTCTCAGGCTTCAAACAGAAACCTAACTTAGAGCTTCTGAATTTCATAACCTCCAACTGTAATTTGCTTAGTTCACACCAAAACCTTGCAGATAAATGTATCAGTCACATTAATGGCATAAAACCAGTCTGGACCTGCTGCAATGCATTCTGTTACACAGCAACAATACACCATAAATCAGGCACTGAGATTATCACAGCCTAAAATGTACATTTACTCTTGACATCAAACACAGTATTTGTTTTTTAAAGGATTGCTGTAGTTAGGTCATTATAGAAAAATACAGGAAAACAGATCTTAACATTCTCTTTAGAAGATCTGACACCTAACAAAGCATGGAGGCCTGGTCAAGAGCCTAATTTTGGTGGATTCAGCAGATATTTTGGCAGTAAAAAGTAGGAACAGGCCAGAAAATATTTGCTTCATCTGAGGCTTCATACAAGCCAAACTAGATGACATTTTCTGTTAATGCAATCCTAAGAAACTTATCCCAAGTGAGGTTTTCTAAATGACTGGGTAAGGAATAGGAACATGGTCTGATAATTTTGGTGGACCCTGCTATTGTACCAGCAGTGCCTCACATTCTCAGGGAAAACAAAAATCACCCTGCTCCAGAAGAAAAAGAACATGCTGGTGGGTGCATAGGAGTAGCCTTTTAAAAACTGACTTTGAATATGCAGAAAAAAAACCTGCCACTTTCAGAGTAAATTGATCTATACAAAATCCCTTTTAGTAAATTAAGAACAAGAAAAAATAGGAAAATCCTAACCCAGGGATATGATTGCCTCCAAGCTATTTACTGTACAACGCAGATGGACTCAACTTCTTCAAAGGACAAAATCCCACCATCTCCAAATCCACCAAAAAGCTGAGTATCAAATTATGTATTTAATGCATTTTATAATGCTATCTGTGCAGGAACATATCCATAGAGGAGCAACAACTGAACAAGAATATCCTGACCTGAAATTTCAGTCCCAATAAGTTTTTGTAAGGACGTCTCCATGCTATTCCTGTGCCCAGCACTACCATGGTATTACAGAATCTTTAATATATATCCACACAGAACCCCTGTAAGGCAAGGGCGTATTACTGCAACCAAAGATTCAGGTCTGTGCTACAAGAGCGATGTAACCACATCAGATGGCATTGTTGTATACTAATGAGAAAAGACAATCCTGCAACAGTGCCCCAAATACCTCTCACTAATATTGTACAGAGAATTGGTCAATAAGAATTGTAATGGAAGCTGCAGGGGAAGCAGGGGTTTAAAATGTTCTTTCCCAAGCAGCCATCAGGCTCTTCTTCCACTCTTCTTAATCAGGCCTAATATTTACCACCTTCAAACCTCTTCTGGGCTCTATCTGCTATCTGCATAGGACTTAACACCAAACCACTATTACAGAACTAGTGCTGTCCTGATTCCCCCATAATTATCAATTTAAGGCAAGAAAGAGGAACTCATATCAGGAATTCAAGCCTCCTGAAGTTTTTGATGAGGAAGGAGAAAGAACTCACAGGAAATCAATATGGAGCCATTATTTTCTATGTGTGGCATCTTTTGCCTTGTAATGACTCAATCTACACTACAAGAGAACACAAAGGTCTCACCTTAGTTGCAGTCTACTGCCTAAATGCTGACTGAGATGAGGACTTTGCCTGAAGTGTCAAAAGCTATGGCAAAAGCCAGCTCATTTTAAAAAAAAAGTACATATTTGAATAGCATGGTAATAAGTAAAGGATAAAAGAAAAATGTATTGTGGTTGAAGTCTGGCATGTGTTTGGGAATGTAAAACAGAACACTCTTGCAAAGGAGACATTGGCAGAGTCTCAGTTATAACACACAAGTTATTTCCACTATAATATAATACAGATATTTCAAATATTTCAAACATTTAGAATTTTTGTCCAATCACACTGCTTTTGAAAATCCACTCTGTTAGTGCACTGTGTTTATGGGGCTTAGGGACAGGCCGGGGCAGGCAGAGAGGAGGTTCATCCACTATGGAGCAGGGGAATACCCTGCTTGGGTCAGTGACACAGTTCTAGCCCACATTTTTATGTGCAGCTACAGAATTTCAAACTCCGAGTGTTAATTTTTACTACCTTATGTCCAATACAGCTTTGCCTTCAAAAGAAGATCAATGTATATTTATAACCTTTAACTCTTCTTTCCTCATGATAAAAACAAGTTAAGGATTTTTTTTTTCCCTAATAAATGGTAAATATTTCTTTTTATAAAATATAACGTAAATAAACTGCCTTCTAAATGTGTAAATTCCACAAATTAGGCATTAAGTACCCTGGGCTTTTGCTTCTGAATAACAATTTTGCACAGTACATGCAATTTCTTCTTAAGCACAGCTAAGCATTAAACTTTTACTACAAAAATAGTAAGGCACTCATGAATATTTCCTATGTAAAAATGGGACAAAAAAATCTAGAAGCAAACAAAACTTAATGATAACATCTCGCCCTACTAACAGATTAATTTACAAATAAAACCATTTAAGCATTTAATTCCTTAAACAATGAAAATCTTACCAAGGTTCAAAAAAAGGAAAGAAAACTGAATATATTCAACATTAGTTCACTTAGCACTTGATGAAATGCAAAGAGAACCTGTTTATCTGCTTCTGGAACCAGCAGCTCCTAAATATGACTGTGCTTTGTTTTCTCTCTGTGCAGGGAAGTATCTAAATCATTGCTCTACACCAGCCACACTGCCATACTCTCACACCCTTGCCAGAACCCAGTTTTATTATGGCCATTTAACAGAGAAATGAAGCTCAACCTTAGTCCTATGAAATCAAGTTGAAGCTTTCCTTGCTGTCACCAGGGCACCATAAATACCCAGTGGATGGCTCACACCACCTGCAGAAAATGGAAATACTGCCTGTAGGATTGGATGGACCGTCTTACAAAGGTGGGTAGCTCTTTCCATCAGCTGTGGAAGAAGATTACAGAAGCTTTCCTTAGGCTAGATGCTTAACTTTAAAACCTCCAGAGCCAGGTGGATCCCAGTCTGACCAGGAGAGAGATCTGGCACCCATCACAAAGAAACCCCAAAGCACAGCAGCCACCTAGGACTGGGTGGTGGGCAACCCGGGGTCATCACTGGGCCATAGGAAATGGACAGTGGGAACATTTGCAGCTCTGACTTCTTAGAAACACAAGTGGTTCAGCAACAGCTTCATAACTATACAAGGAAAGCCACTGAGGGAGGTGGAGTAGAACAACCACTCAATGAAAAGTGTATGCATGGTCCTCAAAACTGACCCTTATAACTCAAGTGAGTTTCATCCTTCCATGCTTATCCAAAATCACTTTACTGTGTCACCTTTCTGCAGTCTGTTTCCTCTTCCAACTGCTAATGTGAAAAATGTCTAAACAACATCTGACTGTGACCCCCTGTGCTGCTGACACCAGTATTTTTGTACTGTAGGTAATGAACGTCAATGGCACCAATGCAATCCTGCAGTTTTCTCTCATTTTCTCCAAATAACCTTAGTTCACATGATGTCAGTGAGGCCACCCCCTTACAGTAGGAATTGTTCATATGGACAAAGGTCACTTACTTGACCCCAATGCAAAAGAAGCCTATACAACTAGCACAGCCATTCCAGCTGACTCAGGCTGTGAGAGACCTATTAGAGGACTGGAAAGTGCCTTGCATCAGTGCCAATTTTTTCATATCTTAATATATACATATTTAGCTCTATATATTTAAGCACAAGAAAAAAGCAAAGACACTCTAACTATTGCTCCAACTATTCACCAAGATGTGAAGAATCTCTCAGTTCATGAACATACTGAAAAATAAACAAGAGTCATAACATATATTCTTCTGAAAACAAGCTGTGGTTGTTCATAAAGCTTTTGAATGGTCTGGCAGTCCTTTCTGCCTGCGGACAGGCTGTAATTGCTACCTCTCAGCTGGAGTGAACCTCCAGCCTGGTGCCTGACCTTCTGGTCACCCCCACTTTCATCTTTTATATTGGTTTAGCAGACAAGGAGGCTTTAGAAAATCTGTGCCTAACACATTTTGGCAAAGTACCACAACTCAATACTGTTTTGCTTTTGACAGGCTTCTTGTAAATCTGGCCACTTCTGTAGTTTTACTCTCTGCAACTATCCAGTATCACCCAGGGATGGAAATGTGCAAGTGGTATGCTGCTTGTAAAAAAAACATAAATCCCCAAAAGCCTCCTTCAAGCCAAAGGAAATTCACCCCCTGCCCTTGAGCTGAGCTCTCCTCATTCTGGGTCTTGCTGGGCTTTGGTCTGGAGGCAGAGATTGGCTCCATGTGTTGGAGCAGAAGCTGCCAGCCCCCAGCGAGGCTCGGGTCTGGCACAGAACCCAGCAGAGACCTCAGCAGCAGGCATGATGTCTGGGACGTATGACAGAGGTGGAAAGGTTGGAGCTTCCAGAGCAACCACGATGAGAAGCTGGCAGTTCTGCAGCTAAACAAGAATTGACACAGGTATTTTGGCCACTGTTTGCTCATAGGTTTGAAAACAGAAAGATCATCAATAAAGTTTCTCAACAAGCAAAGCCACAATGAAATCAACATAATAGAGAGGAATGCAGGCTCTTGCAAAGATTCAGGATTTCTAAGTAACAAATTCCAGAAAAAGAAGGCAAAGCTGACACTTCCTTGGTTGCTGATACTTTCTGATCAGAAAGATTGAACCGTTTTGTTTGTGTCAACTACCCCTGACTGAACACTCTCCCAGAGGAGAATGGACCACTCCTGCCCTCTCTTTCTACTTTGAGTCCAAGATCAGTACCAGTTCAAACCCACACAGGGAATTTTCTCTCCTCTCTCCTCCAAAGAAGTAGAAAAAAATCCACGCTACATTACCCAAGGTGGTGTTCATCCAAGTATACTGATCTAAAGGAGAGGTATCTCTTGTGACTTTAAGGCTTTTACTGTAGCCAGCAAAGCCAGGCTGCCCTGGAAAGGAGTTCACTCTCCATGTATCTTAGAATGAGATTTGTTTACTTTTAAATGAACAAAGCTGGATGACGTAAGCTCCCACCAGAGAGTGCCATTTTTCATGCACCTTCTTTCCTACACAATTCTGAGACAATTGCAAGGAGCAAACCAGCTGCCACAATAAAGATAAAATAAAAACAGTCTGCTGATAAAAAATCAGTTCATGGCAATCCCTGGCCTCAGCTGAAGCCAGGAATTCCTGTAGCAGTGAATGGGAGGTCACAGTCTCAGTTTCACAGTGGGGTCTGTGGTGGGGATGTGACAAAGCTACTGAATTCCTGGACCGTGACATTCCTGTGCTAGGGGATCGCTCTTCTTGCCCCACTGCCGTGGCACTTCTGTGCTGACAGGAGAGCATTTGCAGACTGTGCCAGGAATGAGAATCAGCTGCGATAACTCGCTGTATTCAAATGCTAGAAGGCAGCTGGCTTCAGCTCTTTTATACCAAGCAAAGCAATGGAGATGAAAGCCAGAGGGGAAACGCAGTACTCTGGGAGCTCCTTAGAGCCTCACTCTTCTGCTCCCTTGATCCTCGTTAAATGTTTGCTCAATCCATCAAACTTATTCAACTATTGTTTTTCCAGCTCAGCTGTTTTGCGGGGACAACACAGACAACACAGAGTTCTGATGAACATCTGGGATCCCCAGCAACATATTGCAGAAGAATGCTACACAGCACAAAACAAAAGAAAAAAAAATAATGGCAGAAGACACGGGGACATCCAGACTATAGACCACAAGAAAGAGAAACTTTCTTCCATGCCCAAGACAGAATGAAAAAGAACCTTGAATGAGCACTACCCTGCAGACTGCTTTGTAGAACACATACAGGTTGAGAGTAGTTTTCACGTGCCATAAGAACAAGTCAACTGGAGTTGCTACAGAATTACTGAAACAGAAGAATTTTAAAGTCTCATAAAGGTTGGCTGAAGTTATTTGTGGATATTGCAAATAATGCAGGAGATGGTAATGTGGACATGCACAGGGCAGACAGCCAGGAACACATGATTTTTATCTATTGTCCCCCTAATCTCATCCTAGGAAACTCTCCAATGAAGACCAGATCTAAATAAAAAAGACTAACGTAAAAAATTAAGATTACTGGCTTAGGGAACTCATGCCCCCGCACAAGCTTCAGCTGTCTGTGGACTAAGAACTAGAAATTGGTAGACCTTGGTTCTCCAGGATGCCTCCTGGAAAGCTACAGGTGTGTAAGGATCAATGAAGAAAAGGCCTAATAGAACCCAACCGTTATTTGTTTAAATTGTGCTATTGCATTTGGATGTATTTGCCTCTAGTAAGCCTATTTAAAGTCAAACTGAAAACAATTATACATATTAAACCATAAAATATTAATAGTTTTAGTTATAAATAATTGAATAATTATAATAACTGAATAATTGAAACAGTACATGCTTGTTGTCAAAGTTTTAAAACAAGTCAAATACCTAAAGTGGTTTGTAGTAACAAGTTAAATGGAAGACGGTGGTTAAGCACCTAGAATAAGAAGTGCTAAAGCAGATTCTGACAGCACTAGTCTCTTCTGCAAATACAGAGATAATGTATCTTTCTTGACAGTTTATTTAAATATTTTTGGTTCACTGAATAATTCATTTCAAGTTGAAACCAACTAGGAGTTGAGGAAAAAAAAACCCAAACCAAAAAGCTTCCGAGGCAATTTGCTTTCTAATTTCATTTTATAAATAAAAGCACCGGGTGAGAGGATGAGCACTGCAGTTCCAAGATCTTGAAGGCAGTTATCAGAAAGAAACAGATCAAGTCATTAGTCACAAAACTCTTCAGTTTAATTCATTTATTTTTTTTTAATGATAAAACTTGCAGAAATACAACATCTAAAGGCAAAATGCATTTTATATTTATAAGGTAGTTTTGACTCTTTACCAACATTTTAAGAATGCTGCTTTGGAACACTTTTCAGATAACCAGAAAAGTTGGGACTTGAAAGAGTAGGAGAAAATTATTACTATCCAGGGAGAGCTGCAACATTCTTTTTTGCTTGTTTACTTTATGCAAAAGGACAAAAAGGTATAGATCAAGGGTCTGAGTGAACCTGGTGCTTCTGGGTCAAGAAAGAGATGCTAACTGTAAGTTGCCACTTGACATCTTGCAGAAGGGGAGGGCTTTGCTCGCTGCTAGGGCAGGTGCCCCATAGGAAGAGCGGGTAAAACTGCAGTGCAACCCCTCAGCTTCTCTCCTTAGTCCTCCAGCAGGGAGAGCTGGGAGCAGAGACCATGGAGAAGCCGTGTTTGACTGATGGAGTCCTAGGAAGAGACAGAGGCCACAGTTCTGCACTGCAAATACACGAGGAGCAGGTTTAGCTATTGCAAAGTCTAAGACAAGCATCAGCTGCATAGACCTCATGCTCAACACATGCGTGTAGCACCCCTGCCATGAAAGCCCTGCTCTGCCACCCACCTGAGCTCTTAGCATGCTGGACTTTTTACCTTGATTTTTCTTTGTGAAGTAATGGGAGGAGTGTTTCCCTACCTTCCTTGCAGCCATGCAAGAAAAGTGATTGAGCTGAGGTTTGAAGGGCACAATGCCACATATGTAAAAGAAACTAACTGAAAAGTCAGTACTAAAATCAACAGGAAAAAAACAGGAGGAGGTGTTCAAGACTGCTTCACTGCTGTCTGGGAAGCAGATTCAAATGTGTGTATGATTACTAGAACTAAGAAAAAATAACCCTACGTAAGAAAAGAAGAAAATGAGGAAAGTCAGTGTGAAGGATTCCTCTTTCAGAGATCAGGTTACTGAAATATTTGCTTTCTATTGAAATTCTTCAAGCTGTGAATTTAAAATATCACAGGTCCTTTATTACTCTGAGAAGACAAATTTATGCTGCTTAATTTGTATCCAGAAGAGAAAAAAAAAAGGGAAAAAAAAGAAAAGAAAATTCACCTGACACTCAGTTATGCAATCATTTTTTAGCTCCGCTGTATTACTGCACAAGAGAGATAAAGTACCATCACTGGGGAAGGTTTGAATGCTGTGATGTAGGGAACAGCCTCCTGGGCACATCTCCTCCAGCAGAGCTGCATTTCACTGGCTGCACCAGCACCTCTCTGAACGTTGTGCTGGAAACGAAGGGCTGGCAGACTCCCTCACTGGAGTGCCTGGCCACTATCTGCAGCGATTCAATGTCTGGAGACACTCAAAACACCTTTCTTCAAAGATGCCACTCCATAAAAACTTCAATATATAAGCAAAGTTTGGTCATGTCAAACATTGTTCAGGCACAAGGAAAAGAACACTGTTGTGACAGAAAGAAAGCCTGTCTGAATTGCATGGTTTGGCGCTAGAAAATCCCAACGCCTTCAGTACTGCAAGGAAAGAAAGAGCAGCAAGAGTTGCTGCTATTGGAGGTGGGACACAAATGCTCAAAGAATGCCGGTGTGCTTTATTTCCACTATCAAAAAATGGAAATTATTCAGGGCCTTACCTGCATAAATAGCCTTCTGTACTTCAATGCTTCATGCCAAAAAAGTAAAACAAGAGGCTTGATTCTACAGCATGCGATTACAGCAAGACTCTGCTTGCTCCTGAGATGCTGTGGACGTGAGCAGCGGTGCCCAGGCACCCCACTGCTCCCTGCACACTCGGGTGCCCACCTCAGTTTCCGTGTTCAGGAGGAGGAGAAGCAGTTCATCAAACCTCCCCAGATCCTGGAGCAGGGAGATGGTCACAACCTAAAACCGGGAACCGTGGGCAGTCCCAGCTCCTCCCAGCCTCCCCCATGCTGCCTCTGCAGGTGACCAGTACCCTGCATGCTGGGTACCTGATACGGACCCGCTCACTGCTCGTGTGAGCTCCAGCATCACCATGGCTATGTGTTGGAGAAGGTGTAGGGTGTAGTAGCGGAAAACTTTGTAGAGTAGGGTAGATGGTTGGACTCAATGATCCCAAGGGTCTTTTCCAACCAAAATGATTCTATGATTCTAAGGTCTGAACTCAAGGAACCATAATTAATTCCCAGGTCCTCAGTGAGGAAGCAGAAGCTGCTGAAGCATCTTGGCTTCCCAAGGTGAAGCAAGAGTAAGCTGTTTTGTTTGTCTTGTTCGCTTCTTCCAGGGTGGCCCTGTGTGTCTTGAGCACAAGGAGTTTCCCAGACACAAACAACATTCCTGGGCCTTTGCAGCTATTTCTGGTGGGTGTGGAGCCACCCCTTGCCAACATCCAAGCTGCTCTTCCCAGCTGGGAGCTTGACAAAGCAGTATCTCCTGAGGCCAAGCTCTATCCACAAGATCATCAATTACCTCATTAAGAATCATCACCTAAAGGCAGAATTTAGTCTTTGGGGTAGGGAAAAAGTCACTTGGGGAGATGCCATCAGATAGCACCATGGATAAACAGTGTCCCACAACAAAAACACTACAAAGCAAACCAGTCTGTAGCAGAGCA
Organism: Gallinago undulata; assembly: GCA_026546715.1. Lineage (NCBI taxonomy): Eukaryota > Metazoa > Chordata > Aves > Charadriiformes > Scolopacidae > Gallinago > Gallinago undulata. Next base: position 191,026,795 of record JAOTQQ010000001.1, on the reverse strand, counting down.
GTCCTACAGAACAGGTATTCCACATCTAGGATTTATAGAAGTGTTAGGAGTTCAAGAGGAATTACTCTGAAAAGCCATAGGATTTACTAAACGGTGCTAAACTTTCTATTAGTGTTTTGACCTATCACATATAAATTACACCAGGTATGCAGCTTTTTACCGTAGAGCATGTTTCAAATACAACTTACTTTTTTTTTTTCTTATTTTCTATTAAAAGTTACATGAGTTTCCAGCAGACACTTTCTGCCTATAGAATTTATTTGAGATCCTCGTCTGTTAGCCCACTGGTGATCCAAAAACATTTGAAAGGTCTCACAATGACATTTTTCCCTCTACTGTTAGATCCTTTCCAAAGGTGAAATGCTCTCCACGAAGAGCTGGCTAGCTGCCCGGCACAGTAAAGAGATGAAGCACCTGCCACCTCCACTCCTATTTCTGTAAGGAGCAGAGAAAAGGGAATTCTTCTATCCTGAAAAGCAAGAGCTGAGCTGAATAGAGAAGCTATTGCGTATAGCTGCTGGGGGAAGGCATGGGGGAAGGTCTCCAATGAACAATCAAGAGAAATCAGGAAAAATGTCATCCTCAGACAAAAGGGAACTCTGCCTAGAAAGTGAACAAGGAAAGACCTTGAAAATATGTTTTTAGTGCTCTTGAGCAATTGGAAACAATGCTTGCAGACCTCAGAAGACACCCATCTGCAGATGAGATGCTGCTGCACTTGCAAGGTCCCTCTCCCACTGGGGAGACCCGTTAGAGCAGGAGGACCTGCACCGGCCCCACAGGATGCACCAAAGTCACAGAGGGTTCAACAAAGAATGCAGCCTCCTCCCCGCTTCTTTCTCTCATGGAGGCTAATGGAAGGAAACCAGTCCAGCATCAAAACAATACCAGACACATACACCATAATCTGGTATTAAAAAGAAACAATAGAAACCATTCAGATCTCAATGGACATTAATCCTCACCTTGTGTACTATTGCTATCCACCATAAAAACTACAATTGGTTGTGTATTAAAGATTGTTTATATGTGAGTTTTAATTTTCTCTTTGTTAATTAGCAGGAGTAAGTAGGTTTAAGGGTTTAATTAAAACTGACTGCAATAATCATCTGATGGTTTTAAGGATTAAATGATTTTCCATTCCTAGGCTGAAAAGGGTACAAGATGTTTGCAACACAGAGGTTGTGGGGAAGGTGAGACACTTCATTGAATACAGGCTCTTTCCAGAAAGTCAGCAAAAGTGCCACTGACAGCTTTTTCTGCCAAAAGAGAGCAGGCCAAGAAATGGCTGGGCTGAAGTTAAAACGGAAAGAATATTCCTTTACTTTCCTGTAGCCAGGGAATCTCAAGTAGAGCAGCCACCCACTCCTGTTGTGTGGTGCCTGGCTCGGGAGAGGCAGAAGGATGGCCACCACGGGCATGAGCACGGCCAGGCACTTCCAGCCCTGCTCTCCGACACCTCGTGCCCTCTGCACGGCGACAGGATGGAAGTCACACCACAGTGAAGAAAACGGGCATTGTGGAATACAAGCAGCACGTTTACAGACTGCAAAATCAAATAGTTTCCATACATCTTGTTATTGCCTCGTGGAGCTCACTGTTAAACAATATGGAAGAGCCTAACCGTTTAAAGGAGTTCAAAAAAGGATTAGGCATTTGTAGAGGACGGATTCATCACAACTTGTAAAATATGATGGTTTGGATGCAAACTATGGCTCAGCAAGTCTCTACAGTATTGATTACCGAAAGTTGGAAGAGTGTAGCAGAAAAAACGTCTCCAGAATTCCTCTTATTTTTATATTCTTTGGTCTTACCCTTGTGTTATTGTAGTCTCTGCATAACTGAAAATAGCCTCTCTGTGAGCAAGCAGGAAAGGGTTTACAGGCTGAGAGAGCTGGGGTACAGGCTGAGAGAGCTGGGGTTGTTCAGCCTGGAGAAAAGAAGGCTCTGGGGAGACCTCACAGCAGCCTATCAATATCTGAAGGGAGCCTACAAAAGAGCTGGAGAGGGACTCTTTACGAGGAAGTGTAGCGACGGGACAAGGGGCAATGGTTTTAAATTGGAAGAGGGGAGATTTAGATTAGATATTAGAAAGAAATTCTTTACAGTGAGG
>JAOTQQ010000001.1:191008370-191024582 GCA_026546715.1 Gallinago undulata | reverse complement strand
TTTTGTGGTTGGACTCGATGATCTCTGAGGTCCCTTCCAACCACCACAATTCTGTGATTCTGTGATTCTGTGAAAGGTAACATTTTTAGTTCTTCTGTTTTCTTTATTATGTACATTTAAAAGACCGCGGAATCAATTCCGCTTTGTACCTAAGGTGACTTTGAATTTCATTTTTAAAATATGTTTCAGGTTAATCCCATATGTTTAATCACCTGAAAATTATTTTTAAAAATCTCGTTTTCTTCCCTTTCTTTGTGGTCGCTTTCCTTTGCCTTATTATAAGATCAAATATTTGGCAAAAGGTTTGTGAGGGCAGTGCTTTGTTTTCAGTGTAGTAAATGTGGTGATTTGACAGGTACTAGAAATCTTCAGCTCTTGGTATTGTCAGTCTACTCTCAGAATTTGTTTTTCTGTGCCTCAGATGTCAGCACTGAAGTAAAAATTTACCACTTTTTAACAGAAATGGTGCATATGTACAGGAAAAAAATGGGCATGAAAACATTCAACAACCATTACGAGTACAAACTCATTGTTAGTATTCATCATAAGCAGGCACAGTGTTATCTCAGATGTGGATGTAGCTTTCCTACAGAAGTTCAGCTAAGTCCCTCATGGGAGCTCCCTGGGTTTCTTGTAGTCAGCTCTTTCAGCAGTCCCACTCATGCTTTCTGAGGAGCTTTGCCAGCTGCTGCTGCATGGGTAAGAACCTCTGTCATAACCAATTTACAGAACTGCCTGGATCCATGTGCTGGCATTGGATCCCCTATTTTATGTGGTAATTTTAAGAAATTTTAAACTGGCAAAATATAATGATAACACTGTGGAGTTCATGCTGGCTTGTCTTTTAAGTGCAGTCTTTGCTTTAGCCACAGTGACTGCAAAATAAAAATTAAAAATTCTGATTTATAATAAATAAGTAAAGGAAATGGTTGTATCCTAACTATGTGAACAGAAGGGAAGCCCCATTAGGTGACCAGGCTGGCTGTCCTCTCCAGAAAGAAACAAGGCATCTCTGGGTACTTCTGTTCTGCTTTGGCCGATCATCTTTGAAGGCCTATCTGAAAATGGAGTGCTAGAAATACATTGTCAAAACTACAATGATGTGTACTTAAATTTGCAATCACTTTATTGTAAAAGCATATATAGAAATATATTCTGTCTCTCTTCTGATAAAAAACAAACAGGTGACACTTTTTTCCCTCAGTCATTATTTTGACTATTGGCTTGCCTAAGGTAAGCTGAAAAGCAATCTACCTGACAAGGCTGGACTTTAGGTCCTGCAAGAGTTAGTGATGGCACAAAGAAAATAGCATCAGGAAACAGCACTGTCATTGTAAGGCTGCAGAGAGAAATCTTGAGACAAGATCTTTGCACAAAATTAAAAGGCAGCACCTGCAAGCCTTGAAAAATATCCTACATGTATTGATAAAAAAGCCTTTAAAGTAATTCTTCAAAAAAATAAACTGAACTGACATGTCAAGTCAGTATAATTTCTTCTTCATGGCCTTTCTCTACTTCTTTATGTACTAGATGAAACCAAATCCACAAACGTGCAAAGAAACAAAACCAGAATAATAGCTTTCCATGTTTTGTTCTGGGGTTTCTTTGGGGAGGAGGCTGCTGTTTTAACTCCCACAGCACAGGAGTTATTTTCACGCAAGCATGTGAGAGCCAAGATATTTGATTTTTACGCTGCTGTTTTGTATGATTCTCTGTTCCCTAAAACCGGCTATCCACATGCCCTGTTATTTTACCTCAGTACATCACACAGCTCTGAGACTGCAAAAGCAGTGGCAATTCTGAGCATGAAATGCCTGTGCTGGCCCACAGGAGGTGGGACGTCATAGGCAGCAAGGCCACAGCATTTTAAGGATGGTTGCACCCTGGTAAGGATCTCCAGTCTCTGCCCACGTGCAATGACTGTTGTGAGTGGTGCTTCCAAGCTGCCAGGGTTCAAACTCTGAAGTGAAACACGAAGGTATTGCCATATAGCGTTACTGCCCACAGAAAAATGTCATCAAATCCATGAACACTGCCCAGTGAAAGCCTGCTACGTATGCTGTGACCAGTCAGGGGACTGGGGAAAAAGCAGGCTGAACATCCGCACTGACCACTCACATACTCCTCTGCTTGCCCCTGTGGGAACAATGCAGGTCCAGGACCAGTCCTCAGGTGTGCACTGGAAGATGGGATGAGGTTCCTCCACAGTAAAAACAAGTTTCTTTTCTGGAGTGATGCCTGTTTCCTTGTTGTCATGTTGCCAAGGGAATTACTCATTTCTTGAAGTCTGCTGGGAGGCAGGCGGTACATATGGAGATGGGGAGGTAACACCAAAACTTGGCTCTGCCCTGCAGGTCCAAGGACAGACCCAAGACACCCTGGCATCACTCAGGGGTGCTGCAGAAGTGGGGTTGTCGCTGCATCCAGTTCTCAGAGGCACCACCTAAGACACCCTGAGTGCACAGTGCAGTAAACGCAACGTGCACTGCTAGAGAACTGATTTGGAGGTGCTAATTATGTAAAAACAGATCATATATACCAGAAGCAGCCAGATTGCTACTATATGATGCGAGAATTTTCTCTCTTGCTTAGAAGAAGAGTTTAACTTTAGCTCCCACCTTTCCAGTATCTAATGAATTATGGGAATTGGTGAGAAACGCATACCACGTCATTAAGCTCTCCTGGGTGGCAAGTCTTAACTGCCAACAAAAATAAAACCAAGTCTATCCAGCCAAAGAACTGTTCTCTGCCATTATGAGGATGGAATGAGCAAAGAATATCTTTCCCCTTCTCAAACTACACAGCCATCCCACCCAAACAGCAGCAGACAGCAATGATCCATGCAGGCACAGGGATCTGGGAGCTCAAGCTCACACCCCATGGACAACAATGAAGCAAAGCAGCATCTCCCTATACTGACTTCCCAACGGTCAGCAACCTAACACAGCAATGTGAAGGCAACTTACAGCAACAAGGGAACAGGCCTACAACCTGACCTAGGAATATAAACTTTAGGGCTTTCTATCCATTTCAAAGCAGCAATTTCTGTGCAGGTTTCTGTCATGCGGTCTTAAGCCCTTATACTGACATCTAGATGTGTTAGTGAAATCACTCCCATCAGTTTTTATCCCTGCTGAGACATCGTGATAAAGAAGCTGTGTTGCTCCATTTCTAAAGAATCTAATGGCATCATTAACACCTACTTGACGTTTTCATGCAACTTGTCTGTCACAGGTTTGCTAAAGCAAAGGATTTATCTTTCATGCAAATTCCTGGTTGAAAAATTAAGAACACAACAGTACATAAAGGGTTTCCAAATTCCACAGTACCTCTGGTAATCTACATTCTGTGTATCTATTTTTATTCCTTCTCTCTAAGCAGTCTGGGTCTCTCCTTTATCCTCAATCCACTTCTGTTGTGAGTCACATCAGATTAGAAATACATTGAACTATGAGAAAAATCTTCTGCAACTGATCCAAGAAGAAACAATAACAAATCCCCACGCATATTACACTTGGAGCCTCTTTAAAACTAAAAAACAAACAGAAACAATGCAAGACACTGAAAAATACTGACAGGTTTCCTTAAGGTCTTGTTTAGAAATGTACTGCAGCTTTAGTCTCTTGTAGGATATCCTGTGGATGACACATAAGATTGTCAATACATGAGAAAAAGCAGAGACACAATAAACCCATGAGGCTTTGTTTTGTAATTTTGCTACACAATCTGTAACTACATCGGTTACTCCCCCATCTCTATCACTGCAAAGCATTTTGCTTTTTTCTGTGCATGGACACTAGCTGACTATCTTAACTGTGAGTACTGCAAACCTCACCTATATAAGCCCTGCATCACAAGAAAGACACTGAGGTACTGGAGTCCATCCAAAGAAGAGCAATGAAGCTGGTGAAGGGTCTAGAGAACAAGTCCTGTGAGGAGCAGCCGAAGGAACCAGGGTTGTTCAGCCTGGAGAAAAGGAGGCTGAGGGGAGACCTTTTCACTCTCTACAACTACCTGAAAGGAGAGTGTAGCGAGGTGGGGATCAGTCTCTTCTCCCAGGTAACAAGTGACAGGACAAGATGAAATGTCCCCAAATTGCACCAGTGGAGGGTTAGTTTGGATATTGGGAAAAATTTCTTCACTGAAAGGGTTATCAAGCATTGGAACAGGCTGCCCAGGGAAGTGGTTGAGTTGCCATCCCTGGAGGTATTTAAAAGATCTGTAGATGTGGGACTTGACAGTGTCAGGTTAACAGCTGCACTTGTTGATCTGAAAGATCTTTTCCAACCAAAATGACTCTACAACAAACTTGTAACTGAATTGCTAAGCATTTTCTTTTATACTGTATTGATTCATGTAAACTGTGAGCCAGACCCTCCTGCAGTAAGAACTGATGGAAATTTTGTCATTGCCTTCAGTGCAGTGAAGGTCAAGACGGTTATTTTTCAAGTTTTTCATGGACCTAGTGTTTAATAAATATTTTTACAGAGTCTAACATCATCAAGACCTAATGCACAGCAGGGCTAAAATACATTGGCAGGAAGTTTGTACAGAAGGTAAAAGTGTGTCCCATACTTGCATCTCCAAGTATGCAGGCTCTGACTGCCAAAGCAGAAATAGGGGATGTTAGCCTTCACAGCGTGGGACAGAGATCAAAAAGGAAGCATGAAATTGTAGATTACTCAAGTGCAATAGGAAGCTCAAGATCATGCAGGATTTATTCACTACCAAAAATATTAGAGCCAAGCTCAAACTCCCGAAAGAAAATCTAGCCAGTTTGACACTGTAAACAGGACATTTCCTTAGCTTTGTAAACAGGAGATTTGTTCGAAACAAACTGCCAAGTAACCTAACACAATCCAGTATTTTAGCCAAGAGTTCCTCACCAGAAGCAGTAATAGAAGTTGCCTCGTTTATCCAAAATGTGGTACAATGTAATCAACCTCATAACCATAATACCAGGATTTTTGGAGGCAGTTCTTGAATACAGCTTGAGTCGACTAACTAAAAGGAGTACTACTAAATTTTCCTGCATTAGTGGGCAACTTTTTACTGCAGAGAATGCCAACACAGAGCCTTCATGGCATTTCTTAGGACTCACTCAATAGCCTGGTGTCAAATCCCTTAAGGTCCACAAAAGCCAGAGCAGGCAGAGGCAGGCAGCCCTTGTCTAGGGTTGGGAACATGCTAGTAATACTGAGAGCTAACTCAGGCTTTCTCAGTTTTGAGTAGGCAAAACCGAACGTTGCTACACAAGGAATGGAGGAGGAAGGCAAGGAGAAGGAATACAGCTGGGCCCAGAGATGTGGGAGAAGCAGACTTCAGGTTCCTGCTACTGCTGCACATGGGAAAAGGGGAGAGTGGGAAAGAGGGAGAGGGATACGGAAGAGATGGGAAAGGTAACTGCTGCTTCTCTGGGAAGGATGCGTTCCACCCATGGCCACCCCTGTCAGCTGCAGTAGGTGCCATTACAGAATGGCTGAGGCTGGCAGGGACCTCTGGAGGTCTTCAGTACTGCTCTGGAGGCAACAAGGAGCTGGACGTTCTGAAAACTTTTGGACTCTGTTATCACAGGCAGCTGCCTACTTTCAGAGCCAATCCTGTAAGACATTTTATTTGCTGTTAAACAGATCAGTCTGTAATTTGCTGCAGATATATTTTAATATAAACCAAGACTATCCATATGAAAAGACTGACAGATAAAACATATGCACTTCTGTTGCATCTTTTGTGTACATACTACTGTGAGAGGTATGAGATGAAAGCCATTCCCTACCCTTCTATTTTACTGTTACCCAAAGAGTTTCTCAGTGTATAAATAATGCACATTTTGCAAATCTGTTCCTTTTATGTAATATTTACACCCAGTCTAAAGAAGGAGTGACAGATATAGTAAATTTGTACATTATTTTGTTGAAAGAATTTCTGCCTTTGATAATCCTTTTCCCTATAAGTTCCTTTTTATGTAGTAAAAATTTTAATAACATGTAAATTACTTTCAGAACTTCCACTCACAACCTGGAAAACTGACAAACATTTTAAAACAAAACTGTTGTATACACGTGTGTGTGTGTGTGTCTGAGTGAGTATTCTGAAAAAAAATTCCCTGGGTACAATATGTTTTTTGGAATCAATTATATTAAGTGTGATTATTCTCATTTCCCTGTCCTTGTGTTCTCTGATTTATTTGTCATACATGTCCATGTACAATATCCTATACTTAGATATTACCTATGTATATAGGTAACATAGAAAAGATACAATGTATGTTTATTCTGTAGATGCATATAATACTCAAGCCTCTGATACAATTTGCAAATACTTGTACCCTTGCTTCATCATAAGATATAGTTAGTTTAACTGGACGCTTCCACTTACAAGCTTCAGTATCACAGAATTGTACAAGACCAACCCTCTTGGCTGTAAAGGAACTATAAAGATGCTTGAAGTTAAGTACATGAAGAATGTTACTGCATTAATGATGCCTATCCCTACCTAGGTGTTTTATAAAACAAAACCTCTCTGAGGGACCACAGTGAAAAAAGCCCAATATTTTAGATTTTCATCAGTGTTGCAGTTTCTAAGAATCAAAGCAATACAGTTATCAAGTTTTCTCTTTTTAAGAACTACCTCGCCTAATTAAATTTCATACAAATACATTTTAAAAAACCAACCAAACAAGAAGTGTTGAAAGACTGGCTGCAGAGTTTATAAGTGAGGTGACTTTCACTATATCATATACATCTGCCTGATAAAACATGTTTCAAAGCTCCTTTGGAGAATTCCTCCATGGGGCTTGCTGCTTGATACCTCAGTCCAAACCGTTAATTATACAAATGAGAGACACATCAAAGTTAAACAATTGTAGACCAAAGTGTAACTACAGTGTTACTACAGGTAAATTACCACGTAGTTTTTTTTTTTAATCTGATGAAGCTGAAATATGTATTTTTTTACAAAACCTACAAAACCAGTCAAGAAAATAATGCTTATAAAAGCAAATTTAGATATTTTCTAGTTGACACAATTTATTGTTACCAGAGTCCCTTGAAAAAAAGCATGTATACAAGCCTAGTATAGGAAGAACTCAATAAATGCATTCCAAAACTGAGGTTCCTCTAACACTAGTGATAGAAGAGCCATTTCAAATTGATATGAAAGAAACCCCCTATTATGTCTTTTCCCAGGAGAAGGCAGCTAACGCCTATTTGGTGAGAGAATACTTTATCAAATCATCAAACACTTTTTCCTGTGCTTAGGCAGCGAAAGGGAGGGTAGAGTTAATGGCATGCATTCCTTTGGACAGGCCATCAAAGAGGCAAAAGCTGTTCCCATTCCCCCAGAATGGTAAAGTACAATTTTTCTTTGCATTTTGGTGGTGCACAAGCAAACTGAAGTTTGGAAATTCCTAACTTTTTGGATTCAAAAAGAAAACCGCAAGAGCCCAGAATCTTATCTCAAGTCGTCTGATGTTATGGTTTCGAACCCACATCAGAAGACACTGATTCCATGTCTTTCAGTTGTTTACATACTGAAATGATTTGACACCATGCTGTCTGTTCTGTCCTGCCTTTCCTTTAAACTTTGGATTTTAAAGTTTAAATATGTATAGTGATGCTTAGTCTGAGTACACAGCCTAGGCATACTTTCCTAGATTGGGCATTCATACAGATGTTTGTTCAGTAACAGATAAGAACGAGCAATTGATGTGTTGGTTACACACAATACAGTAAATGTTACTTAGCACTTGTCATCTCCATTTTTCATCTCCGAATACACATAAACAACCAAACTAGCAGAAACAAAGTATCAGACTTCTTGTAAGTAGGCAGTGTTACCTGCATACTGCAAACTGGGAAACTGAGCCAAAGAGAATAATGGAAGCATCTGGAAGCCCTCTGTGTGTTACTCTGATGAACTTCAAAGGACTTAACAGGTAATGGCATTAATAAACACTTTAAGTAAATACCATTGCATGCACTATAAATGTGTTTGGCATCTCCAGGACACTTTAAAAAATTGATTAGTGCTACACTGGACAGCTGAGTCATCGATGCCCGTCCTCCCATTAGGACAAGAGGATGTCTTGTAAGCAGGTTATTTATATTCTTAATATATTCAGCAGGAAGTACAGTCTGGTTAGGTTTGGTAGTCATTAAATAGCACTTTTTTTGTGTGTGCTGCCCTTCACCTATAGATTTCTTCCCATAGCAACCTCCGTCTTAAGTAAGAGCAATTACAAATGGGCCAACTTCTTTTAGCCTAAAAGAAGACAATCTTGAATCACACGCAGTGCAAAGGTTTGTTTTGGCCAGAAGCAAGACCAAGCCTCCATATTAAAGTTCTTTATATGCAGCATCACTAGTTTATCCCGCTTGGAGTTAACAGAAAACTGGAATCCAAAGGATTGTTTTCTTTTTTAATAAAATGCGCAAGTGGTCTTGGACTTGCCAAGATACAATATTTTTTTAAAGAGCTGAACAGACTTTGTTTCCTCTTCAGTATCTCTCTTAATTCCACAACGTAATAATCATGGTATCAACCCAGGACATAATATTAAATTAGTTTTCATCCCCGCTGTGCATTTTGAGAGAGACTGTTGGAACATTCTACCCCCAGTGTATTGTGTGCTCTTAGATCCTATTCTGTATAGTCATGTCTGCAAATATTTACAAAGCAAAAAATACTGTTTGTCTCACTCAGCAATGCACCCCACGTGTCTTTAATGCTATTCCATATCAGCACTTCAGACCAAAACAACAGACAAACACAACTGAAAATTATAAAAGACAGAAATACTTTGAGTGGCCTACAGCCAACTGTGGTCTGAACACTTTGCTTGTGAGCTCGTCACAGGCATGCAACACTTGGAATACAGCTCCTAACCTTTGGCTGCACAAATATAGACCTTTTGTCAACAAACTCAAGCAATAGTTTGGTTCATCCGAGTAAAATCAGGCCAATCAGCAGCTGATCTGCTTTAGATGTTGTGACCCGATGCCCAGCTCCACTGGCCGTACCAGAACACACCGTCCTTTGCAGAGAAAAAGCAAGAGGATTCCCAAGCACAAGGAGAGAGCAAGGCTGCAGTGTGCTAGGGGTCTACGTGTGGTCTTCCTAAAAGGTGTTACCTCCTCAGCACACGGATAATGTCTGCTAAAGGGCTTCAGAGGTGTCTGACTTCAGTACGGGTGCATTTCACTATGTCTGCAGCCTGCAGGCCTGGCTAGCGTATAGCCCAGGCACATAACATGTAGGTAGCATCCAATTTCATGTAGATCTGCCCCTTTTGAACAGCCCCAGCACCAGTCCACCCTAGTAGCCAGAGAGTTCAGCCATTCCAAGTTGTGGAAGATAATTTTAAAGGTACAAAGCTTAATCACAACGTTACATGATCACAGCTAGGGAAAGAGCAATGAACTAATTATGTCACATCTCACATAAGCTTGTTCTTTTCACCACTCCAAGAAGTAGTTTCACCACAGGAAGTCTTCTTCTGCAGAGTAAAACACCCGTCCCACTGCCTGTAAGCTGGAAGCTTTATTTATATTAGGGGTTACTGATTTCTTCACTGACTATACAGAGAAGATCAGAGTAAACCACGTTTTTAAGCGCTAAGTAAAGCACTGCAGTTCTCTGTGAAAAAGCTTGTTTGGAGTTTGACTTTCAAGGAAGCTTGCTTAGCTTAGTTCAGAGATGGTCTCAGTTCTTCCATGAAGTTTAAGCTGGCACGCTAACAAGTCATGAAGTTTGATAAAATACACAATAGTTTTAAAGGATGAAACAGAAATATTGGATGTACGCTTTGGATGTACGCTTTTATTACAGTCATATACATTTTTAATTAGATTAAATTTGAGACAGAAGGAACTGCAATTCTGTCTTGTTTCCAGACTTGCTATCTTGATTATAAGAAAAAGCTTCTCTGTGCCTTCTTTTACTGACTAGGAAAGGCATACAAGAGATTACTAAGTTCAATATGACTCCAAAGCTGAAACAAAAGCCTTTTCCTAAATCAACTGTATACCCATTACACACGCTGTATACATGCTGAAAAATAAACACTGGCAAATACAGAGTACAGTCTTGGAAATGGCTCAAGTGACTGGGTTTTTTAAAAGGGTTTATAAAATATATAAATTCTGGCAACTGGACGATGTTAACTTGAGGACTGAATTTAACTCTGTTCCTTTTCAGGGAGAACATCTAGTGCTTTGCTCTGCAGGAGGGTACACTGCAACTTGCAGAAGCAGGTCCTCCCACATGCAGCTGGAACACAACGGGCTGCTGCACAACCAGGGGCTCATCACCCTTCCAAAACCAAAAATAACTGGTTTTCTTGATCATCTTTAATCACAAATGAGTGGATTCCAGAGGTTAATTGCAGCGGTGCTGTTTTTATGCAGCCTCCACATTCACTCACTGGGGGGCCACAGCACATGGCCATCCTTGTCGCCCATTCAAGGCACCTGCATTCCAGGCAGCTGAACCTTAACAGCACCTCAGCTCTCCTCCCCCTGTAACTCAGCACTGGTGAGGTCCCACCTCGAGTACTGTGTCCAGTTTTGGGCCTCTCACTACAGAAAAGACACTGAGATTGTGGAGTCCAGAGAAGGGCAACAAGGCTGGTGAAGGGTCTGGAGAACAAGACTTATGTGAAGCAGCTGAGGGAGCTGGGGTTATTCAGCCTGGAGAAAAGGAGGCTGAGGGGAGACCTTATCGCTCTCTACAACTACCTGAAAGGAGGGTGTAGCGAGGTGGAGGTCGGTCTCTTCTCCCAGGTAACAGGTGATAGGATAAGAAGAAATGGCCTCAAGTTGCACCAGGGGAAGTTTAGATTAGACATGAGGAAAAAATTCTTCACCAAAAGGGGTATCAAACAGTGGAACTGGCTGCCCAGGGAAGTGGCGGAATCATCATCCCTGGAGGTATTTAAAAGACGGGTAGATGTGGTGCTTAAGAGACAGAGTTTAGTGATGGTTTTCGTCAGTGTTAGGTTGACGGTTGGACCCGATGATCTGAAAGGTCCTTTCCAGCCTCGCCAACCCTATAATTCCGTGACTGTACATCCTCTGCGGGAGAAGTACCACAGCTCCAACACCACGTTGGAACCCCCCTTCCTACCAGCCGGGCAGCTGGGTCCACGACCCGTAGCCGCCCTCCTCGGCACCCACCATCCCTCGCCCTGGCGGGGCACCGCGCAGCAGAGCCGGCCGAACGCCCGGCCCCGGGCCCGCACCCTCCACCCGGAGGACGGCGCCCCGAGAGGCCGCGGCGGGGCCGCGCTCCCGCCCGCGCCCCGCCCTGAGGCCCAAGGGCCGCCGCCCCCCGCCCGCCACACGCCGCCCCAGCGGGGACCCCGCCGCCCTCCCTCGGCTACCGGCACATCAAAGGGACGCAGAGGAGACGGGGCGTCCCGCGGGTATCCGGCGGGACCCTCCGCGGCAGCGGGGAGCGGGCACCCCACCTTAATGTGCTGCTCGGAGGGGAGGCGGCGGGGGGTTGGGGGGGGGGGGCACCGCCGGCCGCTGGGAAACCTCCTGGAAGTTGCCCGGAGAAGTTTGGGACCGCCCGGAGGAGCAGCCGCCGGGCAGAGCCGCCCCCTCAAGCCCACACCTCCCTCCTGCCACCTGGCCACACCGCTCCCGGGCTGACCCCCCGCCCGGCTCCGGGGGACCAGCCCCCGAACCCCGGCTGACCCCGCCGGACTCCCAGGGACGGGACCCCCCGGTCCGCAGAGACCCCCGCCGGCCTCCGGGGAAGCGGGGAGGGGGGGGGAGATGGGCGGCGGGGTCGGACGGCAGCCCCCGGGGCGAGCTGTGGGCTCGGGGCTTCCTCTGCAAGTGCAGCTCTTGGGGAATAAAGAAGCGAGAGGGACACTTACCATCTCGCCTGATATTCGAGGACCGCAAGGCTTTTATAGATCCGCTCTGGGCAGGGGCAGTGGTGCCCTGACGGCTGCAGAAGTTCGCACGGACGACAGCGTAGAAGAGGAGGAGGATGAGCAGTTGCATTGGGATCCGCTGTGAACGAGACCGTGTCTGTGCAAAGAAACCCGGCTCTCCCCACCGAGGATCCTGCTTCCCTCTCCCCCGTTCTCTCCTCTTTCCCGGACTTTTTGTATGTTGCGGGTTGCTTGTGGGTTTGGGGCAGTTGAATGCAGGGCGGGGGGGAGGAGGAGGGGGGTTCAAAAAAACCACAAAACCAAAACAAACAAACAAAAAAAAACAACCAAAGTGCAAAAAAAACCACCCCAAACGCAAAAACCCACACCACCCGAGACAGCCGTCACAGCTGCCGAGTTACTCTCGCCGAGCTGCCCCCAAACTTCCTGCCCGCCGAACTTTCCGCTGCCTCTCGGGGGCTGGCCACACTCGGCCAAGGTGAGAGCTGCCCGGGGCGGCCGCCCCCTCCCTTCGCCCGCAGCGCCGAACCCCCTCCTCGCAGGCGGGGGGGGGCCGCCGCCGCCGCCACCTCCCACCGCCGCCGCTCGGAGCCGCTGCGCTCGACAGGAGCCGCCGCCGGGGTCTGGAGCGACCCGGGACCGGGGCGGGGGGGAGAGAGGCGGCCCGGGGAAAGGGGGCGGCCCGGCGGCGGGGAGGGAGGCGGGCGGGAGCGGTGCCCCGGCCCTCCGTGAGTTTTCCGTGAGCGGGAGGGGGGGGAAGGGGTGTGTGCGAGGGGATGGGGTTGGCCCCGGTGCAGAGTGAACGTGCCCTGCCGGCACCGGGTGGGCACGGTAGGAGCCGTCTGCCAGGGGGCTCCATGCCAGCAAAGGGGCGATGCAGCCAAGTGTCCCGTCACCCACCCGTGGCCCTCGGTGGCCACATGGAGGTTATCCCTTGGGCTGGAAGGGCTCCAAATCACCGGGTGGCCCCGGGGTGGGTGAGGAGGCTCGGTGGAGTAACTGATGAAAACACATTGGCTAAAGAAAAGCCGCAGTTGTCCCATGGACAGTTGTCCAGGCTTTTCTGTCATGCCAAGCACTGTCCAAAGCTTTTCATAAAAAGTTAATTCCTAATAATTTAGACCCTCGTTGAATTGGGTCAGGTATTAAAAGCTTGTATTATGGCCTGCAAGAGTTTAGGTGTAAGCCAAAGGTATGTGAGGATTGTGATCAGATTGCTGTTCTAATACTCTTTTTTTTTCTTCCATTAGCTGCAATGAAAATAATCAAATGAAGACACACCAAAAACGATCAGGTTTTCAACAGTTGTCTAATAAATCCTTGCCTACTTAGTTTATTTCTTAAGAAATTCCATATAGTCCTAGCCAGCCTAACGAACTGTGACATGCTGTAACATTTAACAACATGAAACACCACCCCAGTAGTAGAAGAATGTCAATACGGTGCCGTATCAGCAATATCGGGTGAGTCCTGCTACACTCAGACTGCCTCTGACTGTATGAAACATCTCCAGGAGCACATTAGGATGACAATGGGACTGAAACATCTTGTATGTCTTAAGGAACTAGTAGGGTGCAATTCTGTCATGCATAATTCATGGTTCTGTATCGCTCTCGTGTTCCCCAAAACTGACAGCAAACCTAATCCTGCTCCCACATGGTAGATAATGGAAAGGCTCCAACAGTGCTCCTTTTGTGAGCAGATGTGCGTGTATTTTAGGTGCCATTTTTGGGGGAGAAACTGAGCAAGCAGAAGGAGGGTGGCCGATCCAATCATCCTAAAAGAAGCAGAAAGTCAATTAGAGGAGATACAGCAAATGGAGATAGGGGGAGCTCTGAAGATGTCTTCTGAGCATCCAGTCAATGTGCCTGCTTCTTTCCAATTACATTACAAGGAACTGACAGCATCAATAGGATCCTGGCTACCTAGATCTCTTCTCAGCTACCTAGCTCTCTTCTCAGTGCAGGACCTTTTAAGATAAAAGGAGGTGGTCAATACCCTGACCTTTACCACAATCTTGGTGAACTCTTTCCTTTCCCAGTGCCTTCAGGCACTCTCAGATTCAGGTAACTAAACCCGTAATTGCTTCCCCTCGGGGGCGGGGGTGGCCTTTTTAAGGCAGTGGGGGAGGAAGAGAAGGAAGGACAGATTATCTTCCACCCAGAAGGCTGGAAAAAGGTGTTTTGACAGTATCTGAGCAGTTACATAATTCATTCAAGACAGAACACTTTCCAAGGCTGTTCCTGTTTCTGTACCCAGGTTTACCTGGATAGATTTTCTCATATAAAACCCACACATCTTCCCAAGAGCTGGGTCTGGAGCTAGAGTCCTGTGGTGTCTTTCAGCCCTTGAGCCTCCCTGGCTGCATAGGCCCGGCTTTGACACAAGGCTTTCGCCTAAAACCCTCCGCAGCTGTTTGGCCGATGTGCTCCCTGGCTTGATAAAGACTGTTAAGTTTAAACTTTCTCAAGCTGACCAGGGCACAGAACTGAGGATTTCTCAGTACTTTTTTTCTTCTTTTCTCTTTACAAAAAAATGCATACTGCTGTGGCGCATAAGATGAAATTCCTGTTTCTGCAGCAGAGATACTTGTTGCTTAGAGAATTCTCAAGCAAAACAGCCTGGGGCCTCATAAATTAGACAGTGATGAAAACAGGCAAGTGGATTGCACCACCAATGGCTTTGATTTGTATCAAGAGGAACTGTGTATAACGCCTATCATATACTCACGGTACGTTTCTGTTTCTCCCCGTGCAATGCATGGGATGCTGCCGCCATCTTTCTTCTGAAGCCAAAAATATTTTTGTAGCAGAAGGGAAGAGTCTTTTTCTCAGGTCAGAAAAAAGCCAGGGGATATTCCTCTGAGGTTCCAAACAGAGGCCTAGCTCTATCAATTACCAGATATTTCTTCTAGTCCCAGTATCAATCCCAGATTTTTCCACTGATGTCAAGATGTACAAAAAAACTTTGAGATAGAGCAGCAAGACTGACATGCATTGGCAGACCTTTGTAAAAAAGCCTGCATTCTAATTGCTGTTGCTGCAGCTCCTGAATTCACTTTAAAAAACACTAAACCCACTAGAAAACAAAATAGTATTTTTATAGTAAACTGTTGTAGAATCCCATGCCAAAGTGTGAGAAGTTTGGATTATGGTCAGTTTTATGATCAGATCACCAGATCTTCACTTTCTGGAGAACATTCTAGTACATTGGCTAATCTGTATTCTAAGGGTTCGGGATAGTTTAAAGCACCATGTGATTTCTGTATGAAGACCTACAGCAAATCATGGTTACTACATAAAAGGACATACTGATGTATAAGTGTGATGACCTAGGTAATTACAAATCTGTCAGATGACTAAGATCCTGATAAAACAATGTGAGAGTTGATCTGAGACTCAATTAGTAAAAATTAAAAGGAAAATAATATAATTAATGCTAAACATCTTAGAAAATCTTATTATGCTAACTTGGAAATCTGGTTGACAAACTGAATAGCACCAAATTACAGCATTTGACTTGGTACCACGCAATTTAAATCATATGAAATGAAAGTCCTGCATACTAAATGTTTTCAAAACTTGTTAAATGACAGGTTTTAAGATGTTTACTAAAAAAGGAAACATTACTAAATGGATTCTTTGCGTGAGAGACCCACTTAGGCTAATTTTTTGCTTCTGCATTGATTTGCATTTCCAACAGTGACCTGGGAAAAATGCAGTCATTACTCGTGACATTTACAGATGACAAAAACCTTGGGGGAGTAATAGGCTGATTTATAGTGATGGTGTTATATGGAGATAGACGTGTAAATACTGGGTAAAATGTAAAGCTGAGCCCTAGCATAGCTTATACTTTAAAGTACCCAATGGATGCCAGTTCCTGTGGCATCCATCTCACCTCATTTCAGCCTTCTGAAAGTGCCTGGTGTAAACCAATCTCATAGGTTCTTATTGTTCATGGAGACAACTGGACCCATCAGAGGGCACTTTAGCCCAGTGGTTCTAGACATTTGTGCTGGGATGGGATAAACTGTTTTCTGGAAGGTCAGTTTCTCTCCACTGATTATAGAGAAAGCATACGCAACAAATACATTTATAGTTACTGGATAAAGTAGTTAATTCTGGAAAGCACCAATACAGAAAAAATTATGGGGGTGAATTATCAAGGAAGTCAATGGGCTGTAGCCCTCTCAGTTATCGTTTGTTGGCTGGGAGATGCTCTAGTGTCATACAGAATCACAGAATCACAGAATCTTCTAGGTTGGAAGGGACCTTAAAGATCATCTTGTCCAACCGTCAACCTAA
>JAOTQQ010000001.1:190985215-191008270 GCA_026546715.1 Gallinago undulata | reverse complement strand
CCTGTCCATGAGTTTTGCTAACTCTTGGCCTAATACCCTTTTCCCCTTTCGGGATAGGGTTTTTCCATCATTCTCGAGCATACCTGGTGTCCTATAATTCAGGCTGTGGTCTGTGAATCCAAAGCCATGTTGGTAGCACCAGTTGCAGAGCCAGGTGTTGATCTGCCTGATCTTTTTGTTTACCCAGTCATCGGGTGCATCCATTTTGCCCATGGAGCAGATGTTCTGTGTGTCCACCCCTTAGAACATTGGAAATATGGTCATTTAATAGGAAACCCCAAGATCTTTGTGCATGATGACTGGGTTCCTTGGATGTTTATTTAAAGAAGGTAATATAAGAAAGACAAGGACAAAGTTATTAGCAGTCTCTTGTGATAGGACAAGGGGTAATGGCTTTAAATTAAAAGAGAAAAGATTTAGACTAGGTACAAAGAATATTTTTTTTTATGCTGAGGGTAGTGAAATACTGGCAGAGGTTTCTGGCCCAGAGAGGTGGTAGACGCGCCATCCCTGGAAACATTCAAGGTCAGGTTGGACGAGGCTCTGAGCAGCCTGATCTAGTTGAAGATTTCCCTGCTCACTGCAGCAGGGTTGGACCAGATGACCTCTAAAGGTCCCATCCAATCCAAACTATTCTTTGAGTCCACGGTTCTATATCAATTAAAATAGAGGCATTGTACTTTCTTCTGTTATTATTAGATTGCTGCATCCAGTTCCTGTGGATATAGTCTAAAAAAAGAACCATGATAAAGTGAAAAACACTGAGGGAAAAACCGCAGGATTGGCTAGGGGTTAAGAAACATGCCATTCAGGGAAAAGCTTAAAAATCACAAGCCATTTAGCTTGTCAAGGAGAAAATCAGAGAGGTCGCAGCTACCTCCTGGAGGCAGGATATTGATTCTAGAAGGCTATTCTATCCAGTGGACAATGACATATCAAGGTAAAAGCTGGAGTTGGACAAATTAAGATTAGAAATAAAAGCCACACTTTTCAGTGTGGAAAGCCATGGAAGTATCACAGTTGTATGTTCTTCATCACTGGAAATTTGAAAGGCAAACTCTCGTGTTTTCCTAAAACCAGTCAAGTAGTTTCAAGCTGTACTTAGGATCTTGCAGGGTCTATTGATCACTTCTAAAAGGTTTGTAAGGGTGACAGAGAAAAGCATGTTTACATGTACCATACTACAAGCCACAGATGAAATTTCTAAGTAGTTCTGCAGTTTATGGGACAACTGAAAAAATGTACCTCCAGGGATTAATTTAGGGCAGCACTGTGATTTCTATTACATAGGAGGACAGACAAGTGATGGCAATGACCCCATCCCCTAGTTTATAATCTGTGAATGATTTGAGAATTAGTGGAGGTGGATAGAGTAGGATGGAGAAACATCTCACAGCTGCTAAATATGCATCTTGAGTAAATGAATATAACTACGATGTCAGATGAAAAGAATACAAGGAAAAGGTAGACCAAACCATTATGTATTTGGAATTAGAAAATAAGTGAAGAGTCATGTGCTGCTAAGTTAATCACAATATCCCACAGGCACCAGGATACCAAGATGAGAAGTGCAGCACAGTGAACCAGGGTCCAGATTTACTCTCTGAGCTACAGGCAGCAGTTCAACAACATACAGTTAAAATCCCCAGTGAAACTGATCGCTTCAAGTGTCGAGATCATCAAATGCAAGCCCAAGCACTGCTGCCCAGTATTACTACAAACTTGGCACTGATTCATGGGAACTCTTGTTAAAACCCCCTGAACATTAGATTTGGGGCACAGACCCGCAACTGGTGCTGCTGTTCATCCTCCTGCATCAGCCAGCTGTGCTGCTCGCTTGTCTGGCTCATTCCTGAGAACAGCTGCAGGCAGCTTTGATATATCCAGCCTCTTGGTTTTCTCTCTTGTGTCTGCACTGCTACAGGATGCTGTGCCCTTCTCCCTTTGTGTGAACACCTGCTTCCCTTCCCAACTCTTAAATGGCTTTTTCTGGCTGAATGTAACTTATGGCACCACTGACACACACGTAGGGAGGGAGAGAAAAAGAGTGTCCCGAGATGGACATATTCATTTATTACATTTTGAGAAACTGCTATATCGTTCAGACTCTCCCACTGGTACCGAGTGATGGGGCCAAATGACATATAGTGTACATGCAATATTCAGAGTCATGCATTCAAAAAATTAATATAAACCACAGTGAAAGATGAAATGTTGCCCTCCTGAGGTTAAGTAAAGTAGGATTTCCCCCTGCCTCAATATCAGTAGAACAAGCTTTTAGATTTAAATTCAGGTTTAAAAATGATGGGCTATGCTTTCTCATAAGTTTTTCTTAGTAAAAAAATAATACCTTTAAAAAGATTACATTTCTTCTATATCCCCATTCCCAGGTTCATACATTTAAAGGACAGAAGAGACATTTCTGACACAATATAGTTTGACTTCTTGCATAAATAAGCAAAGTGTTTTGCTGTCTGACCTCCGGCTTTGATTTCTCAAGAGTTAGGAGGGTATCTTTTAGAAAAAAAGATCAAAACTTGATTTTAAATAGGAGGAAACCCAATTTTACCATATCTTGAGACAGAGAATCCCCCAGCATCAGTGTTAAGTAATTCAAATGATTAATGACTACTTTTAAAGATTTAGGGGTTTTTTTCCCCTTTGGATCTTGTACTGTGTATGAACAATAATAGCTTATCAGATCCTCTGCTTGATCTTTCAAAACATTTGGATACAAATAATCTGAATGTACTGTCAGGACTTTGCAAAACAGCTGTCCTCAAACCACAGTAACTTCTACCTAATCACTCTTGTTATTTCTGTGATCAATTCCTTTGCACTTGTCAAAATGAGGTCAGATTTTGTTTGTCTTGGATATATCATATTTGAGTTAGAAAACTGCCACCTAAGATTTTAGAGAAATTCTAGGAATGTTTTATTACTGGTAGCCTGGGATCTCTAGGATGAGAGGTTTCAGACTGAAATTTCTCATGATAATTCACGGTTTCTCTCTGCATATTGTAGAGATTACTTAAGAAATAAAGCATCCAGTTTTAGTAAGGCAGAGAACAGTGTGGTGTAGTTATCCTGCTCAGAAATTCCCTCTATCCTGTGTTCTCTCCTCTGCGACAGGAAGCATTTTCCTTCTCTTGACTTGAGCATTTTTACTTCTCCAGCGCATTTTCATTATGGAAACACTCTCAAATTCTGTACGCTATTGTCTTGTAAACAACTTAAAGCATATCATCTGAGGAATGTTGTAAAGACTGAAATGTCCCCCGATGCTGAACCCTCAAAGTCTTGTGTCTTTGCACCAGAAAGATGGCACATGATCTTGTCATCTACTGTTTGCAGTTTGTGCTCGGTTGAGAAGACATTTAAGAGATCAAATGTCTTTGTTGATTAAAGATTCCCCCTCAGTTTCCTAAAAGTTGAAGTTCTGAGCAGCCATCAGACACATGTCCAATACAATGTCCTCTCTCCTCAGACATCTAGATCATCAGAAGTTTATTGTAATATTTTCAGGATTTTATAAGGACTGAACCTTCTAGTAAAATTTTTCCTTGTCCTCCAGAGTTACATCCTCCTGAGTAACAGCTTGCCTTTCGTCCTTTGTTTGCAGTTTTACAGAACACCACTTACTCATCATGTCAACAGCGTTTCAAAACCACTGAGCCATGACTCTGCACTTTTTTTTTTTTTTCTTTCATTCCTGGGTAATTTAATTCCTCTGAGGTCTGGGTGCACATGTGCAATGGAGATACTAACTAAATCTGATTGTCCAAAAACCTCAGCCTCGTTTTTTTCTGTTCTTCTTTCCCACTTGAGTTTTTCCACACCATTTTACAAATAGGGAAATTTCTGACTTGCAATAAGAAATGTATAATGCACAATGAAGAATCACTTTTACATTGCTGACAATCTTAGTACCGTGAGTGACTTTGTGCTTGGAAAGCAAGCTTGTCATACTTCCTCTTGACATGCCTGTATTTCACAGATATAAAAAAATGAAGCCTTTTCAGTCATTTCATAATCAATAACTGGGCCATTAAACATACAAATCCAAAACCTAAGGGTCAGAAATTCAAAACTCTGAGGCTCAAAACACTGCCTCCCAGACTTTGTGTCATAGAATAATAGAATCATAAAATCATAGAATGGTTTGTGTTGTAAGGAACCTTCAAAGATCATCTAGTCCAATCCCCCTGCCATGGGAAGGACATCTTTGACTAGATCAGGTTGCTCAAAGCCCCATCCAACCTGATTTTGAACACTTCCAATGATGGAGTATCCACAATGATGGGGTATTCTCTGCACAACCTGTTCCAGTGTCTCACCACCCTTCTCATACCTATGTTCTTCCTTATATCCAATCCAAACCTACCTTCTTTTCAGTTTAAAACCATTGCCCTTTGTCCTATCACCACTGGCCCTGGTGAAAAGACTCTCTCCGCCTTTCTTATAAGCCCCCTCTATATCTCAAAAGGCCACAACAGGTCTCCCTGGAGCCTCCTCTTCTCCAGCCTGAAAAACTCCAACTCTCTCAGCCTGTCTTCATAAGAGAGGTGCTATATTCCTCTGATCATTTTTGTGGCCCTCCTCTGGACCTACTCCAACAGGTCCAAGTCTTTCCTGTGCTGAGGGCTCCAGAGCTGGACACAGACCTCCAGAGCAGACTGGAGGGATAGAATCACTTCCCTCACCCTGCTGGCCACACTTTTTTTGATGCAGTCCAGGATAGGGTTGACTTTCTGACCTGCAACTGCACATTACCAGCTCATATCCAAAGTTTTCATCCACCGGTATCCCCAAGTCCTTCTCAGTAGGGCTGCTCTCAAGCCATTCCTCCCTCCAGTCCATACCGATACTGGGAATTGCCCTGACCAAGGTGCAAGACCATACACTCAGCCTTATATATCTTAAAATGCACTCTGTGCTTACACTTCATTTTTTTCAGGAAAGGTAATTTTATATCATACCAAAAATAGAATCCATCTGCAACAGAGTACAATATATAAGCAACCAGATTTTCAAATGGAGTTGATTTGGAAATATTGCAGAAAGCACATTAAACATATTTTAATTTGTTTCTTTTAAATATATGTGTTTTTTAAATCTGCTTGTTAAAAAAATAATCTTTTCAATCTGCTCTAGTTGGCAATGCATGAGAGTCTTCAGCTTCTCTTAGGGGCAGCAGTGAAAATGATTTATCTCTGGTTCCAGATTAGTGGGAATACATTCAGGTTGCCCAACTCTTTTTTTCTGATCACGTTGTCATACAGAGGAGTTGAGTTCACAGTTTTATGAACACAACACATTAACATAAACTAGTTAACCACCTGGCATTGGTTAAGCAGAATTTATGCTGATACTGTGCTAATGACCTTGCACTATCATTAGACTAAATCAGTCTCCTGGGGGAGAACCCAACAAAGCATACTAATTCAATGCATTCCTAAGAAGTAGCATGTACAGTAAAATATATTTTGTCATTTATCTAGCTCCATTTTCATTCAGAAGTACTTTCTAAATTAAATACTGAGGCCTCTCCAGTGGCCTCTGGAATGGTAGAATGAGATAAAAACATGAAGGAAAAAAAAAAACAAACAAAAGAAAGATTTGTGCACACCTAAAATCATTGTGGACATTTTAAAGTGTTGATGTAATATGTTAACAATCTGCTCTAAGCTTAGACTTAGAAAAAAAAATTAGAAGGCTAACTCTGATGTAGACACCATAGGCTCCCTTTACAGTTTGTGAGAGAAATGGGTGCCACCCCAGAATGCTTATTATGCTTAACAGAATGCCATTTTCATAATTATCTTAGGAAGTGTCAAGTTTGCCTTTCCCTCCCCCCTTCCAGTGTCTTTCTTATTCCTGAGCAACTGTAAGGCAGCTATGGGTGATTAGCACAGACTTCATGGAATCACGGAATTGTCAGAGTTGGAAGGGACCTCTAGAGATCATCTAGTCCAACTCCCCTGCTAAAGCAGAGTTGTCCAGAGCACATCACTCAGGACTGCATCCAGGCAGGTGTTGAAAATCTCCAGAGAAGGGGACTCCACGACCTCCCTGGGCAGCCTGTTCCAATGCTCCGTCACCCTCACTGTAAAGAAGTTTTTCCTTGCAGTTGAGTGGAACTTCCTGTGTTCCAGTTTGAGCCCGTTGCCCCTCGTCCTATCGCTGGAAACCACTGAAAAGAGTCCGGCTCCATCATCCTTCAACCCACCCTTTAGGAACTTGTAAACATAGGCAAGGTCTGCCCTCAGTCTTCTCTTCTCGAGGCTAAAGAGCCCCAGGTCTCTCAGCCTTTCCTCGTAGGGGAGGTGCTCTAATCTCTTAATCATCTTGGTTGCCCTACATTGGACTCCCTCCAGTAGTTCCCTGTCCCTCCTGAACTGGGGAGCCCAGAACTGGCTGCAGTATTCCAGTTGTGGCCTCACCAGTGCAGAGCAGAGGGGGAGAATGACCTTCCTCGACCTACTGGCCACACTCTTTCCTATGCAGCCCAGGATCCCATTGGCCCTCTTGGCAACAACAGCACATTGCTGGCTCACTTCGATGTCTAACTTAAGGAAGCATAAGTTGTGGCAGACAAATTTCAGCCTGAACAATCACAGAAACCAAGAGTTACAAAATTTTAGAAATAAAATGTTTTTTGAATCTTAATTCAGCCTCCTTTTACATATGCTTTAATTATTAGATGTGCAAACTACTTTTTTCAGAGGGTTCAGTACACATAATGGGGGAGATGAACAATGATTTTACAGTACAAAGGGAGATAGTCTGAAGAACCTTTACTATTTGTTACAGAGCTGGAAGTTACAGAGTGAGTGTGGCAGGAGGTGAATGGAAAAGAAACCGGAATCCCTAAGGCAGTTGAGTGCTGTGGAAGGGTTTCTGCAGCCGCCTGTTAGTGGATGTTGCTACATGTCTGACATAAACCAGATTTCTCACAGCTGGTCTCTAGTGCTGTGTTTCTCATTTTCTGGATGCCCAGCTGGAGACAGGAGGGTCTGACTTGAAGAAGTGCAGAGCACGCATAACTGTATTTGAAGTTAACAGAATTTCTTTCTTGAATATGTGTAGTGTTGTATAATGCCAAGCATTATAAATCTTAGTATCTACAACTAGTGGAAACTATTTACCTTCATCTTTCTCTGCACCCCAATCCCATGTGAGAAAGAGATGATGATGTACTTCACTATACACTGTAGCACTGAAATGAAATGCCTTCTATATATTCTGCCAAATATAATCCTGCATCTAATCATAGATACATCTGTAACATAGGCAAAAATGGCAGGTTTTGAGCAGGGTTCATGTGGTTTAGATGTCTATCTAAGAATAAAGTGAGTTGCACCTTGGAAGTACCTAAGTACCTGATTCTTTTTTCAGTGACAGTAAAGGAAGCCCAAAGTGACTATTTCAGGCTGCAGATATGTGAAGGCAGGACAGGTGAATCCTGCTTTCTGTGGTGTCCTCCATTTTTGGCACTGAATGAGGCAGAGACTGTGTAAGAAAAAATAGTCTCTGATCATGTTATTTGTTAGTTGGCTTTGTAATAGATATGCACAAGGGACCAAATTAAGGTTGCACAGAATGCCTTTGGAAAGCTTGGTGTGGCAATCTTAATAGCAGTATAACAGGTATTCTCTGGAAATGAAAAGACATCAGCCTGCGGCAGACACTTGGCATGTTTCATTTCAGTTCAAACAGTTAAAGTTTGAAAGGGGAGTCTTAGAGTAGGAAAGAAGGGCAAATTATAATAGGTGGGTTTACCAGCTCTCCCTGAGAAACTTCCAGCCTTTCTCAGCTCTGTGGCAGGCAACAGAGCTTGCATGGCAGCCCTGTAAGCCTGTGAATGTCTCAAATCTAGTCCTTTGTTCAGCATTCCTCTGGAGTTAGTAAGGACATCTCATTTTCATAAGTTTTTACAATCAGAGCATTTCTCTGGAAGCTAGCTAGGTGTAACTCAACATTCACGCTGTGGAGATAGGGAAAACATTAGTTAAAATTATTTGTCCATTGTCTTATCCCACAAAATTATCAGGTAACAAATGACATCCAAGTTCGTGTTTAAATCAGTAGGTTAAAATGTCTAATAAAATTTTCTCTCTGATTCTTCCTGGCAAAGCTGCACTTTTCCATTGCATGTGGGGCAATGACTTTAAATGCTGATGTTACAGGTTTGTAAAAGGAAAAGGACCTTGACTAAGCACTTAAAACTGTTTGTGCAATATTGTCACTTAAACCATCTCAGGGATTGCAGTGTTTAGCAGGAGGTTGTTGTGCCACTTATGCCATAGTTCCTCAGACACAGTTTACAGGGAAGTATCTTTCAAGTGTTCTCCAGGTGTAAGTCTTAGGCATATTGTGTGAGGAACAAGAAGTCTTTCAGTCTCAACAGCATTAGTGACCATTGTCTTTCCTTCCTACCTTCCTTTCATCTGCACTTTGCTTGGAAGCTGCCCTGGATGGTAGAAGTCAGCAGGATCGGGCATTAAAGGCTCTGCTGTAGGCTTACACTGGCTGTATCACAGTGGAAACTTTCATTAAGCAGAGGTAGATCGTGTAAGCTTCGTATTAGCCATCATGAACCCACTGAACAGTGTGTGAGAATTTGGTGACCTTCCTACGCAGGGCATTAACATCTAACATATTGAAAATGGGCTCTGGAGTCATGAATTCTAAGCCTGAGTTGATTTAGTTTACTGCAGGACACCAGAAAACCAATTTAGACCTGTATTTCCAAAATTGCCTACTAATCTTGGAAACCTGATTTTCAGAAGAGTGCATCATCTACAGCCACAGTAGATATCCAGGCATTACAATTTTATGTCTATTGCAGCTGCAAATTTACTTGGGAAGGGAGAGGAGAAATGGACCGTGAACCTTTTAGTTATTCCATTAACACTGACCAATTCAGCACATGATTAGGCATATTTGCATTACTGCCATTCCCACCCTCAGTTTAAATAAGGACTGTGGTCCTTATTTATATATATATATTATAAGTAATTAATTAAGTATATATTTATATATAAGTAAATATTACTCACTGCATTAGAAAGATGTTTTGGAGAGATCTGCTATTTGTATGGCTATACTGGCAGCTTCCTTATCTCAAAAGTCAGTGGTGGTGGGAATGAATTGTATTCAGCGATCTGACATCTGAATTTTCCCTATGCAAATTTCCATGGTCAAAAAGTGACATGGCACACAGTGAGAGTTGTATGCAGACACCTGTTTTAGTCTAAGCACATTGTGGTGTTGGTGCAAATCTGACACCAAGCAAAAACTCCAATAAAGAAACCTACAAATATTTACCTATGAAAGAAATATCCTTGCTTAAAACTTCAGGACTACAGAATCTGCTGCTGTGGTCTTCAATCAGTTGTCAAAGTAAACTAATCTGGAACAAAATCAGCCGAGTCACTGAGATCTGAAAAGAACAATTTGTAGAGGGAAAAACATTTGGGCTCTTTCCTGGATAAAAAGAGATAAAATAGGTTTACTGCAGATTTTATGAAAGCATTCAAACAATGCTCTCTGATCAAATCTCACAGTTTTAACAGAGAAGGAATTTATTTAAGTAATTGAAAGCAGTGGCGTTCGTTTGTGTAAGATTCTGTATTGGAAGTTATGTGCTTATCGTGACTGCAGTCTTACAGCTGACACTTTTACCTATCGACACAGCACTGCTTATTTACTGTTTGTTAATTTGCTGAACCACCTGTACACACACACACTGTCTTCTCACACATTTGCAGAAGAGAGAGACCCTATTTTATGTTCATCATTAGATCTCGTCAGTGATGAAAAGGAACTCAGTTCTGGTAAACTAGCCCTGTGACTGTGAGGCAGGTGCCAATCTATGATTTACAGTCTAACCATTTTTGTATCATATTTTATTCTTTGTCTTCATAAAAAAAATAAGGACAATAACTCTCTACAGAAGGAGTAATAATGCATTCTTTTAAATTTTGTTGCAGAAAGCAAAGAAGTAACAAGCAAATGAAGTGTAAGGGACAATTGCTGTTTGCCTGACAATTCCCTTCTAAGTTTGTTATGCTTTCAATAGCGTAAACAGAGATTGAGATGAAAAATGAGAAACATTGCTATTATATTAGATATTTGAGAAGCATAACAAAAAAATTGAATCCAAGGAAGATGTGTTTTCTTAGCTTGGAAGTCAGTCCATAATTGCATTCAAAGGAGCTATGGTTTAAAGGTTTAAAGAACTGAATCAGGAACGTTAGTTTGTTTTTCACAGAAGTCGAATGGTAGATGATTATAATAGCTTTACTTCCTGTCAATTGGTTTGTATTTTCAGATAGTCTCAATGTGATTGCCAGCCATAAGACATTGTCCAAGTAAGTAATTATTAGCTATAGCCCAAATAACCAATTATTAACGTGTGTTGAACTACCATGCGCAGCATTTACAGGTTACTTTACCTTCATCACAAGTTTTAAGATAGACAAAGTGATCATTTTTCCCTTCCTGAGGGAGTGATGAAAATGGCCTTTTGGGCTTATTTACAACCAGCAGTAGTTTATTTCTATTTTTTTTTTGTTTATCCCCATTAAATATTATTCATTTAAAAAATGGAAATCTGTCATGTTAGACATGCCTGGTTTGGTAAACATATCTCACAGTTTGAGTAGATTAAGCTCTTTGGAGCTTACACCAATTTATGTCTTTTCTGAAGCACAGAACTTCAAGTGACAGTCTACCTGGTTGCAGGATGAGGTGTCTCAATGTGTTCCACACCCACTGAATTATTGTCTTAGGTACAGTCTATAAGCAAAAATTTGAGACCCTGTGTATGTCATACAGAGGTATGAAAAAAAGTTAGTGAGATCACAATACATTTGTGCCTTGCTTTGATTTTTATTTAGCGTTTCCTTCATTCTCCTTCTACCTCCCCAAATTCACATTTTCTTCCTTTTTTAGTAGCTATTCTTGAACTTTGTTATCCTTATCTTAGGCTTTCTGAAGGCAAGTATATTGGCCTATGCTGTAGTAATCTTCCTTAATTGATTTGGGATGTCTGCCAGTCTCTTCTATTACTCTATGCTGATATCTTTATATGACTGGCTTTTATCCAAATGCTGTCATCTTTTGCGTTCTCTTTATCCCTTTGCTCTTTTTGTGCCAAAAGATGGTATTCCTAGCCTTTGAGTGGTTCCCCTTCATCCCTAACGTTTACCATCTAAAAGGTACAAAGGGCAAACTTCCCAAATATTGAGATCACCATGCTTGGCCTTTCTGATATTTTCTCTAGTCTATTTGGTTAAGGCAGTTGTTGCATGGCATTCATCTACTTAGTAAGATGACATTTAAAGGTTTGATTTATTTTATTCCCATTTAGTTCTTTGGTGAACTTATTTTTAGTGCTTTAATTTTTTCTCAGTATTTTACGTGTATTTTCCACTTTATATTTGATTCATTAAAGAAAAGGATGTGATTCAGAATCAGAACACTGTGTCACCATCATGTTCCCATAAGGTTTTCTCATGAAGCTTTTTGATTTCTGTAAAACGTGTTGTAAAAGAGATGAAATTATAATGAGCTTTAATGTAATTGAAAAGCAACTTGGTTTTATATTGGGGGTCATTATGTTTTCATCTTCATTATATGATTTATAATGTATATCACTTCTTTTAGATTAAAGGAAAAAAGCTATCCCTAGAAAACTGAAAATTCCTGTGTTGTGGATATATTTGATTGCCTTTGTGGTGGGTTGACCCTGCCTGGACACCAGGTGCCCACCCAAGCAGCTCTATCACTCCCCTCAGCTTGACAGGGGAGAGAAAATACAACGAAAGACTCAGAGGTTAGGATAAGGATAGCGTGAGGTCCCTCCCATGGGAGACAGTTCTCCACAAACTGGAGATCAAGCTGAAAGAGGGGAGATTCAGATTAGATACTAGGAAGAAATTCTTTACTTGCAAGGGTGCTGAGACACTGGAACAGGTTTCCCAAGGAAACTGTGAAAGCCCCATCCCTGGAAGTGTTTGAAGCCAGGTTGGATGGAGCTTTGAGCAATCTGGTCTAGTGGGAAGTGCCCCTGCCCATGGCAGGGGGTTGGAACTATATATCTTTAAGGTCCCTTCCAGCCTAAACCATACTATGACACTAGGTTTCTAACTTCTCCAATGTGAGTCCTTCCCACAGGCTCAGTTATTCACAAATTGATCCAGAGTGGGTACTTCCCATGGCATGCAGTCCTTCAGGAACAGACTGCTCCAGCACAGGTCCCTTCTGTGGGTCCCTTCTATGGGTCCACAGAAAGCTACAGCTTTCTCCAGCACAGCCTTCCCATAGGATCACTGTCTTCTGCGCATCTACCTGCTCTGGGGGGAAGTCCTCCATGGGTGGATCTCTGCTGCACCATGAGCTGCAGGGAGACAGCCTGCCTCACCAGGGTCTTCTCCGTGGCCTGCAGAGGAATCTGTGCTCTGGTGTCTGGAGCACCTCTTTCCTCTCTTTCTTCACTGACCTCAGTGTCTGCAGGGTTGTGTCTTTCACATATTCTCACTCCTCTCTTCAGCTGCAGTTGCCATGTCCCAGCAACTTTTTCCCCTTCTTAGCTGTGTTATCCCAGAGGTGCTACCACTGTCACTGACGGCCTCAGGCCTTGGCCAGCAGTGGGTCTATCTTGGAGCTGGGTGCCATTGGCTCTACTGGACGTAGGGCAAGCTTCTTAAAGCTTCTGTCAGAAGCCATCCAAGTAGCTCCCCCATGCAAACTCAATGCACTTTTAGACCGTCCAGCTCTTTCTTCATAAGCCATCTGCTGCAAAATGAGCTTTGCTCTAAAAAACATAGAGGAAAAGTAGTTCTTTGGTATCTTGCTATAAATTATCAGCAGTGATCTACAGAGGAAGAAATATATAATTCAATTTAATTATGGAGCAAGACAAAATCAAGTATAGCCTATTTCCTCAATACATATTTTGTTAGTATTTAATCCAAATCCCAACCGAACCAAAAGGATTTTTTTTTCTCATTTCAGTGGGCTGTCAATCAGGCCATTAATCCTTGGATAATAGAGCAACCATATTCATCACAGTGCATTACCGTTCCCTTAGCCAAAAATGTGTGGCTAATTCACAGTCAGTAGAACTAATGTGATTAGTAATAGGCCCCTATGTCAGGATAACATTGATAAATTAAGTATTTTATAAAGAGCAGGGCCTTGCAAACTTTGTTTTTGTGGATTTATTATCTGATCAGTTAGGTTCCTATCACCAGCTTAATGATAACCTTGTAGCCATTCTCTTCTGTCTTCAGTTCATGAAATCATCATTCTTTATTACTCTAAGACATAATCTTTTTGTAGATGGAAAAGCTTTCATGGATGAACCCAGCTGGACCCTAGTTGTCCAAGTGAATGGAAAAAGACGGTTTATTACACTCTTCTGGTAATCAAAATTATGATTTTGGTGTCTGTGTTTTTACAGTTGTAAGTACTGAAGAACATGCATATAGAAGTTGGAGATCTGATTCTACCAAATATAAGGATTATTATCTGGTTGCTTTAGACATGACAACATCTGGACACATTTCAGAAGTATTAGATTTCCTCTGGGATCATTATGCAAATATTTATATTTACAGATAACGCATTGTAGCTATCTATAGTTATGTTTATTAGTAATAATAATTATGAATTATCGTGCCTTTATGTAATTTTATGTAATATACTACACACAACTGATGCAATTACAGTTATATATATTATAGTCCCCATATAAAATACCATCTGAGCCATTTTCAAAGTATGTTCATCTCCGTAATACATCTCTTAGGCATTATTAATTATAATCTGCCATCATTTTACAGAAGGAGAACTGGAAAACATAGGCTCTGCGTATACTGTTTTTTGAAAGCAAATTTGCCAATTAACCATGTTATTCACCTCAAGGAGTGATGCAAGCGGCAGGTTTAGGGTAAGCCAGCTGCTGCACGCAGTTGGAAAATCTCTAGTACCTTCTGCATGGTAAACTGCATCTGAAGACACACTTATCTGCAGCGACAGCAGATCCACCACACGTGTCTGGCCATTTTCATATTTCTTGCTGGCCTTCACAGTGACATCAGGAGGACTAATATCATGCATGCAAGAGAGACCCAGATTCTTCTTAGAAGGGACTGATTTACCATTTACAAAGGAAGGTGGGATTTTTAGTCAG
Source organism: Gallinago undulata (assembly GCA_026546715.1). Classification (NCBI taxonomy): domain Eukaryota; kingdom Metazoa; phylum Chordata; class Aves; order Charadriiformes; family Scolopacidae; genus Gallinago; species Gallinago undulata. Next base: position 190,994,067 of record JAOTQQ010000001.1, on the reverse strand, counting down.
TCCTCATTCTGGTTGCTTGCAAGGTCGAGGTAGATACCTGGAACCATGTCTCCAGAGTATACCAGCATGTGACATTGCTGTGGCCAGGCAGCTCAGGTTCAGTATAGATGCCATCACTGAGACTAGGTAACTTGCCTTGTGTCACACAGGGAGTATGTGATTAAGTAGGGAATTAAAGTCTCTGTTTCCATATCCCACAGTAATACTGTAGCTATTGGGCCTTCTAGCCTTATAACTGGCAAGTTATACTTGCCAGTCACATAGCACTGTGTATTTTTGAAAAGTTATATAAACAGTATCTAGCTGGTGTTCACAAAATTCTTAGAAGGGAGATGATTATCCTGTGTACGCAGGTATTAGTCCTGAACCCAAAAGCTGATCGTAGATTTGAATTTTCTGTTCAACTTGTAATTCAAGACATAGCATCACAGAAGATAAAATCTTTGCAAGGTCTATGTCCAAATGACTCAGTAGGCTATTTTGCCATCTTGTCCTATAATTAACTATAGCAAGTAGTAATTAACAAGGGTGCTTTAAATTCTTGATTTAATGTTCTTTTAAAATAGATACAAGGTAAATGGAACCCTGGACAATCTGTCTGGCTTTCTCTTCTCCAGCATTTCAAAGGCACCTAGAAACTTGGCTTCTAAGTACTACTAAGCAGATTTAGACCCAAAGGGCATGAGATACATAAAAATTAGTCTGGCTGTAAGAGAAAATGGAAAGGGCAGATTGGCAGCATTACATCAGAGACGACAGTCTGTTCAGCAGAAAAGAATAATAGAATATGATACCAAGTTGGACTATCTCTTAAAACTCTTAGACTTCAGGTGATGTTAGTAAGCTACTTTCTATCGCATGCTTGTAGCATTATTATGCTCTTGTGTATAATGTATTCTGTCTCCAACCTGTAGATGCCTAATCTAATGCTCTGGTGAGAATTGAGTTTGACTCAAATTCGCAGAACTTTCAGAGATGCCCAAGTAGGCATAGCTACAGACATGTGAACAATAAAGCTGATAATAAAAAAAGTAGATAGGACAGTGAACTACCAGTATAACTCATTGCCACAAAATGTACTGAATCTAAGTATTCAGGTGCAAGAAGAAAGCACTGGATGACTTGTGAGTAATAAGAATATCCAGGTTTAAAACAGAATTTAAACCAAACCCAAACTAAAAGAAAAATTAATTGGAATTATTCAGGGTATATTCTGACAGAATGAGTGGAATAAGAGAATATCACTGTGTTAAATTATTTCATGGCTATAGGAGAAGAGTGAGGCAGTACGATCAGGAGATGGTGCTCGTTTTATAAGTGAGGGATAAAGACTACTGTGGGGTGAAATAAATCTTTCACACTTGCCTAGCAGCATGTGTTATAACTAGAGCCTTTTATCTGCTATGCCTAGAGCTTTAGACAAAATCTAATCCTAATCATAGTGTGATTCTTTCCTGTGGTAATTTGTAGTATGCATAAGTGTGAAATAGTCTGTCAAAAATATTCTTAGTCTTTTTTTACTGACTGGGAAATATGAAGCAAGATGAAATTAATTACATAATGGGAAATGGTGCCTAATAGTCTAGTAATCATACTGGAAGTTATGAGATATGCAGTGTGTTCCAGTGAATTGATACCTGGTTTGGGAAGCTTGGGGTTACATTTACTTCTGCCCTTATTTGTGTCTGAATTGAGCAAATAGTGAAACAGTTTGAATTGGAGCAAAGAATATTAAATGTATTGGCATGCTTCCATATTCAGAAGAAAAGCCATTAATAAATACCAAAGTGGGAAATTCTCTCATCATGACAATTTCTTAAAATTATGACCTATTGCTTTTTTGACTGATAAGTCACAGAGCAGCAGCACGATCCACCAGGAAGTCTTCAAAGTTTAATGTGAAGTATCATCTCAAGCTTTTCCGACTAGCACAGAAAAAGGCTGTCTTTGCAAGCTCTGTAAGACCCTCTAAGCATAACTGTTCTTTCTTTCTCACGACCTAACTTCTACAGTATTTTCCATTAAGAAATTTGCTGTGCCCTTATTTTTCTCTTCAAGATTCAAAAGAGTGATGAATTTGGCTCTCTTTTGGGCCAAAGATGGTTGATTTAGTTCATGAATCAATTCATCTGCTATTATTATGCAAAACTGAAGAGAAAGTTCTTTGAATATAGGGTAAGTGTCCAAAAATGAGGGCAAAGGGACTGCAGAAGATCAGTTAGACCAAATTCCTGCCCTTAAATGGGATAAAAAACTTCCTGCTTGGAACCAGTCTTTTGGAAAATATTTCTGTTTAGAAGTAGCTCAGATTTAGTATCAAATGGGATATATAATGAAAAGTAGAACAATTCAAAGAAATTAAACATTCATTGCTCTTCATGAAGTAGATGTTCCTTACTTCCTGCATCCATACAGGTTAGCATGACTGGGTTTTTTTTTGGAAATGACATTGCCACACTTGGCAAAACCATCAGTGCCCCAGTCTCAGACAATATAAAGGCAAGTGTCTACATTTAAATACATATACAGTGCAGAGGACAGATTTTTACAGGTATTTGAGCACCTAATTCTTAACCATGTGTGCTCTAGTACCTTTCCTAATCAAGTCACATTCATCTATCAAACACTTGCTACCCAAGATAGGAATCCACTTTGCAAATATTATTTATTACATTCTCAGAGCTCTGTGAGTTAGGCAGACTTCAGGACAGCCACTTCAAAGACTGGTACATGAAAGTTCAAAGGTGCTAAATGAATGATAACACACATCAGTAGAAGAGCTGTGTCAAGTACCTAGCAGACTTAAATTCTAGTCCTCTACATTATACATTTGTTTATAAAATTGCCTGTATATCATATAAAGCCCCAACAATGTGTAATTTAATAATGTTTCTTGTGCTCTCCCTGAGATTCAGTACATGGATTATCTCATAGAAGTCAAGACAAATGATGTATAAATAGTTGCAACTCCAGTTCTTAAGGCATGTTTTTTTCCCAAAGCTCATTTTGCTGCTAGAGTTTATTCTGACTTTTTAGTTGCTGGGGTTATTTTTCAGTCTTTTGTGCAATGATTTGGTGATCTTTATTGTTAGAGAATATGGAGTTGTCCTATGCAGCTTTCTTTGCATTAGGAAAGGAAGACACTGCCAAAGGTTAGAGATGGCAAAAGTCATTTTATACACAATGAAATAGAAATAGGAAAGATCTAAAATATGTTTTTATTTGTGGCTTTATAGCAGATGTTACAAATTACCTCAGCTGCAAAGTGTCTTATCATTAAATGCTCAGCTAACATTAGCTCCTGGGCTGTAGTAGCTTGCATCCAATTAAGTAATATCCAAGTCACCTTAGTTTTCTTACTACATATGCACTCAAGGGAGGAAGAAACTCTGCCAACGCTGGCAAGCCATAGAATTGTAAAGGATTGTATTAAAGTCCCTTCTTCAACTTTCCTACTTCTCTGGCTATACTATTTGGAGTAATAAAAATTGTTGCCATTATTTACAGACTTTTCCACACCTTTGTTCTGAATTGGCTGGGATTCCATTACTGCTGGGCACTCTTCTGTGACACTGTAATACAGCATACCTCAAGTATGGTGGAAGTAATATCTGAAGAGCCCTGAACTAATATCTAATGGCCCTGAATCTGAAAAATATCTTGAGCCTTATTTTAAACTCTACAGCATCCATCTTCAAATTGAAACCCCTTGCAAGCCTAAGTTTAGGTACCCACTTAATTATTTAGCTGAATGGGAATGCTGATGAGCCACAGTGGCATATAGATGGAAACCTTACTAAAAGGTTTTAATAGGGCTTTGCTCCGTTTCCCAGCTTGTCAGGATATTGTAACACCAATGGTGTAAACCAACATTAAAAAAAAACAACAACAAAAACCAACAAAAAACCCCCAAACTGAAACAAAACCCCCAGAAAAGAATTGAGAGCAAAAATTAATGAAGAAAAAAATCATTTTTAGGAATCTCTACTAAGAAAAATGTTACAAAACATGTATAAGTAAATACTTTCTCTTCTTCAGATATATATGATACTGGTATGTGAAAAGAAAGCATGAATTTTAACATTCACTATGACAACCTGTAGTGCCACAGTTCTTTTTTCCTTTGTAGCTTGTAAGCTATTGTTATTTTATGTTACCATAAGTATCCAAAACCATTCACAGTGGCATGTAAAAAGCCATGTTTCAGTGGACTTTCAAACTATTTTGCAAAGTTTATCATTGTTTATTCTTGGAGATGACCAGCTGATTTGTCTATTCATTTACTTATTTTTGTCAGTTTCTTATCCATTGGATTTAAGATGCTGAGTATTAAATAGGAATTCTTAAAATTCATGAATGATACTGAATATTTTTCTATCCATCTTGTCTGAGCATCAACAAATAGCACTAACCTAAACCAATGTGGCAGGCAACAGATTTCCTAGAGGTTTGCTGTCTGCAATTGGCTAAGAACAGAAAACAGTAAATTTTAAAAGGTTGAACTAATATAATTGTCTTAAAGAATATAAAGGTTTTGAAAATGTATTAAAAGAAAAGAAAAGAAAAGAAAAGAAAAGAAAAGAAAAGAAAAGAAAAGAAAAAAGAAAAAAAAGAAAAAAGCTGCTGTGACTAAAAATGAAGTATTTTCAAAGAGCTAAGCAAAGTCCAAATTCATCTGAAAATGTACCAAGGGCTCTTTTAGATGTGCCAAGTATATTTCTTTGCTCTTTTCCCTTTTAGTCTGTATAGATTTTTTACAAAATTTGCTATGTGGTAAAATGCAATAACTTCCATTTTTTCATGGTTGATTGATGCCACTGTCAAGATCCAAGCTTACGGGCTGGCTCACTGCTGTTAGACATCTATCCTTGTTGTCATTTTTTATGAACTGCATCAGGTCAGTATTGTACCGCATGCACCATTTTTGGCCAATGGTTTCAAGGGGTTCTGAAAGAATGTGGGGGTTCTAAGAGAAGAACCCAATTATTTTTCAGGTGGAACTGATATATGGAAATGATAATGCTCAAATACATGAAAGATTCAGACAACTCCCCAGCGCTGGGTGTAATTTAGAAATTCAAGTGCAGAAATGCAGACTTTAGTTCTATCCCTCTTAACAATAACGTTTGGCTGATGCTTTGTACTCTTGTCCTGGGCAAGACCAGATACATGTCAGTCTTTTAGGAGGGCTGAAAGGTTTGGCTCATTAAGAAACCTTTTCCAGAGAGCAGACATTCTCACAGCCCCTACTGGTAAGTGGCCCAGTGGCCCAGCTCAGTAGGGGTGCTTTTAGCTTATCTCAAGAGAACCTACAGAATCATGCACATGTGATCACCGTACTCATACAAGAGGACTTGAGAAAATGAAGTAATAGGTTTCCTTTTGGGTAACATTTCCCAGAAGCATGTCAAGTGCAGGTCATAAGCTTAACAAGGTACTGCATTCCCTCTAAAATGCAAAAATAAAAGAAATAAAGATGTTGGTTTTGTAATTACTTGAATAATTTTACAGTATCATGCTTTACAACAAAAGAACAAGGTTTTCATAAGAAAGGAAAAGTTATCAAGTAAAGTGCAAAAGAGAAGTTTTTTAAATAGTGGAAAGTGTTTTACAGAACAATTTCTTCATTGCCACTGCTGCAGAAAGGAAAGACAGAACAGGTACAGAATTTCAACTATCATCTCATCAAATCAAAAAAAAACTTATAGTGAGGAGAAAAAACATTCCAGTGAGGAGAAAATACTCACCGTTTTCCAAGTTCATGAACAGGTAATCAGGTGATGCATGGTATTTTGCTGATACATTATCTTTATATTTAGCCAATATCTATTATCAAATTATGGGGAAATAAAAGTAATATGAGCAATGAATACAAGTAAATATCTAAATCCAGCAATTTATTTTATAGGCATTTTAAAATTAAGATGTTGCTGTAGCTTGTTACTATCTATTTAATGTGTCCATTTTTTTTCAGTATTATCACTTTCATCTATCTAGTTTACTCTTTTGTTAAGCATAATCATAAGATGGCAGTACAATTTTTTCTCCCCAACCCAATACTTGCCAAATCAAGTGCAAAGTCCTGCACCCCAGTCAGGGAGATCAATGCAGATTGAAGGGATAAAAGGATTGAGAGCAGCCCCCTGGAAAAGGACTTGGGGATGCCGGTGGATGAAAAATTGGACATGAGCTAACAATGTGTGCTCACATCTCAGAAAGCCAACCACATCCTGGGCTGCATTGAAAGAAGCATGATTCTGCCCCTCGACTCTGCTCTGGTACAACCCTGCTTGGAGTACTGCATGCAGCTCTGAAGTCCCCAGTACAAGAAAGAGATGAACCTGTTGGAGCTTGTCCATGAGAGGGCTCTGAAAATGGTCAGAGGAGTGGAACACCTCTCTTGTGAAGAAAGGCTGAGAAAGTTGGGGTTGTTTAGCCTGGAGAAGAAAAGGCTCTGGGGAGACATTATAGCAGTGCTTCTTTACTTACAGTGGACCTACAGAAAAGGTGGAGAGGGATACTTTATCATGGAGTGTAGTGATGAGGCAATGGTTTTAAACTGAAAGAAGGGGATTTAGATTAGATATTAGGAAGAAATTCTTTATTGTGAGGGTGGTAAGACACTGGAACAGATTGCCTAGGGAAGTTGTGGATGCCCCATCCCTGGAAGTGTTCAGGACCAGGCTGAATGGATCTGTGAGCAACTTGGTCTAGTAGGAGGTGTCCATGCCCAGGGCAGGGGGGCTGGAACTTAACGATGTTTTAGGTCCCTTCCAACTCTACTCATTCTATGATTCTATGATAAATGAAACCTGGGAATAACACATAATCAAATAGTAACAACTGGTTTTCTGTAGAGCTGAAGACTACCAGTGTTCTTTTACATGGTTGCTTTTTTTCCATAGTTTTTGATAACTGTACTATAGAATGTACTCTTTACAGAATGTACTCTTTTTTACTATGTGACCTTTCTAAGCCTTAACAGTAAAAAAGAGGGGATCATGTAATAAAAATCGGTTACATATAGAAAGAATTTTTGCATTGAAATAAGTGGAGCTCTGCTAGTCTACCTCAACTGATTCTAGCTCTAGAAAGCCAATATTGCATATAGGAAAAAAGGCTGCAATTTGGCAACACCTAAGCCTGCAAGTAAATGGAATCATTGAAACACAATATTGCTCTAAGTGTAACGGGGAAAGCCCTTGGACGTCCTGAAGCATTAAGCACACAATTTTAATCATGTGCATGATTGCTTTTTGGAATCAAAAAGAGAATCTTTGTGATGACCTAGCACAGTAGGTATTACATAAATTAAAACTCACAAGCAAAAGTAAGAGCTGAAGAGTTGCAGGTACTAATAGCAGCAATGAAAAATGTAGTCAGTTGTCTTTGTGTGGAAAATACATTATCTTTGGTGTTCTAATTATTTTTTAATGTCAAATAATTCATTATTCATGACCTGCATAAGATAGTCAAGGGGTAAAATAATTGTTTATGCTAGATACAAGCTATTTAATGATCCAACTCTGTGATTAAAACAAATCAATGCATTCCCAAATGGCACTTTTCAGTGAAATTCTAAAGATCAAGGAAAAACTTAGGCATAATACTTCTGTTACATTAACACAAATATCAAAATCCTTCAGGATAGAAGTTTTCTCAGGAGAAATAAATCATGAAACACAAGAGTTAATAGACTAATTATGAAATTATGAAATTGTACCAAAATATTTAAAGCTACAATGATAAAGTAGTTAGATGGAATAAATCTTTTAAATCAGATTAGCTGGGAAAGATACTGCAATGTTGATTCTGGGACTGCTGGGTTCAAACTCAGCCATCAGAAAGAGGACTATTTATCACAGAATCACGGAGTCATAGAATGATACGGGGTTGGAAGGGACCTCTGGAGATCATCTGCTCCAAGTCCCCTCCCAAAGCAGGTCCACCTAGAGCAGGTTGAGAGGAATGGGTGCAGGAGGGTTTTGAATGTCTCCAGAGACAGAGACTCCACCACATCTCTGGGCAGCCTGTTCCAGTGCTCTGCCACCCTCAAAATAAAGAAGTTCCTCCTTCTCATGAACTTCTCATGTTCAGGTTTGTGCTCATTTCCTCTTGTTTTGTCACTAGGCACTGCTGAAAAAAGACTGGCCCCATCCTTTTGAGATTAAGCTCTCAATTTTTTAGATAAGACATTACACAAAGACCAACTACATTCCTTCAAGTCTAGTTCTTCAGTAACAACTCTGTCTTGCCGTCTGATCAGAAGATGAAAATACTGGTGCTTGATTTGAGAGCAGAAGTAATAAAACCCCACTAATGATTGCTTCTCTGTTATGCCCAAGGTATTTCTGACTCAGAGTATACCTGAGAGTTAACTGTGCAGAAAAATATTCTTAGATATTAGAATTCTGGCACAAAGGCTCATACTAATATGCAACCAATTCTCAAACAGGTGATCAAAATGAGTAGAGAGTTTCATGCTATCATGAGAAGATAACTTTGCAGTTGGACCTCAGAGTCATAGAAATAAAGAACTGTGAATACCTTGCCACTTTAGAGTCTGTATATGCAGTATAATTGTCTTTTTGGTGCTAGAAGTGATTTTAAGCAGTATATATTCTGACCAATTGAATTTCTTTCCATATACCTTAGTTCAGACACAGTCTGAAGCTCAGTTTATATATTGGTATATTTTAAAGTCCTAAGCATAACAAAGGCAATATCCACTACAAAACAGCTTGCATAACAGGCCAAGTGCCGGGTCCTTCATTCTGGTCACAACAACCCCGGGCAGCGCTACAGGCTTGGGGCAGAGTGGCTGGAAAGCTGCCTGGCAGAAAAGGACCTGG
>JAOTQQ010000001.1:190951999-190978282 GCA_026546715.1 Gallinago undulata | reverse complement strand
TGGTCTTTTTTTCTGAAACAAGACACTCAAAAAACCATTGGACTTGGCTATTGTTCGCTCTCATCCTGAGGAAGGCATCCAGATTTTCGCAAGCGTCTGAAAAGACGCCGAAATTAAGCTAAGTGATGAAGGGTCCAGCACAATCCAGGTCGCAGCTTGACTGTGGTTGGCTAGAGTGGTATCTTCATTGCTTTGTTATCTTTCTTTTTGCCACAGCACACTCAAAATGGTGCAGGAGCAGTCCATGGAACACTCCCATGCTGATTCTTCAGAGCTAGAGATTTTTTAGAGATGTCTTTTTTTCTGAAACAAGACACTCAAAAAAGCGCTGGACGTGGCTATTTTTAGTGGCATCCTGAATCCTTAGTACCAGAGATTTGCAACCGTCTGAAAGGACGACAAAATTAAGCTAAGTGATTAAGGGTCCAGCACAATCGTGGTCACAGGTTGAATCCGGTACTCCAGGGTTGTTTCCTCATTGCTTTTTTATCTTTTTTTCTGAAACAGCACAATCAAAAAAGCGCAGGACTTGGCTATTTTTCTGTCCCATCCTGAGGAACACAGCCAGAGATTTAAAACCATCTGAAAGGACGCCGAAATTAAGCTAAGTGATTAAGGGTCCAGCACAATCCTGGTCACAGTTTGACTCTGGTACGCCAGGGTTGTTTCGTCATTGGTTACTTATCCTTTTTTGGTTTTTGCAACAGGACACTCACAACAGTGCAGGTCTTGGCTATGGCTCATTCCCATCCTGAATCCAGAGAGCCACATATTGTCAGCCATCTGCAAGGACGCTGAAATTAAGCTAAGTGATGAGGGGTCCAGCACATTCCTGGTCGCAGCTTGACTATGGTTGGCTAGAGTGGTATCTTCATTGCTTTGTTATCTTTGTTTTTGCAACAGCACACTCAAAATGGTGCAGCAGCAATCCTTGGAGCACTCCCATCCTGAATCCTTAGAGATAGAGATTTGTAAGGTTCTGCAAGGACGCCAAAATTAAGCTAAGTGATGAAGTGTCCTGCACAATCCTGGTCACAGGTTGACTCTGGCACAACAGGGTGGTTTCTTCATTGCTTACTTATCTTTTTTTGATTTTTGCAACAGGACACTCACAACAGTGCAGGTCTTGGCTATGGCTCATTCCCATCCGGAATCCTCAGAACCAGATATTCGCAACCATCGGAAAGGACGCTGAAATTAAGCTAAGTGATGAAGGGTCCAGCACAATCCTGGTCGCAGCTTGACTATGGTTGTCTAGAGGTGTATCTTCATTGCTTTCTTATCTTTGTTTTTTGAAAAGCAAACAGAAAATGGTGCAGAACCAGTCCATGGAACACTCCCATCCTGAATCCTCAGAGCCAGAGATTAGCAACCGTCTGAAAGGACGTCGAAATTAAGCTAAGTGATGAAGGGTCCAGCACAATCCTGGTCACAGGTTGACTCTGGCACTCCAGGGTTGTTTCCTCATTACTTTTTTATCTTTTTTTCTGAAACAGCACACTCAAAAAAGCGCTGGACTTAGCTGTTGTTCACTCAAATCCTTAGGAACACAGCCAGAGATTTGCAACCATCTGAAAAGACGCCGAAATTAAGCTAAGTGATGAAGGGTCCAGCACAATCTTGATCACAGGTTGACTGTGCTTGGCTAGCGTGGTATCTTCATTGCTTTGTTATCTTTCTTTTTGCAACAGCACACTCAAAATGGTGCTTGAGCAGTCCATGGAACACTCCCATCCTGAATGCTCAGAACCAGATATTCGCAAGCATCTGAATGGACGTCGAAAGTAAGCTAAGTGTTGAAGCGTCCATTACAATCCTTGTCACAGCTTGAGTATTGTTGGCTAGAGTGGTATCTTCATTGCTTTCTTATCTTGTTTTTTTGCATCAGCACACTCAAAATGGTGCAGGACCAGTTCATGGAACACTCCCATGCTGATTCCTCAGAGCCAGATATTTGCAACCGTCTGAATGGACGCCGAAATTAAGCTAAGTGATGAAGGGTCCAGCACAGTCCTGGTCACAGGTTCACTCTGGCACACCAGGGTTGTTTCTTCATAGCTTAGTTATCTTTTTTTTTTTTGCAACAGGACACTCAAAAGATTTCAGGTCTTGGCTATGGCTCACTCCCATCCTGAATCCAGAGAGCCAGATATTGGCAGCCATCTTAAAGTACGCCGAAATTAAACTAAGTGATGAAGGGTCCAGCACAATCCTGTTCGCAGCTTGACTATGGGTGTCTAGAGGTGTATCTTCATTGCTTTCTTATCTATCTTTTTGCAACAGCACACTCAAAATGGTGCAGGACTTTGCTATGGCTGGCTCCCATGCTGAGGAACACAGGCAGAGATTGTAGCCATCTGAAAGGACGCTCAAATTAAGCTAAATCCTGAAGTTTCTGGCACATTCCTCATGATAGGTTCACTATGGTTCACCAGAGTGTTATCTTCATTGCATTCTTATCTTTGTTTTTGTTTAACACACTCAAAATTGCTCGAGACCAGACCATGGCACACTCGCATTCTGAATCCACAGAGCCAGAGATTCGTAACCATCTGAAAGTATGCTTAAATTAAGCTTAGTAATGAAGTTCCTGGTAGAGTCCTGGTCACAGGTTGAGTATGGTGAGCCAGGGTTGTTTCTGCATTTCTTTCTTATTCTTTTTGCAGCAGCACAATCAAAATGGTTCAGGACAAGGCTATGGCTCACTCCCACACTGAGGAACACAGCCAAAGATTCACAACCATCTGAAAGGATGCCGAATTTAAGCTAAGTCATGAAGTCTCTGGCAGATTCGTGGGTTTAGGCTGACCATGGTTCACCAACGTAGTTTCTTCATTTCTTTTTCTTTCCTGTTTTTCAATTGCCAGACCATGAATTGACTGGGCCAGTCTATGTCATGCTCTTATACTGATGAAAACAACCAGAGATTTGCAACCATCTGAAATGACGCCAAAATTAAGGTACGTCATGAAGTCTCTGGCAGAATCTAAGGCACAGGTTGACCATGGTTCACCAGGGTTGTTTCTTCATTGCTTTCTTAGCATTCTTTTTGTAACAGGATACTCCAAATGGTGCTAGACCAGACCATGGCACAATCCCATCTTGAAGCCACACTGCCAGATATTCGCAACCGTCTGAAAGGACACCGAAATTAAGTCATGAAGTCTCTTGCAAAGTCTTGGGTACAGGTTGACCATGGTTCTTCAGAGTTTTTGCCTCATTTCTAGCTTATACTGCTTTCTTCTAGGGCATGACTCACAAAGGGTCAGGACCAGACCATGGCACACTCCCATCCAAATCCAAACCCCCAGAGATTTGCAACCTTCTATAGGGACACTGAAACTAAATTTTATCAGAATCCTCGGCATGCTCTGACCATGGTTCACCAGGGTGGTTTCTTCATTTCTTTTTTTATCTTTTTTTTTTCCAATGCACACTCAAAATGGTACCATGGCACACTCCCATCCTGAGCCACACATCCATAAATTTGCAAACATCTGAAAGGACACTAAGTTAGGTCATCAAGTGTCTTGCAGCATCCTGGGCACAGGTTGACCATGGTTCTCCAGATTTGTTGCTTTGTTTCTTTCTTATACTTCTTTTTTCTTTTTCAAGATACTGAAAGGGACAGGACCAGACCACGACACACTCCCATCCTGAGCCATACATTCAGAGATTTGCAACCTTCTGAAGAGACACTGAAACTAAGTTAGGTCATCAAGTGTCTGGCACAGCCCTGATCACAGGTTGACCATGGTTCTCCAGAGTTGTCGCTTCATTTCTAGCTGATACTTCTTTTTTCTAGGGCAATACTCACAACAGGACAGGACCAGACCATGGTACATTCCCATCCTTAGACACACAACCACATGTTCACAGCCTTCTGAAAGGCTTAACTTTATAGTAAGTTAAGTCATAGAATAGAATCATAGAACTGTTTAAGTTGGAAGAGACCTTAAAGATCATTGAGTTCCAACCCCCCTGCCATGGGCAGGGACACCTCCCACTAGAACAGGTTGCTCAAAGCCCCATCCAGCCTGGCCTTGAACACTTCCAGGGATGGGGCATCCACGACTTCCCTGGGCAACCTATTCCTGTGTCTCACAACCCTCACTGTAATAAATTTCTTTCTAGTATCTAATCTAAATCTCCCCTCTTGTAATTTAAAACTGTTGCCCCTTGTCCTTTTAGTACACTTCCTGACCTCACATGAGGATAGGGAAGCTCTACAGAGAGACTGTTGGATCATTGGGCCAACATTAATGGTATGAGTTTCAACAAGGCCAAGTGCCGGGTCCTGCTCTTGGGCCACAATAACCCCATGCACTGCTACAGGCTTGGGGAAGTGTGGCTGGAGCTGCCTGGCAGAAAAAGACCTGGGGATTCTAATTGATGAGTGACTGAATATGAGCCAGCAGAGTGCCCAGGTGGCCAAGAAAGCCAATGGCATCCTGGCTTGTATTAGAAATATTGTGACCAGCAGAACTATGGAGGTGATTGTCCCCCTGTACTCAGCACTGGTGAGGCCACACCTCGAGTATTGCGTCCAGTTCTGGGCACCTCAATGCAAGAGTGACATCAAGGTGCTGGAGCAAGTACAGAGGAGGGCAACGAAACTGATGAAGGCCCTGGAGAACAAATTGTATGAAGAGGAGTTGAAAGAGCTGGGGCTGTTTAGTTTGAGGAAGAGGAGGCTGAGGGGAGACCTCATCACTCTCTACAACTACTTGAAAGGACACTGTAGAGAGGTTGGTGCTGGTCTCTTCTCTCAGGTAATTAGGGACAGAACAAGAAGAAATATCTTCAAGCTCCAACAGGGGAGGTTTAGACTGAACAATAGGGAAGAATTTTTCACAGCAAGAGTGGTCGGGCATTGGAATAGGCTGCCCAGGGAGGTGGTTGAGTCCCCATCCCTGGACATGTTTAAGAGTCGTTTAGATGTGGTGTTGGGGGATGTGGGGTAGGGGAGAACTTTGTAGAGTAGGGTTGATGGTTGGACTCGATGATCCCAAGAGTCTTTTCCAACCAAAATGATTCTATGATTCTATGACCTAGCATAGTACAAATGTCCATTTTTGTTGGTTGTGAGACCCTGAATGAGTTGCATTATGCATCTCAGAAGTAAACCAGCACAGAATAGACCAAGTCATTAGAAGTGAGAGTCACCTCATCTCTTTTTGGTATGTACGATGCAAATGTCTCACCTTTTGAAGTAGACTCCCTTTTTAGCCAGTAGAGGGAAACTGGGTGTCCACCAGAGAAAATATTTTTTTTTTGTATTTGAAACAAACAAGTTTTCCTTAGCAATATTTTTCTATTTCCCTTTAGCAAGCCTTTTTGTTTATTCCTAGCAAGAAAAAGGATCTTGAAGAGTGCAGAGAGTGTATTTTGTTTCCAGGGAACCCTGTCTTGTGTCTCTTGAAGAACCAGTTCAAAAGAAAAGGTTTCCAAGGCATGTGTCCAGTCTGCAGTTAGTATGGACTGGCAGCAGCTTGTAGAAAGTCCCTCAGGCTTTAGTCTAAGTGCTTTGGCTTTTGGGCATAGGTGAGACAGAATCACAAGTTACAAAAATAGAAAATGAGTTTTTCCTCATTTTTTTTTTTGTAGCCACCTGTCTGGCATAATATTAACAAAAATTTTTGTGTACCTACACACACAAGTTACTGAGATAGTGTATAGACCTTATTACACTTGAGGTAACATCACCTTGAGAGACCAGTGAGCATGTGACTTATGGGAGATCTTCAACTGGAATGTATTTACTGTGTATGTCAGTTGAGCTCCCTTATAAAAGTGAGAGACTTCATGGGAGAGCTAGTGGATGACTTTAAGAGCAGTACCTCTCTTCACCATGTTAAAATTAGTTTATATTTGCGGCATAAGTTAAGGAACAGTTCAGATTATTTCCTTTCTTTACAGTTTTGGTTACACTGATAATGGGTAAGATTTTTCAAAAGATAATATGAAGATATTTTTAATTGAGATTATGTGAAATTTAGGTATCTTAGTTTCTTTCGGAAAATTCACTCATGCAGCTTTATTCTTCTGCAAAAAAAACTTTACTGTCATGGGATCGTTTTGTTCCTGTCATTCAAGAAAGAGGAAAAGAAGGATGTTAATTCTTGGGAGATCTACAGGAAGATTTTCTGATCTGGATGTTTTTGTCTTTAGGTGGCACCTTTAGAAATTAGGCTAGACAGCCACAATGCTTTGTGTTCTTGTTATGAATGCACACTGTTATTAACATCCTTTACCACTGTTAGTGTGCCCCTATGTACTTCATCTGTGTGCACACCTACTAAGTAAGATGCCTTTAGTCTTAGCAGTGCCCCAGCATGTAAAGAGTCACAGGGAAAGTTAGCTGGCAAAGTCAAAACTGGAAAGTGTGTATCTGCTTGAGTTGACATGACTGAAACTTTGTCACAAATTAATTTTGAAATGTAACTCTCATTTTGTGTAGAATGTAGGTTCCCATTTGTTTTTATTATCTTGCCAAATGATACTGCATCGTGTTCAAGGGCAGTGTGTCTCTCTTTTTTTTTTGTAAATGTAGAGTATCATATACTACTGGTGTATTCTTTCCAAAAGTGAAGCAAAGGTTCAAGCAACTGAGAAAGAGATTGACTAGCATGTCTAAATTGATCACAGAGTAGCCTGTGAATAAGACAAAAGATAATGGTAGGAGCCATTGAGGGAAGTACTTTAGAAGAGACAGCAAAAATTTTAAGTTGCTAAACTGACATATCTTTTAACCCAGTGAAACAAGATCTTAGAGGATCTGGCAGTGCTGTATATAAATATATATGGGGAGGAGGAGAAAGAATCAAACTGCTTTTGTTTGAAAGATGGTCCTCAAATATGAAAAGGGTTTTCTGATATTTGTAATTGGAGGGCATACATCTAATGACCTCAGAGTTTCTTTTCAGGCTTGGGAATACCTGGTAAGTAACTAATCTGGTTTTGTCTTTAGACTTTGAAACTGACCTAGGGCAAGGGCCTGTCTTTATATTCAAGTGGGACACAGCTCAGAGTCCTGTATCTGCTCTACAAGGTTTTTGTCCTTGACCCTGTCTCAGCTTTGTCCCTTCTCTCTTGTTCTCCTTCCCTCACTACTCTGACCCTTGTTAGACTCCAATCTTTCGTCTTTGGGGAAAATGCCAAACTGAATTTAGTTGCTGCCAAGAAGATATGAGCCAGTTCTGGCAAGGAAGAAAAGCTTCAATTTGTACAGCGTGGCACGAGCCTGAAGCCATCTGCTGTTGGATTTCAGTAGAAACACTTAATCTCAAGTATTTGTCAAGTGGTGAGCTCCACAGAACAGCCCTGATTCAGGCAACTGACTGGTAGTGCAGCAGTTGCCCAGTCTTAGGGGGCCACATAAACAAAATTCCAGGCTTTCAGGATATAGGGTAGCAACATTCAGGACAATTTCTCCTTTCTCTAAATATGACCCTGTAAAAAGAAAGCATGATTTCTGCTTTGGTTTGATGTTGAGGTACAAGGCAACCTTGACTGAGGCTGGGAGTGAGCTCCAGAGTTTGTGTTTACTTTACTTGTAGCTAGTATGGTTTTATTCATGTGCTGTTAACACAAGCATGTCACATATGCACACACACACGTATCACATTGATTTATAGTCAGAGTAGATTTACTTACCATTTATCTTCTTTCAGATGGATTAGGGCATTTGTCTAATAAACTTGCAAAAATGCAACACGATAGGAAGACATGCTTTTAAAAAATAAATAAAATACAGCACTGTTATGCCTGGATTTTTTTTACAATGAAACTGGAAACAAACTGAAGTATGAAGTATTCAAATATGTTTATAATATGGTAATCTGAATCCACTTTTTTAAAGGCTGCAGAAGGTCAAGTTCAAGCTGTTTAACCACCATTTAAGGTACTGTATTGATATTTCATTGCTTGAGCTTTACAGTTCAACAGAATTGAATTGTAGGCTTAGACATTCTCTATGACCTATTTTATGCTTTAGCATCCCAATTAGTAACCCATTTGGGTTACACCCCACCCCACCCTTCTGCCCCCCCTTCATTTATTATGGCTTCATTTGATGCAGAGCTGATGTACTGGTAAACTGATTATGTGCCTGTGGTGATATGGCATCCTTGTCTTTTTCCCACTCTAAAACAATGACTCATAACTCTTCATCATGAAAAAGCTTGTAAAGAATTTAAAAGTGGGTGTTTGATCCCAGAATTTCTGCAAGCTATATTTCCGTTTCTTTGTTGCTGGCAGCTTTTCTTAATTATTATTATTTATCAGTTCAAAAATACAAATGAATCTCTTCAAATGTTTTTGGATGCTGGATGTCTCTTAAAATTATTGATAAAACAAACATGGTGTGACTATCATGCTAAATGCTAATGAAAAACAAGCAAGTATGATAATTACTATCTAGCAGCTAAAATTAGTATGTGATCTATATGTGTACATTAAAAAAAATAAATCCCAAGATTCACTCATCAGTTGTATTCTTTTAGTCCACAGAAGCTAAAATAGAGGGGAGATGTGGTAGTCTTAAATATGGAAAACATTGCACCAAAGAGGTTAAAAAGAAATGTTTCACAGTGGACTTAGGAAAAAAAAAAAGGAACAGAAACAACGTGAGAAATTTAATTTAGGAAGCAGAAAATGTCTTTAATGGTGGGGGAAGTTGAGCACTGAAGTAGATCACTTGGAGAAGCTGTGATATCTCCATCACTGAGGTTTTTAAAAACATTGATCAGGAATGATTTAGTCAGAAGGGATTGCATCCATGGACAGGAGGATGAACTATACGACTTCCCTTCGGGAGCTACATCATTATATGACTCTTTATTGAAGGCCTTGAAGGAGTCCAGGAATCATGAATATAGAGAACAACTGTTCCTAGTGATAGTCTTATCAATTAAGTTCCAGTTTGTATTAATCTCTGCAAAACTCTCTGACAGAATTTCTTATACTTTATAAACATATTGGAAAGGGAGCACTACGATTTGCACAAGAGACTAATAAGAACATTTTGGCCAAAAAGTTTTAAGAGCTTACGCTCTTTTGTATATGTTTATAAAAGTTGTATTCATTCTTTCTGTAAGAATTCCAGTGATGAAGCTCATCAAACACTTCAAAAGCACTTTAGGTGTAATTTGAAGCTTGCTGATGACAGTAGAAATTTTTGTATTACTTCTTAACAGGCTGCATGTCAGGATTTTTGTGTGGTGTTCACATAGTGGGATCTATTTTCTTACTAGGAATAAATAGCCAGCATGACAAATACTGCTTTTGCCTTGGTCAAAGGAAGTCTTTTCTAATTCTACAGTCAGCTGCATGTTCGACACCGTGTTCCTGGGCTGTGTTTAGAAAAACTGTTATATATCTGTTAGTCAGATCTGTCTGCCTTAGTGACTGCAAGAGACTTTATTTATGCCTGTTAAGAGAGATCATGGTACATCTTATAAAGATACAAGCTGTATTATCAGAATACTGTTAACCACACAGAAAAACATCAAACCCCCTTATCTCATTTGTTTAAACGCATCTCAGTCTGAATTTAATGATGATATTTTTACCCAGACATATTTCTGAGTACCCTCACCTCTGCCTGACAGAGACAAGTCTCTTAAGAAGCACAAACAGGATTTTAGAACCTTGACTGCAATTGAACCTGTTAGCATTTGTTAAATTGACACCCTAAGATTTCAAGATTAGGAGTTTACAAAGATGTGTGTTTTTAAAGTTGCTACGCTGATGAACTAATTGCCATTTATTCTCTCCTTCCCTCCCCACCGATTCTCCCATCCCATCCTTTTGCCCCCAGAAATATGGGTCTTTCTTTTTCCACCCTTCTACCCCGCTGCTCCAGAAACAAACAAACTAAAAAAGCAGTTATTTGCTGAATTTTATAAATTAGGAACACTCGATCTATCTGCATTATTAGAAAAAAGCATGACAAGTAAGAATTACAGTAGGACAGAATATCAGACATAATGCTACCGTACCCCAATAGCGTTTTGGCAGGGGTATTGGATTTATCAATGAAGAAGATATAAGCATCATGAAGGTAGATGGTCATAGACTCTGTCTAGTACTTTTAATGCTCCTCTGCTGTCAATATCTTTTCTGTGAGAAGCAGGAAAATTTGACAAAATTACATACTTCCAACTAAGGAGTCTTGCCCAAACCCACATTTATCTCATATGTCTTGGCTCTGATAGTGAGCAGGTAAGTGATGGTGCTTTGAAATTTGGCTGGCTGTTCTGCAGAATCCAGGGGCGTCTACAAGAGAAAAAACCCAGGATAAAAACTGCCTGTTGGTTGCTGAGGGCACAGCCCTTAAGCGCCGGTGGTCGCAGTTTGAAGGTTTCAGAGCTTCTTCCCTCAGGGGAACCTGATAGTGTACATGACCAGAGTTCTGAATGTGCAATCTCCCTGTGGCTTGCTCTTGAGTAAAACTGAACACCTGTGCTCACTGTTAAATTCCAATTTCCAATTTCAAACATCTTGCAGAAGTTCAGCAGGTGATGACAGAATGGTACTCACGGTTTCAAAACAAACAGTGCCAAGGAGACACCTTCAGAACATGATCATTATTAGCAATGCAGGGAAGAGGCAAGAAATAGAGGCTGTGAGCTAAAGCCAGTTTCGTTCAAAAGTTTGTTTCTGTCAACAAAAGCAGTGAGGGGTTGCAACAAACCACCAGGAGGAGTGGTGGGTCTTCATCTTTTTGAATATTAAGAGTCTGTATGCTTTCTTGATGGCTTTTGAATAAATAATTGGCACAACTATAAGAAGCATTATAGAGGAGACTGGATTATGTGATCATATAGTTTATTCTGGCTTTAACTCCATTCGCATGTAGTGACTGCTCAGTGATAGCATGCCTCTCAAGTCTGCTTGTCTCATGCCTCTGATAAACATCTAATGATTTCTTGTAAATTGGAATATTTTTCTGTATTGGGCCAGTACATGAAATACGGAACTGTCCTCTTCTGCCACAGTCTCAATAAGTGAGGTGGATGAGTAAATGGAGGTGTATGGGCTTTAAGCAGCTGTGGGTCTTCTTTAGTCTACTTGCTGGAATCACATCAAAACTGCTTTAGGCATTCTACACTGTTTCAAATATAATGGATTTCTTTCTTTGTTGCAAGGAAGAAGGGTGTCGATGCTTCTATTTCAGTAAAAGCTATTCTTGCAGTTACAAGTGTATTCTTAATAGTTAATCTTAAATTTCCTTAACTGCAAACTGAACATGGTACATATAGCTTTACACTTTACAAACAACTGATACTATTATTCTTTATGGCGTTTATGGTCTTGCGCTGTAAAATATTACCAGCTCACCACATTTGTCTTTATTCTGGACAGATTATACCTAGGTTGCTTTTTTTTTTATTATTCCCCTCTGTATCCTATTTTTCAAGGGGTTTTTGGCATTATTTTCCTAAAATTTTTGGTAACATTTGAAGTCTAGGAGCAAGAATAGCATTTGAACCATTGCTTAATGAGAAGCAGATGGTCAAATGATTTAGCATTGTTGCAGTCATACTGAAGGTCAAGTCTTCCAACAGTAATGCCAGCTAGAGTGAAATACACTTAAATAATCCTTTGATACTTAACAGAAGTATATTCAGCTTCCAAATACTGGGAAGGCTGTACCTCAATATCTAGGACAGTGTGTGTCAAAGCGGCCAGTTGGTTTGACAAAATTACCTACGGTATTAAGCCACAGCCAATTGTCTCCCTTCGTAGGTTGCTGCTTAGCTTTATGACTTAGACATCCAGATGTAACTGAATTTTTTTAATACTTTTTTCACTGAAGTCAACAATATGATGTAGGATGCTTTTAAAACAGATGTTCATTGAGTGATTCAGTCAGCTCCAGTTACTGATAAAAAATGGCTGAAATTCCTGCTTGGTTTGTAGAAAATATTTCTGCGATAACCAAGCAACAGTAGATCATTCTGTTTGCAAATAAGCTTCTTTGTCTCTTTGAAAAAATGAAAAAATTCTTTTGGACCTGCTCAGTGTTGAGGTGTTTTTAAATTTATTTTATATATATAGTTTTTAATATTTTTTATTATTTTTATTTGTGCTTTTTTTCCAAATTCTTTTCATTGTTTTGGGCACCTGGCAAAGATTCACTGAGCTATTTAACAGCAATGTAATGTCACAGCAACTGGGCAACTACTGCAAAGGGCCGCTTCCCAATATTCATGTGTATTCATTTAATGTCCCTTTACTAGGACACTGGTAGAAACAATGACTTGTGGTTTTACTCGGAGGCAGAGAAAAAGAGCAGTGTGCAAGTTGCTGCATCCTGCACATAGACCAAAAGGGGACTCTGAAGTCCCACTCTCTTCTCTCAAGTGTCTTGGCTGCATGGTGGGGAAAGACGTGCTCTCCACAGGTTTGATGACACTGTTCTCTGAACCAGAAAGCATCAGAATCTACCAGAAATCTACCCTCTTTTATCCCACTTCAATTATATAAGCTTTTTAGAACCCCATCTTGTTTCTCTCTTTCTCTGAAATAAATCTTCTCATCCTTTCTTCTTCTTTGCTGTTTCTGGGACTTTGGATCTATTTAGTGTTCTTGTATTTCCTTACTCATGGAAACTGAGAGATGGCAGCAGAACAGATGCATCTTTCTACCTCACTGGTCACTGCCATGCCCATCTGGAAAGTGCATGCGGGTGCTTTTGAAGTGGTGCTTTTTTGTCTTTATTCTGTAACAGACAGGTTTATTTTGTTTCTGCATAAATCAGGCTATGCCATAAAATTACAGAGAGTATTGAGAAGTTAAACATCCAGTTACTTCTGATGAGTGTCTGGAATGAGTTTCACTCACATAGTTTGGGAACTGAGAAGTTCTTAATTTGCTATTCAGAGTACATTACTGGACATGATTTTACAAAGAACTTTTAGTTCTTACTGGACCACTGCGAAAAACATGATCTGCTAAGGGATAATTCATGAGCTGAAAGCTGAAGGGATAATAATGTGTATAATATATTAATTTCCATAACAGTAACAGTCAACTTTTGCTTTTCAGCGTGTGTTTAGTTACTTTGCTACAGAGATACAGCCAAGTGAGAGTAGCAGTAGAAGGAAACATACAGATGCTTCTGTTCTGTATAGGTCTTCAGGGCTGCTACAGGCAGGAGGAGATCACTAAATTCTTTTTCAGTGTTTTTCCAAGTGTCTCAGAAGGAGGCTGCTAATGTTTTGCAGGCCCTTTAGAGAATTCACCTCTGTGGTCTTGGTAGCTTCTCTGGTACCACAAAGGGTCCCAGCAGTGCACAGAGCAGACAGCATGCCGTTGTTTCGCAGAGCAGTGGTTCTGACAGGTTGCTGTAGAGAGCAGAGAGTTGCTGGTAAGCCAATCTGATTTTCAGTTTTCCCATGCTATGTGCAGCATGGCTGGGTAACCTGATCCCTTTTGTATATTGTTAATAATTCCTGCCAGTCTCACAGATGGGCTAGAATGTAAAGGTCCATCTCAAAGGATGAGATGTCACTGAAGCAGAAATAACTGTAGTTGAGAAAGGAAGTTTCAGCGCATATGGCTTGATGTGGGGTACTGTGACCTGGAGATTGTTTTTTCACTTGCTGTTGATAAATATGCCTGCTGAGGTCACAGAGGGCACCAATAGGTATTAACAAAGAGAGGGCAGGAGACTAAAACACCTTTTCCACCACGGAAAGGAACAGTCCATTCCACCTTTAAATCTGCAGAGGATTCAGTTTTCTCACTGTGCACTGCTGTAACTTCTGAGGGTGCACGTGTTCCCCTCGCTGCACTCTTGGACTGTATGAACCTCTCCGAGCTTCATGTTTGCACTAGAGAGATTTTTCTCCCTAGTGGCTAAGACTCAGGTTACAAAGTCTGAGCACTGGCTTTACCACTTAAGTCTGCCAGGCGTCACTTGATGACCTGGACTCTTCTCGTTCTCCCAAAGTGGGCCTCCCTCAATCCATGCCCGTTGCCCAGCAGATGCACAGCAGATGCCCCTTACAAGGTGCTGTTGTGATGGGTCACTGCTATTAATATTTGCTTCTCTGCCCCATCTTTGACCTTATGATACTGTGCCTTTTTAAGACTGTAATCATGTCAAAAGACTGATGTCATTTCAGGGCAAAACAGTGGAAAAAACAGAGTCAGAGTGAAAGCTTTTATTCCAGTATAAATATCTGAAATAACAACACAGGCACTCCCAAGTCTTGACAACGCGTTTCTCTTTGCATGTATGTTTCCTTTTCTTTTTAATAAAATGTGCTCTGTTCCCAAATTCCCACTTCTGTCATGGAAGTGTTAGAATTCGATGAGATACATGTTAACCTCTTGAAATATTAGTGATCCTCTAACACAGATTTTAATGGCTCCTTCTTGTAAAAGGAAGTGTTGCTAGACTGATGGGACATAAACATGATTCATATTCAAAAATAATATATTGCTCCGAGTTCACTTGCTGACTCCCTCTGGCTATAAGGGCAAAGTCCAACCATTAAAAGGAAGAAACCAAGAAAACACAGACAAGGGCTTCTGACCTGAGTGCGATGCAGGCAAACTCTCATCACTGAAGGAGGTCAGATTGTTTCACAGATGTAAGCAGGTGCACTTCTATGGGATTAAGTAGAGCTATTCAGATTTACAGCAGCCAAGACTCTAGCCCCAAATGGTTTAATAGTTTGGTACGCAGTTGGGAGAACAGAAATCTACTGTCCATCATTTAGTTTTGTCAAACACCGAAACCACCCACATGTTTTCTGATGTCTCCAGCTCGCACTGAGACCTCAAAGGAAAAAAACTTGGAAGTAATAAAACCAACGAGATCTAGTCTAAAAATGAAATGTTGGAGATGGGTTTTCATTTGAACTGTTTGCTCTGGCTGTTTCTTCTGTTACCAGATCATCCCCTCTCTGTATCTGACTCGAAAGTCCCTTTGGCAGAGGCATGCATGTAGCTGCTTTGAAGACTATGTTGCCTGTAACCCCTGATGAGCTAATTGCCACTGACTACCCACCAAGACTTGGTGTAAAACAGTTTGTTTGGCATTGCTCTCTGCTGAGAGCTGCGTAACCTGATTACATGTTTAATGCTTTTATTTTCTGTCTCTTTTATTAATTCTGTCACTGTTTGACTCCAGAACCCACCTAGTAACATTTGCTCTGGCACTTTGGAAAAGGTATTCATACATTTAGCACCTCCTTTGACATTTTTAGGCAACTGGGGGAAAAAAGGATAGCCTGCAGGGCTCAGCTATATGTGCTTTTGAAGTGGGAACAGCCTCATGTTATCACTGTGATAGTGTGATGTACTGAAGAATATTTATCTCTTGCAGGTACTCAGTAGTTTTAATTTCATTTTGATAGTAAGTCATCCTGGAGTAATTAATTTCATTTTTGGCTAGTCAATATGCTTCAATTTATAAATTACTGATTTGGGGTTTTACCTGCATTTGGGCCAGTGTCCTTGATTAAATCATTCTTCCCCAATTTCTAGTGCAGTGATTCATTCAGGAAGAGTTTTCCCAAAATTGGTATCTTAAAATGAAATAATTTTGTCCAGTCAATAATGGCAGATTGTGATGAAGGCTCAACAATTCACTTTCTCTACCTCTCCAAGTGAAGCTACATATGTGTACCTGCCCTCTTTAATAGCTGAGTCAGCATGCCTTTGTTTTGTGACTATTTTATTTAAATTGAAAGAATTTTCCATTAAAAATGATTTCTAATTGACCTTTCCACTGGTCTTCCAATGCAAATTTCAAGTATCCTATCTGTAATTCTATTTCACATTTCATCCTCAAGGTGGATTATAAACAATAGGTTAGAGATGGGTTAAAAACTTTTCATTAATCTCTAAAGACTGATCTCACTGGTGTGTCTGAAGAAGTTTCAAGACATTAAATAAATTTAACTGATGCAAAAAATCTTCCTGAATTCCTAGCCAGACTGAAATAATTTTTTTTTCCCCTGTCCTGTTCATTTCAAGAGCTGTTCAGGATCAGTAATGACAGAGGTGGCAGTTAAATAACTGGTCTTTTAATCAAAAGAAGAGCACATGATAGGGAAAAACTTTTCTTGAAAAGTTGCAATAGGATGCAGGATGGCACATGGAGAGGCAGTGAAAGGAGGAGGCAGTGCATTTATCTGACCAAAACCATATTTCTTCTGCAGCCATTTACACCTAAGTTGGTTGCTGAACCTCTTCTTGTAGTCAGTAGAGAGAAACAGGAGCTTCTGAGATTTAGCTTGTCTCGTCCTAAAGTAGACAGCTCAAATAAATCAGGTGCACCCCACCCTAAAAATTGTCCTTTTCTCTGTGTTTACAAGGAGAGCCTTGAGTGACTAACTTTACAGCAGACATCTACTGAGGTGTCCCACCTCATAAATCTTGATGTTACCTGGCTTAGGTTTAGGACAGTGGTTGTGATGCAGTGAAGGTGTTTTGTTTCAAATTCATCCAAGAGGATGTGACTGTAGTGAGGGTCTCCCTTGCACTGAGCTGATGCCATGAGATCTGACTTACAGCTGTATGGGGAGGTGACCCTGTGTCCCACGGTGCTATTGGAACCTCAGTGATACTTCTTGATAGGGTAGATCAGATAGCTTTCTGAAATTATGTGAGATAAATCCCAGTCCAAGGTCATCAGTGTGTCTGTTCATCTCCCCCAGTTTCATGAGGAATACTGAGAAGTCTTGTTTTTGTACTCTGATATGGAACAAAAAATGGTTGAACTGGTCATGTGAACAACTAATGGTAAAACTACGAAGGATCATGAAAGAACTGGCTAGGTCTGACTTTTCTTAAATGAGGGATCAGTTTTCATCTACTCAAGGAGATACCCAGAAGTAAGAATAATGTTAGTCTATTGGAATATTCCTGTAATTGTAAATAGTTATTCTTTTAGTACCATTGCATAGTGGTTTTTTAATAGTTGCTATTAACAGTTTAATATGCATGCTGTATCTGATTTATCTGTTCCTGAAAAACAAATATCCTGTTCTTGGAAGAGCTTAATTATCTATTTCCTTTCCTTTTCTCCTTTTATCTATCCTCCCCTTTGCTCTCAGTCTATATACACTTTAAAAAAAAACAACAAAGAAACAAAAAACCACAAAACACTGAACACATATGTGTTTTAAAGTCTGCTGATTGTTTTCTGGAGACATGACAAATAAAGATGGTTTTCAAATGGAATTTTCCAAGTTCATTAGCATAATGATGGCATTGTGCCTACATTTATTTCCTGAACAGTTGTGTTCCCTCCCAAATGTGAGTTGTGCAGATAAAGAAAGCTTATCATAGATAGCTGAAATTAAAGTTTTCTCCTAGAAGTTCAGACTCAGCTAAGAAAATGTAGTTCTAAATAGAATGATGGAGCCACTGCTACAATTGATTGCTGTGGTGTTAGCCTGGGAGATCAGGCTGACTGTGCAGTGTAAATAATATATTTCAGTGAATGCACCGGATGATATCACTTAATAGGAGGAACTTGTGCTAACCATCATTATCAATACCGCATGCGTTTTCAATTCCAGATTGTGGTTAACTGATTTGACATTAAATTCCCCTTTACTTTTGCCCTGCATTGCAGAGATGAATTGTTTTGTGCCCAGAGATCAACAGAATATCGATCTACAAGTCAAATCTGTCTACCCACCTTTTACATGCCTTTTAGCTTACTACATGGCAGAGTAAATTAAACCTATCTGCTACTGTAAGTTTCTATTCCAATATAAATCTCTCCTTTTATCTTAAGCTCTTTATCAAGGTTTTAGCAGTGAATTCTGCTCGCTCAGGTATTGCTGTCTGTTCAGATTCACCAGTTCTAGGATCCTTCACGCCAGAGAGTATCTGCTTCAGTAGGATCAGAATAATTTAGCAGCTTTGAAAATGCTGCTGTCATTTATTCTAGAAGTCAGCTGTCTTGGAAGGAGCAGGAAAGGCCAAAGTAGTTTGCATTTATTGGCAAAGTATCGCTTGTGTTAGTACTGACTTTTAATTTCACTGCAAAGATGAGAAAGTAAACATTGGTTTTTAAACTTTAGTCAATTGACATTGCTGAAGAAGTTTTTCTGTATTTAGAAAAGAATAAACCAAAAGTTAATACTGGAATTCCATATTAATCAAAAAAAAAAAAAAAAGCTAATGCTTTAAAAGGCTGTAATTCATAAGCTGGAACAATGAAAGGCTGTAAATAATACCTTCAAAATGGTCTGGAGACAAAGTTGGTCACATATGTATATATTTACCTAATTGAAATACACTGTTTCAAGAACAGAGGAACAAGGTGCTAGCCTAAAAAGCTATCCAACAGTACTTATCTCAGGAAAAATACAAGGTCTGTCTTCCAGTCAGAAAAGTGACAGATCCAAGCATGAATCTAGAAAGATCCAACCTGCATGTCTTGTGCTTTGCCAAGGAGGTTTGGGAAACTGGACCTGCCTCTGCTTAGAGAGGAGAACTTCTGATAAGATCCATAGGTAACTTTTGCCAATGACAAACTTCACCAGGCAGAATCAGTATGGTTCTCAGACTTGTGCACCAATATTATTTTGCAATTACTGCAAGGAAGGCTGGGAAATAAAAAAAAGTATTCTGTGGAGGTCTGAAGTCTTTATATAGAAATGATGGGAAATTCCAAATTTGATGACTAAATAAACATACCACCCCTTCTAGAAAGAGAAGAAGAGGCAAAATGGAGACAGTTTCTGCTGTACCATGTATATAATGTAGTGTAAGAAAATGAAGCAGCAATGCCCATTGATTTTGATAGAATTGTATCTGACTTGCACCTCCAGAAATAGTAAGTTTCAACCCCACTTGTTCATGAAATGTAATAAAATTAATGATACAAAGATGACTTGGTTATTTAAAAGTATATCAGTTAAAGCTGTCAGAAACTTCTAAAGTTTCTAAACTCTGAGGCATGAGGTCTATATTAAGAGCTTAGCCAATTCTTCCATATCAAAATGAGCTGTGATGTTGCAGATTACGGTCACTGTTTTTTCAGCTTTTGCTGGACATTGTTTTAGACCGGTATACTGGTGCGTGAACAATTTTTTATATAAAAGTGTGATGGAGTGTTATTGGTTTTGCCTATCAGTGCTCAGGATGGGCATAAATCACCTTAACAAGTCTTTGCAGATGTTACCTCATTTAATTTGCATTAGAACTGTTAAGAATATTCTTGCTGCTGATTTTGACTGCAGAGGTGTTTAATAAAAATATTTTTACCAGCAGAGATTACAGATGAAAATGCTGGATTTTATAATTGTTTGGAGGATCTACATTTCCATAACTCTGCATTAACTTTGAAAAAAACTTTTTTTTGGATATATGCTTTCAGTCAAGTTGGTCAAAAATTCCACTGGTGCTTAAGTAGCCTGAAGTTAATAAAAGAGCTAGTAGGCAAAAAAGTTTTGACCAATGTTTGAATGTAGTAACCCGTTGAGGTTTGTTAAAGGTTTTAGAAATCTTGACCAATGATTATTTTGATTTCCTTTCTAGTAGTGAGAAATGTCCCTTCAGGAGAAGGGACATTGAATAATTGTTCTGCCTCATTTAAATACGTAGCTGTCTTTTCCCTTGCCCTACATCAAGTTTGTCTTGTAGTTAGAAGAGAGTGGTTTTATTCTCTGCTAAAAGAAGAAAAGGTTTTAAGCTCTTTAGTGTACTCATGTAATGGACAACAATTTTAAAATTTCCACTATTATCTAGTCTTATGATTTTTATATATTATTGGGAGTTTTTTTAATCATCACAAGATTTAATATTTTCCTTGGAGTCTGAACTCTGGGAATCAGGGACTTACATGGAAATCCTGGCTTGTACCAAGGGAAGTTTTACCTTGTGAGAAAGGGGGGTTAAAGTGTGATCCCTAGCAGTTCCATGGAGCTCGAAAAGCAATTTAAAGCAACTTCTTCACTATTATTTCATGATATCCGAAGAGAGGAAGAACAGAAAACATAGTCAAGCGTGATCATTTAAGAATAATTGATGACTTTCAACAAGTTGTCAGAAAACAACGGTTCTTTCCACACTCTCCACCTTCTCTGTGGGATCTGTCTGGTTGCAAAGACATCTTCTAGAGGAGGTAAAAATAACACCATAGGAAAAGTCTAGTCTTGAGGTCTGAAATTATCACTTGCATCAGGGAAGCTCACCCTGGAAGGAAATGGGTAACATGAGATCCTCCAACACCAGAAAGGCCATGTCCCACTTTCTGGAGGATGAAGAAGGAGGGCAATGACCAGAACAGACAGATCTATGCTGACTATGACTAGTGTACTACTAGGATAGTCACACAACTACAACAACAACAACTACACAACTACTAGGATAGTTTCTTTTATAAAAAGTCAATTATGCATGTAAAATGGTTATAGTAATGTTGTACTTCAACCAGGATTAACAAGTGCTACTTCCAGTAACTTTTTTTTTCCTGCAAAATTGTAGGCAATGGAAAGGAACACTATGTCATGTCAGTGACATTTTTATAATCATTAATGTTTCAACTTGAAATTCTCAATAGCTGCGGAGAGGCTCAGTTGCTGAAATAAATGTGTCCGCAATACTGATTAGAAACTGAAAGGATTAGCTTGATGTCTCTGATGTTATTGCTTGCTGAAATGAAAAGGAAAAAATGTTCAAAGGCGCAGACATAATGTACCTGACTTCCTCAGACCTATCAAAGGGTTAGCATCAATAACCAAGTAATGGCTGCTTTATAGTTTGAATTTTCTGACCCAATGTTTTCAAAAGGCTAATAAAAAGCCACAGTGCTGAGAGGAAATTTTAGGTTGGAATGATTGTAAAAATAAAATAGGAATGATAAAGCAATTTGTGTCAGTCTAAGAATGGAAGTTAAACCTCTAAATATGCCACTCTTGAAGAGCAACTTGGAAAAAAGTTGCAAGTTTGCATGTGCATAGCTAAGCATGCTACAAAGCAAGGTTTATATAGGAATGGAGTTTTAAAAAAATGTTTTTGTTAAACGTGCTCTTCATGGAAATATCTCGTTTCACTCTACAAGAGGACCTCAACCACTATCAAAGTCTAGGCTGTTTGAAACAGGCATTTTAAAGACGCTCGCAACAATGTCATTTTAGAGCTCTCATAACAACTTTATGTTAAACTTCACGTAGGCTACATCTTAGGCTTTACTCCTGCAAATACTTGTTCAACTATTTAATTTTTATGTATGCATCAACTTCCATGGAATTGGAGGTAAAATTTATAAAATCCTCTGTTTATAAAGAGGAGAGTTTGGGCTAATAAGAATGATAACTCGCTCACTGGAGTCACTGGAATCAGTGGAGTTATATGCCTTAAAACCAGCTTGTGTGTGATGATATACTGCTATGTTACCACTGCATATAGCAGCTTTAAGTACACCATTGTTAAAATTAACTTGATATTTGTACCTGCTTCAAGTTCCCCAGTATTGACAATAAATCCTAGGGAAGGGAAACAAATTATATTGGTTATACTGCATCTTAAATAATTACTATTTACTCTCTTTAATTTTTGGGCAATGCATGCATACAAGTATAAAGAACATGTGATAGAAAAAGGATTTTCTCTCTCAGATGAAATAAAGACTTTCCTTACCTTTTTGTCTGAAGCTTGAAAAATTCTTTCCATCTAGAAAATAGTGCACAGGAAAACAGTTGTTTATGTTATGCACTCTTGTCTGAAATCAAGCTTCTGCAGCTCTGTTGGATAATATCAGCACCTCTGAGGCTTGTACTTAGCCTTTCAGATTATAAAAGATCATATTTGGATTCCTTTGGATCTCACTGGGCTCAGAGAAGCTGCACCAGAAGTTGAATGATCATAAACAATTTCTTCAGCTATAACAATGTGGATTGTAGAGACTGTGGTGTCTCTGAGTTATTATCCCTTGTTCTACACTCAGAAACTAGAACACATACTATCTGCTGTACCCTTTTTTCCTCTGTAGCTGGAATGACATCTGAAAGACTTGTTTTTCCCTTCATAAATGTAATCCATGGGATGATCAAGTGCACTTACTCAGGCAGTAGTCTTACAGGGCAAATAATGTGGAGAAGAGTAATGGGAAGAGAAATAATTTAACCCTTCCCTTCACAAAACGATTTGTTTCCCTTCTTCTTGAATAATTTTCTTATATGTATATGTATATGTATATTTCTTATATGTATATGTATGGGCCACATTTATCCTGTTGTGTAATCTTGTGCCTATTACAGTGGAACAGAGAAGTGATACATGCATTTGCGGGCCCAGCACGGGTGGTGCAACCAAGTGTCTTATACTCGTCCAAGTTCTACACCACCTTTCTAGATGGCTTTTCTCAATTACTGCTGGGAGTTATACTCTCCATTTTTCCTGTAGGTCTCGATTTTACTTTTCCATTATGTTAGTTGATGTTTTCTCCATTTTTTTCCTGCCTTGTAATCTCAATGCATCAGGGGAAATTTGTTTAGATTTATATACTTCATAGTGACAGAGACTTTGTATGCCAGTTTTTCTGGCCTTATAAAAGAAATAAAACCCCTCAGTTATAATGAAAGATTACAGAACACAAGTGTTCTTTTAAAGTGGAGCCATGGGTGATTTCATCATAGTTCATGTGTTAGATGTATTCCAGTGTCTCTACATGCCTTTTTTCAGCTATATTAAATAGACAAGGTCCCCATTTATCTGGTAACCAAGGTCATCCTGTATTGAATGGCAAAATAAAATCTGTGTCCTGGTTTAAACAACACAAAATTAATTTCTCTCTCAGTAGTTTTACTTTTTGGTAATGTATCTTCTAATGCTTGGGAAAACTGCATTTTAGAAGACCCTAGTATCTGAATTTGTGAAAACATTTACTTTAGAGCCAGTTATGGTATGTGGGTTTCAAGGTCTCAGTGTTTTCAAGCTAGCCAAGTGCAGGGATGAGGAGAAGCAAGGCTGGGCACTTGACCCAAGCTGGCCAACAGGATTATTTCATACCATGAACATCACAGTCAATATAGATCAGAAAGTTTTCTGAGGAGTTCTCTATTTTCCTTCATGGCTGGGATCCTGAGAACTTCTTGCCCTGGTACCAGACCCTTGAGCCCTCCCCTTCCTCCCGTAGCTGCAGTGCTGGCAGTGTCTGATATTTGCTGGTCACTGCTGGGAGTGCACAGCTTCCTACTGATAGAATGGGCTGAGTATAGTCCTTTTATATTTTATATTGGTATTGGGATCAATACTGGTTCTTCAGTGTTATTAATGTTAATTATTTTGTCCTATTCTATTAAATCTGTTTGTATTTTAAGCTTTAGGTTTCCTTCTTTTTTCGCAGTTCCCCTTCCTGAGAGGGGAAAGGTCATCAGGTGATAGAATAATTGTCTAAATGGCAATAAATTGTTGTGGGTTCCTCAAACCATAACACTCAGGCATCAATTCTGATGAAAACATTGGATACTGTACTATGAGAATCACAAGATCTGTTACAATGGGCTAAATTTCTGTTTTGATTTCAATTCATTGAAGTTACAGCTAATCATAGTGGCACAGCATATAAAACTAAAACTGTGTAAGATGGTCATCGTAAAGTATTTAGAAATGCTTTCTCCCAAACATTTATTCTTCAGCCTAAAACTCTCTGAATAAAATTTTCCGTTATTTTTTTTCCCTCCAATGATTAACTACTAATGACTTCAATGCCCCCATTCCACCACATGCAGAGAATTTGAAAATTGCTGTTTTGCTGTTGGATGAGCTATGGGCTTCTGGCATGTAAAAATTGGGTCTGGTATGTTAATATGCATGGGCAGAAAGGCATGCTGAGAAGCTCTATTAGAGCTGTAAGACCAGTGGTATTTTTCAGTCATGCTGTGACACTCACAGGGGGATTGTTTCTCCAGCAGTTCAGCTAAGCTCAGCTGACTCTCGCCTCCAGTACCTAAGTCATATCTTTTTTGGAAATATGAGGCCCCTCCCCCAGAAAAAAAGATGAAAAATATGGCATAGCGGTAACCAACTATTTAAAACTGAAAGCTCAAAGGCTATATTCAGCTGTCAAAAAACTGTGTCTTTCAGTGAAGTCGTTGCTCACATGATTTGCTTCATTGTAAAATTGCAATGGAGAAAAGACAGTTGGTTTTTACACAGGTTGACATTTTAACCAAATTTGAACTTGTCTAGCTGTGGCATCGAAAAGACTGTCTTTGTTTTCCTTTGCTTTATTTTCCTAAGAATTTGGAATAAATGCTTTGTCAGAAAAAAACAGTTCTGCTCTCCTCCATTTTTTTGACCAAAAAGTCAAAATTTCTTCCCCTCCTTTCTCTATATGATCACTTAGGATCTGGATGCTTCACAGTGCCTGTTCCTTTTGCTGCCCTTGTGAGTTACTGTAGTACTGCTATTCCTGTGTTATTTTAGGTGAAGAGCTGATGTAAGATGACCTCAGTGTTGTACAGATCTCAGGAACTGTGGAGTAACAAATACTTCCCATAAGCTGTCTGTTGACTATTATTCCTTCTACCTACATGATGGCCATTTCCGATGTTCTGGTGTGAAAGTATTATCAGGAATAGAGTGATACAAGCTAAAGAGTCTTGGCTTCATGCAGGTTTGTATCCCATGGCTGAATGAGTTTTGTGTCTAAGGAAATGTGAGATCCAAGTGAAGCTTTCCCATGGTTCGTACACTGGGGAAAATCTGAGGGAGGATGAGCTTCATCTCCTTTATGTTCTCCAGTATTTATCACGTCTTTAGCTCATGCAGCACCATAGTGTTTACTTGGGCTGTTTATAGGCTCTCTTCTCTGCTTCATCATCTGCTTCATCCTTTGCTTGATCTGCTTGATCACTGCTGCAAGTGTTTTATATACAGATGTTTTAAAATGTGTACCTTTCCATGAAATACAGTTGAAACTAGTCAGTGAATGGAAAAACTATTGGGGTGAAAAGGGAGAAACACACGAATACAGACAATGTGATTGCACAAGCACAGATTCCCCAGAGGGCCTTACCTGCCATGGCAGTCAGTGGTACAGCACTGAAGATGTGGTGGCCTGGGTTCAAGAATGCAATTCATACAAAGCTGAAGTACAGCGAGTGGGGCGAGGGGGATGCCAAAGAATGGGCCTTGCAACAGTGGATAAGACTACGCAGGGAATGGCTAAACCAGTAAATAAGGCTGTATCCAATAAATCACCTTTCTCCTGGATTTCCATGCCACTTTATCCAGGACCATGAGGATTAAAAGTCTTCTGTTCTTCACACAGCAGGGGAGAACAAGTTGCTGCCTGCATTTTGCAGAAGAGCTTTGCAGTTAGAGCATTCTCTGGCTATCAATATGTAGGCTCAATTCCTGCATTTCCTGGATGGAATCAAATCTCCTACTTCACAGCAGAGGGTCAATCTCAAGCATTGTGCTGAGGTGGGGAGAATCCTAAGCTAACTTTGGAACCAGATACCTAAATCATTCAGCTAGGAAGGTGTCTCTTACACTCTAAGCAAATGATCTGTCAGCTTGGTTGCTGTCAGCTGTTGCCGATCTTCAGCAGCAGAATTTCAAGCACCTTCAGAAAGCTTAGTTTCCTGATAAGGCATATAGAAATAAGCAGTGTATATAGGAGATGTGGGAAAAGTTCTCAAGCTTTTATGCACATAAGCCCTTAATGCCTGCACTTTGGGCAACTTATTGTTTCTTTGGATTTCACGTCGGTTTTGTACGTGTCCTGCCAGTGTTTACCATTCACCTTTGCTAACGCTATTTCTCCTTGATGCTTCAGGCCACTTTACTTTTCTTACTGACTGCTTTATTTCAAATGGGATAGAGTGAGAGAGTTTCTGGGGTGACATGATTCCACTGAAAAGAGCATATACAATTAGAAGAACTTGCTACCAGCAGAGCCAACTGCCCCTTAAAGTTAAGGCCTACATATGCAGTTAAGTATCTGTAATTGTGTCACTTATAAAGACTAAACATTAAGAAATATTGTCCAAATACACAAAATCAAAAGCAGAGTCAGGAGTACAACCCATGTCTCCAAGATCTAAGTGCCATTTATTAATTCTAGTGCGAGCCAAAATTCAATGTTACATACTAGATTTAGTAGTTATAATTTAACATAAGATAGTTAGAAGATTATAGAATCTTCTAGGTTGGAAGGGACCTTCAAGATCATCTTGTCCAACCATCAACCTAATGCTGACAAAAATAAACACCCACACAACAAACAAAATGCAACACCATCACTAAACCATGTCTCCCAGCACCATGTCAAACTGTCTTTTGAACACCTCC
>JAOTQQ010000001.1:190923373-190940710 GCA_026546715.1 Gallinago undulata | reverse complement strand
GGGCATGTTTAGTTTGGAGAAGAGGAGGCTGAGGGGAGACCTCATTGCCCTCTACTACTACCTGAAAGGAGGTTGTAGAGAGGCAGGGGTTGGCCTCTTCTCCCAAGGGAATAATAACAGGTCCAGAGGAAATGGTCTAAAGTTGTGCCAGGGGAGGTTTAGATTAGATATTAGGAAGAATTACTTCACTAAGAGGGTGGTCAGGCACTGGAACAGCCTGCCCAGGGAGGTGGTGGAAACACCATCCCTGGAAGTATTTAAGAAACGTGTAGACGTGGCTCTTCAGGGCATGCTTTAGTGGCCAAGATTATAGGTTTGTGGTGGGGTGTTGTGCGTGGGGTTGTGGGTGTGGGTTTTAGTTGGTGGGTGGGTTTTTTTTGTTTGTTTGTTTGGTTGGTTGGTTTTGTGTGTGTTTTTTTTTTTTTTATGTGGTTGGACTCGATGATCTCAAAGGTCCCTTCTAACCTCTAAGATTCTGTGATTCTGTGATTCTGTGAAAATCAGCTTAAAAAAATCTTTAGATTCAAAACCACTCATTGAAGAGACAGAAGCAATAGCAAGTGTCAAGGCAGACACAAACTAGCCAGCTACGAGTAAATGATATTCAAAGCAGTAATCAATACACACTTAGGGAAGGGTCATCAGCAAATGCTAACATTAGCCAAAGGAAGCTCCATCTTTAGCCAAGGACAGGGGGAAACACAGCCAGATAGACTAGTCCAGGAGGCAGAAACGATTGTGGTCTGAATTGTTTTGTTTCTTCATAGACTCTCTTGGCCAGTGACATTCTCCCCAGGCTACAGTTAGACTTGAACGCCCCACTCTACTGTCTGAAACAGGCTTGTTAAAACCATTCATCATACAACTGTACAAAGACAGAGTTCTCTTTCTAACACCAGTCATGGGCTAACTTATCTGTCCACTGGAAACATCTGTCAAGATTCATTCAAATATGACTGCTGCTCAAATTTACTTCTTGTTTCTTTAGGATGGGTTTTTTTTTTTTATTTTGTTGCAGTTTTTAGGGGTTTTTTTTGTGCTTGGGGTCTTTGTTTGTTTGATTGATTATTTTTTTTAAACTGAATGGATTGATTCTATCTTTTGGATAAGCGATGCTGGGAAATTCAAGCCATTTTGAGAAGGTGGGACTCTTCTGGTCGAGTCTTAGGTGAGTGCAATGCAGTTTTTTCCCGAGCAAGTTTTACTGCTGAAGTACAGGACAAATGAAAATGAATTATTTCCCCCCAATTTTTATTATTTTCTTCTTTTTCTAGTGGTGTCTCAGCTGTGAATGTGTAGAGGTGGAGCACTGCTGTGCAACTATGGAGGGTTCGTCTGGGTGGTGATGGAGATTTGAAGTAGCACTGAGCTTTGTGCCCTGTGGGCTTTCCAGGGTGTTTAGAGGAGGACACAGGCCAAGGAGAGGACATCATGAAGATGAAAGAGAGAAGAGTCAGAGCACAGTCAGCCCTGTGATTCTTGCAATAGCATTTATTTGTCCTTGTACTTTCAGAGGGTTTTTAATGACAGGCAGCTTTTATTCACCTTTATGCCCCACCTCATTTGAAAGTGTTTAGACAAATATAGGTGTGTGCCTCATATCTATAGATATACACATATAATATGTGCACCTCACCAACAACATGTTATAGGACAAGGATCCCTTTACTGGTATTTCTGATTCAGGCCTGCTTCAGAAAGATTTAATCACATGTTCTTCCTTAAGACATGTAACTGTGTTTCATAAATGGGCCAGAAGGATTAAAAAGAGGGTGAATTACCCTTCCTATTAAAAAGTTTGCCATTTTATAGTGAAGTGATCATTACTGCCAGACCCAGGGATAAATACTTGGAACCCTATTCAAATCTAATAGAATTAATAAAGATCCAAGATTTTGTATCTTTATGAGAAAACTAGATTTTCACTGTTAGTAGATTCACTTTTTTTTATAGGCAGATACTGCAGTGTAAATGCCAGACAAGGCAAAATGCAGTTACTTTGATGCAGTTTCTTGAGTTGTAAGTGCCCTGAATTTTACACTGAGATAAATAGCTAATATGAATTTGAGTGTGTTTTACAGTGAGATGGGAAGTTTGCAGAGACATAACCATTGTCTTTTTTTAGACCTTCCTGGCAGATGAAAGGATCCCTAATAAGAATGCAGAATAAGAATTTATACCCACTTCAAAGCTCCTTTATACTGCCAAAGTGGCGATTAGTGGCATTTGTGTAAATGGCAGACCCATGTGGTTTTGAACTGGTTTTTGATGTGTGAAGACCATCTTAGTAGAATTATGCATTGTGGAATGGTTTCTCATAGCTACAACTTAATTAATTTTTGTATGGTTAAATATGGAAATGCAGGGGGAGTAATTACAATTTTATCCAGTTTTCCAACTGGTTGTCATATGAAAGATGTGTCAGGAAGGAAGGGAAATGATGTCCTTTGGTTTCAAAAAAACCCAAAATAACCAAAACAATGAACAACAAAATGGTTTGTGGGTAAAAGATCAAACAGTATGTTAATTGGTTTCTGACCTGATCTGTGCAGCTTTGTCAACTCTATAAAGCATGCTGTCTAACAGAGTGGGTAAGGGAGCTGCTCCTAGCGTTTGCTTGTTTTCTCTGTCCTGCTGTGGCTGGTGTCTGCTTTCTGACACTTGCCTTGAAAGTTGTTTAGTGCAGGGGGGTTTGCATTATTTTTTGAAGGTAGGTAATTACTTATGAGTATTATGATTACTAAAATAATGTCCATTTTTGGTGATGTTCCAGGTACAACAAATAGAATACAAAGTATCAACTTAATAATTGTTCTGGAAACAAAATCCATTGTTTGGCTCATAAGGAGTCGACTTGGAGGCTTGTTAGGCTACATGAGACTGAGGAGTCATTTGTTATTCTAGGGGAAAGGAGACATGAAGTTGTAATTACTAATGGTTTATCTATTGCATTTCAGTGTCTTATAGCTTCATCTGACTAACCCAGGCTTCTTTTCCTAATGCTTCAAATGCACAGAGAAAGTCATGTATTCAGTCCAAGCAAAACTCCCTAAACAGGAATCAAGGTGCATGTTTGCTTGGAGTAGGATTGGCAGTTAAGGCAGATTTCATTTCTGTGCCTGTGATGGCTTAGAGGACCTCACAGTATTTGCTAGAAGCCTTAGAAACTCTCCCACAGTGCTTCAGCACAGAAGGTAATGTTTTTGCTGATGCTGTTACCTAAGTACTTGCTGATGGCTCCAGATCCCAACTGCTGTGCCACCACAGCAGAGGGCTCCTGGTCCAAAGAACTCTACCTCATAGTATTGGAATGCATAGTCAAAGTGTAAGAGTGCAAGGAAGCAGTGAACTTTTACAATAATAGAGTCAGCAGCTACCAAGCCAGTGTCAAGTATTTTCAGGCATGACTGCAAAACTTTGAAGAATAAGGAAATTACTTTGAAGAGTAAGGAGGTAGCTTTGATAAGCACAGGAGACTCTTTCTAAAAGGAATGGAGAAGGCATGAAAATGCCAATCTGAAAATGTAGTGAGAAATAGTCTTGGAGCATCTGGAAAACGAAGACAGTTTGATGCAATAGCGAGAGAGAGGCTTACAAAGACCAACCATGTGGAAGAACATCAACATTCAAGATCTGCACAAAGGAACATATCTTGGCATTCTTGAGAACTGAGATCTTCATAAGTTTTGGGTAAAGTAAAGAACACTGAAGGTAGGAAGGGATGTCCTAGCAATGATATCCAAGGGTGCATGGCTAGCCCTACACAAGGCTAGCCATGTGCTAGCCCAGCTTGTGTGTGTCAACATCAGAGTACTTCTGAAAAGCGGTTCTGCCAAGACACTACTACAACATAAGACACACTTTCTTATTTTCTGTGCTGTGCTGCTGCTGCTGTCTTTCCATTGTCTCCTCTTTCTCTTTTTTCTCTTTTTTTCTCTTTTTTCCCCCCTCCCAGAAAGGGGCTTTGTTCACATTTGGGATGAAGTTATTCTTTACAGTGGCAAATTCCAAGGGACTGAGCTGCAAACCCCAAGGGGTGGGAAGCCTTCTCTACATTGCTTCTCCCACTTATGGGTTTGCACTGTTTTTCCCATGGTGAAATCATGGCCTCAGTCCGAGGCTCCAGCAGGGACATCCACTGCATCACAAACAGTACCAGACTAATTACTTTAGTCACTACCAATAGGGAGTTGGTATCCTAGATGGGATTAGGTGTGTACAAAACTCAGCCTGAAAATGATTTTAACTGTTCTTTTTTCCACCATGCTGCGCTTGCAATGTTGTCAGAAACCATATGTCAAACCAGCCTTGAGGGATTTTTTTTTTATCTGAGTTGTCATCCCTTTAAGACTGGGATTTAAAAGAGGAACTTAGATACAGACTTAACTGTTGCAATCCTAATGAGCACTGTGGTAAACTAAAATTAATATGTAGATATAGACAAATAGGTAGATGGATAGATAAAACAGGCTTCTGAATAGTTGGTAGACTTCTACTTTTTCCCATGACAGACTCTTGCAAGTCTGTCATTTACATTGCATACCAGTTGCCCAGGACTTTGGCAGTACACTCTTACTGGAATTATTTGTTATCAGTTGCAGAATCAATGCTTTAAATGGATAGGCCTGCATGCAGAACAGTATTTTAAACCATTTAGTAGTAATATCAAAATTATGCTAAAAGCAGGAGAAGAACGAAAAAAAGTAGGAAATACTGATTAATATAAAGGCAAATCTTGAATAAAAAGTTTTATTAGCTGTGAGCCTATGTTATGAAGGTAATATTCCTAAGTATGGAAATGAGTTTCTTTTACTTTTGCAAATAAAAACTAAAGGTGGATTTCAGACTTTCAGGAAAGTTATCTTGACAGAATTATAGAAAATGGCAGGGAGGGGAGAAAAAATGTATAGATTTTACCTTGGATCCACCTAAATCACGGAATGACAGAATTGTAGGAGTTGGAAGGGACCTTCGAAGATCATCTAGTCCAACCCCCCTCCCCAAGCAGGTTCATCTAGAGCACACTGGACAGGAATGTATCCAGATGGGTTTTGAATATCTCCAGAGAAGGAGACTCCACCACATCTCTGAGCAGCCTATTCCAGTGCTCTGACACCCTCAAAGTAAATAAGTAAAAAAGTTTTTCTGCATGTTCGAATGGAACTTCCTGTGTTCCAGCTTGTGTCTGTTGCTTCTTGTCCTGTCACTAGGCATCATTGAGAAGAGCCTGACCCCATCGCCTTGACATCCTCCCTTTAGATATTTATAAGCATTGATAAGATCCCCTTTCAGTCTCTTTTCCAGGCTAAACAGATTGAGGTCTCTCAGCCTTTTCTAATAAGAGAGGAGTTCCATTTGCTTGCAGCTCTCTGTTGGACTGTATCCAGTAGTTCCTTGTCCTTCTTGAACTGGGGAGCCCAGAGTTGGACACAGTACTCCAGACGTGGCCTCACCAGGGCAGAGTAGAGGGGCAGGATGACCTCCCTCTTTTTAATGATGTTTTTAATACACTCCAGGAGACCATTGGCCTTCTTGGCTACAAGGGCACATGGCTGCCTCATGGTCAATTTGTTGTCCACCAGGACTACAAGATCTCTCTCTACAGAGCTGCTTTGCAGCAGGTCAGCCCCTAACCTACACCGGTGTATGGGATGATTCCTCCCTAGGTGCAGGACCCTAAGCTTGCCTTTATTGTATGTCATCAGGTTCCTCGCCACCCAACTTTCTAACCTGTCTAGGTATCCTTGAATGGCAGCACACTTCTGATGTGTCAGCCACTCCTCCCAGTTTTGTATCATCAGCAAACTTGCTGAGGGTACACTCTCTCCCCTCATTCAGATCATTGGTGAATATATCGAACAGGACTGGACCCAGTTCTGACCCCTGGGGAACATCACTAGTTACAGGCATCCAACTGGACTCTGCCCAACTGATCACAACCCTAAATGACAAGATGATCATTACAGGGTGTTGTCTGTTTACTGGTGATCTTTTCCTTTTTTTTAATAATGGGTTCATAATTTCAGCACAGAAATAATTTCGGGTATCTCTGAATGTAAATAACATTTTTCCTTGAAAGTTTAAAGAATAAACCCACACTTGCATAGTTGCACTTCAGATATATGCTGAAGAAATTCTACAACAATTTAATTATGGTGAGCTTTCAGAAGCTCATAATAAACTTATTCCATGACTGCTTTTAATTTTCATTCTGTCTGGTTCCTCTAAAGGTGGACTGTACCATACATTGCTGCACAGGTTAGAGATGCCAGAGTATCAGACTAAACTAGTTTGGCTACCTGAAAGCAGTTTAGCCAAGGCAGCGTAAGGCTACATCCAGATTGATTAATGCAAGTTAAAAGCATTATGCAGAGAACTCTGCTGTATTTAGTTGTTTGTTTGCAGTTCTTCATTCAGGATTGCTTTGGTAGCTGTGCACGCTCTGAGTCCTAAAAGACAATGGCTTGGCATCACTTAGCACACTCTCCCTGTGCCTTTGAAATATTTTAATAATACATTTGCTTTCTCATATGAAGAAACAGTTTGATTATGCTATGATATTTTTGTTTGTAAGTGTGAGGGAGTCTGTGTGTTTGCCTGGAGACACTGCAAGGAAGGTAGGCAAAAGTTTGTCTAATGTTGTTTACCATAGCAAATTTAGAAAAAAGAGAACTGGAAAAAGAAGATGCAAATTGGCACAAAGTTAACAATGTCAGCTAAGTGCTGAGAACACAAAATACTGAGTGAAGTTTCACAGCGACTTATGAGCCAAGTTCTATGATTCATATGTAACTCATTTAAGTTTAATACGTATTCATATCTTTGGAGTCATTAATTTCTACCCTTACATACGTGGTTGCATATTTATGTGTACACACAAAAATTCTAAATTACTGTGCATATTATTTACATGTTTAAAAACACAATAGAAAATCTGCAGAATGCTTAACAAAACTGAGGGGTAAGAAGATGTCAAAAACAAATTTCTTCTCTACTGAGGTCCTTCAAAATATAATGGAAAGTATCTTTCTAGAATAGTTTACAATTACTGAGCAACCTTGGGAGTTCAAGTAGAAAATCAATTTCCAGCTCTTGTGGATGGAAGCATAAAATTCTACTGGCCACACCAAATAGCTCTGCATACTAAAATGTATCCTAACTTTAAACCCTATAAATTACATTCATAAAAAAAAATATATGGTTACCCCATGATTTAAACATTGACCTTATAATTTGGAAGTACGCCATAGTTTGAGCACCTGTTAGAGAACAATATACAAGGTAAATGCCCTATAACACGCTACCAGATAGCGCATATATCTGTACAGTCTTGCATGCAGGAAATCAAGCAGCCAGAAAATGACTGAGGGTTTTTTAAGAAATGAGTGAAAGGCTCATGTTTTTTTTTGAACTTTCCACTTACGAGCTTGATTCATTAAAGTCCTTTATTCAGTCGAGGGATGGAGATCTATTCCTGAGACCAGACTGACCTTCCAAAGTTTTACCTTATGGTGCAGCAGTTCTTGAGAGAATATGAAGACAGAAGCTATAATTCCCTTTCCAAATGGCATGTGGAAAACAATCCTTTTATGTTACTGTGCTGATAGAATTGAGCACGTGCAGTCCCTTTCACTCACAGCTATGCTTATGTGACTTTCTCTTGAATAATGGAAAATACTTTTAAAGTAACTGTTAAGGATACTTCTCCTTATTTTTTCAGGTTCTAATGTGTATTTCTAGTACTGGTACAATTTTGATTTTTTTACCTCTGCTATCATTTATGCTTAGCAATGAAAATGGCAGCCCCCTAGCTTAGAAAATTGGTTCAAACTCTTGAAATTAGTGTACAAAGCAGCCTCGTGGATTGTGGTATTGATAAGTCTAAGACAATGATGGTATAGATAGAAACTGCTATAGATAGTTGCATCCTATGAACACAGTCCTGTATTATTGTATTACTTTAACAGAGTATCCAAGACACCTTGTGGTTAAGTCATGCACAACTTCATACTATTGAAACAGACAGCTCTCATATACTGTATGTGTTTTAGTGGTGTTTTAGCACTTATTTCATTCCACAAATGAGGAAAAGGGAAGTAAAAACCAAACGCTTGATGAAGGGATTCTGTTTCCTAAAAGGCAACAGTCTTTCCATGTTATGGATATTCTTGGGAAGGCATTCTGTGTTTTTAAAATACTCTTTCATAAGCTGCAGATTTTTGTTAATCCATTTTTAGAAAAAAAAAAATCACTTGAGGCATAGAAGTTCCAGACAATATGAAGTCAAAGTCAAATGAAAATGTTATAAAAAAAAATAATAAGCAAAGGCTGTGAAAGAGAGACCCTCTAGCCCCATGTTTGCCCCTTAATTCTATATTTAGCATCCACTAAGCCAAAGTAAGATACTATTTTAGCTAGGTAGGGTTCAACTGCAATGTGTTGAAGGAAGTACCACGTGCCTTATGCACTTGTTCTGTTGTTTCAGTTCCTTCTCACTTTCTTTTATATGTCTTACACCCACCTCAGGATTTTCCTCCATAGCCTTTT
This sequence comes from Gallinago undulata, assembly GCA_026546715.1. Taxonomy (NCBI): domain Eukaryota; kingdom Metazoa; phylum Chordata; class Aves; order Charadriiformes; family Scolopacidae; genus Gallinago; species Gallinago undulata. The sequence continues at coordinate 190,932,163 of JAOTQQ010000001.1, read as the reverse complement.
CATGTCTGGTGTGATTTTTTTTTTCCTCTTCAGTTCCTGCTATGGGAAGAAATCCTGTTTCTGACACAACTGGTGATGACTAGAATAATTATTACCTCCTTCTTTTCATATTTTCACATTTACTCTCATTACCTGAAACTCCTCTCTAACATGCACAGAATCATATATAGTATTATTTTATAGATGTTTTTTGCTTAATTTATTACTCAGTTTTTGTAGCCTTGTGCATTGGCCCATTGATATGTAAGATGGTGTGTTAAATATATTGTAATTAATCATTTGGATATCAACAGGTGTCATTCAGCCAACAGAAATCTGATAACATTGTCTATGCTGCATATTACTGAGTTACAATTATTGTTTATATAAAAGCCCATTGTGCAGCTATCAAAGTCAATAATTGTACTGATTTCATGGAGAATATAATGAAATTTAGCATGAAATCTTAGGTATGTGGATATATGTGGATTTTTTCTCAAGTGACAGTAGACCAAGAGACAGCTGGATGATGTGGTTGGTGAATCCTGTAATGTACTTTGCAACGGCAGTGCTGTTACTTCCAGCCACTGCTCCTACTTAAATAGGTACATTATATGAGTTAAGGAGGATGTACTCAATGCCTGGACAGATTAAAGGTCAAAAATTCCATCTGTTTGTGCAATAAATTTGTTCTTATGTGTCTTTTATCCTATTTCTTAGCTCTTTGTAAAAGAAAAAGTCAGAACCAAGGTTTCAGCTGATTTAAATTTAGGGCAGCTGCTTTGACTATATCAGAATTGCATAAGCTTAACAGGAGCTGGGAAACCCCCTTAATTAACACGTAATTTTACTCACTATCTAGGAAATGTGATTCAAATTAAGTTGGAATTGTAAAGCTTCCAGTAGTCCTATGTGATGTGAATTGAAATTTTTCAGTGCCTGTAGTCCTCTTAGCTTCTGTAAATGACAGTTGAGGTGACTTCGTAGCCAAAATAAAGTGGCACTGAAAAGTGGCACATAGAAACATGCACATGGCAAAAGGCAAGACAGAACACTACAGGGGGGAAAAATCAGTATTAAGACTGACAAACTGTTCCCTCATTTTCAAAAGGAGAGTAAATAGAAAGTTATATTGATATTGTACACAGATGCCTGAAAGCTCTCTGGCTATGCAGCAGAATTAGACACACATGAACACTTAAATCAACAGAATTTGGCTAAAACAAACTCATAATGACCATACTATATCAGCTATGTTGCAGCTGTCTCTGGCTATCAAAGCTTCTTTTTCCTGACCTAAGGGGATGCTCGCTTACTTTTAAAATGTAAAATTCAAGAAAAAGGAGAAATCTTTAAAATATTGGGAATAAAAAAATCACCAAATAGTCATGTTTTAGTCACAAAGTAGAACACAATGTCAGGTAATACACTGTTCATAGAAGGACATCTAATTGACTCCACTTACATTGTGTGGGAGGGGACAGAAGGACCTAAATCTTGTAAAATACCTTATATCTAGTCGCTGCTGCTTCCTAAGAGCAGTTTTTATTGAAGTAATTAAGGCAGACACAAAATGGGAGAGGGGAGGATGATGAAAAGTGTAACCATTTCAAGATAATGCCATTTCTGCTGCCCACACAATACATTCTTGCGTAGGAATGGTATTGGACTGTGGGAGAGGTCTGGGTATAAAACTCTTGCACATGCAAGCAATGCTCTTGTATCTGAGAACAGAAGAAAGTAGGGTGGAGATGTGTGGGATCTTCCTTCTCTTATTACGCAGACTTAGAGTTTATGCTCTTTCCCCTTCTTCCTCAGAGCTGCTAAACTGCTCGTGGAACTACAGGGAAGCTCAAGGGGTTTCTGCCTTCTTCCAGTTTGCATCCTGTTGCCACAGCTGCCAGGGTTGGGCAAGACAGTTCTAGCTCATTTCTGCCTGTCTGGGTGGCACTGCATGCTGACTTGTAACCTGCTGGCATCAGAGAGATGATGTCTCAGGTATGTAGGGCTGTTGGTTACCTTGTGTCTTTTCTGATTATGTTTTTGTGAAAAAAAGTGCTAAGGCACAGTGTTTTAATGTTTTGGCTTTTTTTTTTTTTCTCCTGCCAGTATGTAATATTCATTCCCTTCTATGCAGAACAGAAGTAAATAAAATGAAATGTAAAAGATTCCAGGATTAGATGTCAATGAAATTTTCTCAGAACAATTGTCTGTTCCATGAATAATCATATCTAGTCTGTTTGACCAGATGATAACACCATTTAGTTACATCCTATTTGTCTCACTAATCTCAAAGAGGCATAAAGGAAAAATAGAAGCTTCTGAACAAGAAAATCAAGGCCAGATGACTCTAAACAATGTTGTTACAAGTATGAACGCTCCTCATTTTGCCTGTCTTAAATCAGTGTAAATGATGCAGAATACTAGTAGGGATGAGGTATTATTTGCATCTAGAATTTATAACCCAGAGTGTGAGTCTTTTGACACAGCCAAAACATGCCAGTCAGGAGCAAAGTTAGGTATATTAAAAGAACTCAAGGGAAAAATACTCAAAAGATTTTGAGATTGCTTTCAAGGTAGGAGTTGTTTTTTAATGTATAAGCTAGTAAATTCATATAAATTTGTCTGCTTCATAATGTTTTTCGGTAGTAGAGACTTCACTTCCCTAGTTGTATAGCAGAGTTTCATATAGTTTTGACACAGACTAGAGTTATGCACATATAACATTGCTCTGTCTTCCTCAGATCTCCTTCCCTGATATTTAAGCTTTGTTTCAGAACAGTTGTTCTCAGCCACTGCAAAGTTCCTCACTGCTTTCTTATATGTGAAGAACACCTTATGTCCCTAGAATCAATTATTTTCACTTTTTAAGGACTGTGTAAGTTCATCTAATAAAAAATATTACCTCTCCAGACCTTGCTTTGCTTCAGATAGCAAATGAAATTCTAGATTTTTTCTCTGACGCTTTTGTCAGATATCTCCAGATATTTTATACTATTAATACTGTGTCTAGATTTTCCTTATGCTTATATAAACTCCCAAGTTGACTTGGAAATTAGGAAAGAACTAATGATAGCTGTCTTTTCCTTATAGGGAAGTTTTCTTAGCAACCTAGAGTAGTTTTTTTTGTGGTCCTTGGGTAGTGGCTTGAATATTTCACACTCCACAGCGTTGCTTTTCTCTGAAGGGAGTGATTACCATTCCTTTTACTGACAGAAGACTGTGACGGAAATGGTGACATCCCAAAATCAATCAAAGTGTAACACAGACTGCCTTCTGATTCCCTGACCATGACACCAGGTCATGAACTGTCTTTCCTTCCTAATATAGTCAAGTCAAGATTTGCTGAAAGTACCAAATTCCAGATGGTTCCAGTTGAACAGTCTCACTCCAAGAGCAGTAAACATTTCAGATTACTCATTCATCATACCGCTATATTGGAAATATTTTAAATGAGCTGTGGAGCATCTGCAGCAGAGAATAATGTTATATTAGAAGTGCTATATCAAGTGAAACTTCAAGTGTTGACCAAAATACAGATAAGGCTGGAAACAGCCTTTACTTGTCTATGAAATCAATGATAGAAGGGCTGAACTTCACAGATTTGAAGGCCACTGGAAACCATTATGGCCATCCAGCCTTAACCACTCACAAAGACACAATGCGTAATTTGGACAGCTGAAGAACATTATTCTGGAAAAGAATAGTAATCCAAACTCCAGTAGTCCAAAGATTAAGTTAAATCTCTTGGAAAATATAAGTTCTTTCCTAAATACAGCTGGAATAGATAAACTTGGTCACAATTTCTTGGAAATTGTTGCAGTCTTTTCTTCATTGAGAAAATTAGGTTACAACCCTGAAAATGTGCAAAAACATTTCCCTTGCACCACTTCCAGCTTTATATGTTTTATCATTGCTCTCAGGGTAGATGTAATTGCCTCCTCTGTGGAAAAGCTTACATTATAGATGAGGTCCCTCAGTGCATTTCCTTTCCTGCTCCTTGGTTTCCCCTAGAATCTGACATTGCACTGTGTGACCTTCCAAGTCTCCTTGAAGGCAGTAGGAAGACAGAAGCTGCTGGTTGTAGACAAGGGGCTGCTGCATTTGACAGGCTGATGGGGTTAGAGCTTTGCATCCTGAAGTTGTGCGGGGGTGAAGAGGGTTCCCTTCTGTAAGAAGGTAGTGTCATCCTTACCAAGGTATAAAACCTTTTTGTTTTGGTCTCCATCTCCACTTCTGAATGGAGAATGGACCAGTTAGTCTTTGCCTACAGTCCTACAAGAGTACTGATGTGAGGCACAGGAGCTGTGGCAGTTAATTACTTGCTCCTGCTGCCTCTGTGGCTAGTATGCTGTTAGAGAAAGGTGAGCTAGTGTGAAGGTATGTGTATATTCAGGAAGGATTTTCAGGCTGTAATTCTCTCTCATTGGCTCAGAAAGAAAGAAGGAAGGAAAGAAAGAAAAAAAAACTTCTCTCCTGGGCATTTCTTACTGGTACACAGAAATTTGACGTTGTCAGTATCTTTGGTGTCTGGCTTTCCTCATTTGCCTCATATGAAATTCTGGTATTTCCCTTGGATTTTTGTGTCCTGTATGTTGCAACATTCAGCATACCTTGTGCATTTAGATCCACAGATACTCATGAAATCTGTAACAGTGCAGAAGAAGCTATATGGGCTTTTATCAAATCCAAAGTATTGAATAAACCTTCTTCCAAAATTTAGAGAGTCAGAAGGGTGCTTGGTCTTTTGATGTGTAGGAACAGCTAGGAAAAAAAAAAGCCAATTTACTCCCATGAAAATCCTTAGACTTTACTAGTAACTTTTACAAGTCTAGAAAGCAATAGTTTCATTGTAACCAGCTAATATGCCTTTTTGTTGATTTAATATGCTTTACTGCATCTCTTTTCAATCTTCTCTGTGTATGTATTTTCAGTTTAAATGAGGAGAAGGTTGTGTTTTCTGTTGCGGAACTGAAGATTTTATAGATTCCATCATTCCATCTCTAATTAGCCACTTTTTGATACATTACCCAAAATATAAAGCAAAAAGGCATTGCATTATTCTAATCCTTTAGAGTATTTTCTCATGACACCATGAGTTTCTTGTGCATTTTCTAGTCACCAAACAGCTGATATTGAAAGTACTTTTTTGCAGGACACCTGTACAATCATCCATGTTGGCTGAAACATCCGTAAGGTGTTGCTAGGTAGTTCAGCCTTGCCTGTATGGTCTCACAGTGATTCTGTGGTGTCTGTGAATAGCTGAACTGTAGTTTTTATTAAAAAGGACCGAGTCATTTGCAATCAATTTTTATGATGTTACCCAACCTTCATTTTTTTTTAACTTATGTCTCTGGACATCTTATTTAGCTGGATTCATTTTTCACTTTAATGTACATAACTCAAAATATATCAGAACCAGGGATCTGAGACTAGTTCATCTTGGTTATTTAGGCTGCACCATTTAATCTCATAGACTGAAAGGAAATGATATAAGTCTGTATTTGTTCTTGATTGGATAAGTATGTGAGCACTTATCAAATAAACAGTTAAAGTAGCAAATTTAGATGCATGAAATTGAAATTTGTTTTGCCATGAACATAAACTGTGTACAGAAATTAACTACAGGTGGGTGAAGAAAAGCATTGCTGAAGGAGATTCAGCTATCAACACGAGTCTGTATCCTAGTGGTGTTTCATACAATATCCTCTTGGCTTGACTCTCTGTTCTCTTGGTTTCATTTCCTCCCACATTTGAAGTCTTCCCTGCTTCATCTTAAGCTCATTACTTCATATGCTTCGCTCATTAACTAATGACTAGACTGTCACTAGACTGTGCCCAACTTCTTCTGGTTTAGCTGTAAAACAAAAAGAGGCTGCAAAACTTTTGGAGCTAACAGGGTTCCTTCTTGATAATCATTTAGTTTTCAGTAGACTTGAGAGTGAAAGGTTCATATGACAATGAGCAATATGGTGAGAGGTGATTCTGAATGTATCTAATTTCATGTTATATCAGAAATATTATTACTGTGATACCCAGAGTATTATTTTTTTTTTTGCATCATTCATATTAATGTGTACAGGAAGAAGTGTTGAAGCAGAGGAACCCTAGCCAAGAGCTCCAGTCTTTAGTAGCTTCAGCTATGGCCTTCTGACCCCCACTGATCTTACAGCCGGGCAGGACCAAACACACTACAAAAAGCAAGGAGGAAAAGGGTGGAAGGAAACCATGGGTTGCTTGGATTATTATAACTCAAGGTTACACAGCTTGTTTTAAACAGTTGGCACATATTGAAAGTAGATACCTGAGGCATCACAAGAGAAGGATAAGTGATAATTTTTTTGTTATACAAAATTATCAGAGTATTCCTGATACTTTCTTATCTGGTCACATTTTTAACATCATTGTTCCACACATGAAGTCTAAATCTACTCTATTAAGGATAAGACAAGAGATGATTATTTAACAACAATTTTTTTTAAACTATCATTGAAGTGACCTATTGGCATGGCTTATGCAACTCTGAATGCAGCTTGGATTGTGTGTATACCATTGCTACAAACAAAATTCTCTCTGTTTAAAATCCACTGAAATGCATGAAAATGCAAAATGGAGAAGTCTTTGAAAATGGCAATTAAGAACCAATGCACTGAGGTAATGGGAAGTGTTTAAAAATGGAGTGCAGTGTACTTTGGAAGAGAACAGTCCCTGCCTTTAAAATCCAGGGTCCTAACGAAGGGCTTTAGTGTCACTGTGACTTAGTAGATAGCCTTCTGCCTCTGGGACTGCAAGTTTTTGGCTGAGATCCATTTAGTGCATTACTGGGGAAGTTGTGCACATCCAGAGGTCACGTTTTGGGTGAGATGTGAAATGGAGGTGACCACAAAATATTTCAACATCTTCCAGTCTCTCATTCCTGCTCTGCTTTCAGATGTAGTTCTGTATTGTCCTCTGTTATGCCTTGTGCTGTCTAAATGTACTCAGAAGCAGAGATTATTTCTGAAGACGAATATGATAGTTCCTCTTTCTCTTGGATGCTCCATGCCCTTGCAGAGGTGTAGTTCATAAAAAGGTTTTCTGTTCTATTTCTTTTTGTTATTTTTATTCTTCTTTATACCGTGGCCATTAGTATCTCAAGTGCTTCAGCTTCCTTTATGGGATGGGAAATTCTCCAGAGTAACCCTACCCTAACATTTTTTCCCCCTAATTTTCCATGAACCTCTGCACATCACAGTGTCTGTGCAAATTAGGGGTCTCTTGGATAAATCTAGGAATATAACATCGAGTAAGTTCCTTTTGTATCAGTCCTTTGATGTTTCTACCATATTCTACCACAGTAATTCTGAGGACATTCTCACCTGTGTGCATTGCTGCAGCAATGAGATCAGTCATGACAGCGAGTGACATCTAAATTGGGAGTGGGGGAGGTGTGTCATTCCCCTGTAGGTGCTCCTGGGGATGCTTTCTAATGAAATGTTTTCCAGTGCTTAGGTGAATTTCTCAATTTCATTCATGAAATAAGGTTTCTTTTCATGTAGAGAGATGCCCTTATCAAGTGTGCCAGGGGAAGACCTACAGCAGCAATAGTCTGCCTGGCATGCAGCGGGAGGAGCCCAGGTGTCAGCAGGGCAGGGACTGGAAAAGAGCCCACTGTTTGGTCTGTGGTATCATGGCAGCTGCAGAGCTGAAGCACCCCAGGAAAAACAGGATCTTTACAGACAGGCCATTTTAGTTGTGCGGAGTCCTTACATGTAATTATCCAATAGAGAAAACGTGAAAATTTCTGCCAGCAGTCAGCCCGCCAGGACTCACAGCGGGGAAGAGGGTGCTTAAGCGAACACAGCAGCAGGCAGCCAGGAAGGGCTCCGTGCACGGGGAGAGCTGGGTGGCTTCACAAAAAGACATGTCCCAGCTTGGAAACAAGAAGTGGGTGTGTACGCACAGCTAGTGCCAGGAAAGAAAGTTAGGGAAATTAGAAGAATGGGCTTAAATCTCTCTTGTTTCACTGGAGGGGTGAGCAGGAAAAGGCTATGGATAGGAAATTGGTGGAAAAGAGGTAGGAACAGAAGCCATGTGGCACAGAGCCCAGGCTTCAGATTAGATTTAGAGTTGTGTTTTTTGCTGGCCTACTACTTGGCTTTTGAATTCATTATGTCCTGGTGCCTCTGCTTCTCCTCCTTGTTCTCCTGCTTTGCCTGATTAGACAGTATCAAAGCCAGTGGCAGTCCCTAAGGGCTGTTTATTTGTTTTCGTGATTTGGGCCAGACTGAAACAAACACCACACGCTCTCCCCCAATTCTCTCTCCAAGGGGAGCAGGGAGAGAGAAAGGGACTTAGGAGTTTAAAAAAGAAACTAAACTACTTTAATAAAGATATTTATAAAATAATTTTATAAAGACAATAATGAATATGTACAATGTATACAAAACCATGAGCTCCCAGGATGACAGTCACTGGAAGGAACTGTGGAAGTCCCACACTGGACTCAGAAAGAGATGGGAACAGGATTCTGGGTATGGATTCAGGAACACATGGATCAGGATCAAGGGCAGATGTTCCAGACAGAGCGCTCCTTGCATACCAGCCATTGAATAAAGAGGCTGACCCTTTGATTCCTCAGCTTTTACATTGAGCATGATGCATTTAGGATGGAATACCCTGTTGGTCACTTTGGGTTCACCTGTCCTGTCCTCCCCACATATGCAACCACTCTACACTTTTATGCTTCTGACCCTCTGTCGTGGTTTAGCCTCAGACGGCAACAAAGGACCACGTGGCAGCCACGCGCACTCAGCAGGGCGCTAACCGCCG
>JAOTQQ010000001.1:190871469-190923273 GCA_026546715.1 Gallinago undulata | reverse complement strand
AACACTGACAGAGAAGTATACAACCGCGATTACGATACCGCCGCTTGCCGACCGCACGCGGAACGGACCCGACCGCTGTGCTCCTTCTCCTTCTCCCCCTCCCCGGGGGAACTTCCTCTTCCGGTCCCCCCCCTTTTCCCGGCTAGCTCTGGCCACGCCCCTGGGCATGGCCTACATGGGATGGAATACCTGTGTCCCTGCTAGGGCCTGGGAAGAAATTAACCCTTTCTCCACCAGACCCAGTACACCCTCCAAGGGGGCAAATAACAAAGTGAGCTGAGCTTGGTTGTTATGGAAATAAGTGGAAGTAAGTGCCTCTCTGTGTACCATTCCTTGGCATAAATTAGAAACAATCAGGTCTTACCACTCTGGGTGTGGACCAAAGTCTTAAAAATACGCTGTTAGTTTCAGAGTTCAGTAAGTTAGAAGAGTCTTAGCTAAAAAGTAAAATTACTGAACAGAAAAATGATTCTGTTTCACCTAAACCAGACATTTTTACACAGCCAGAGACAGCAAAACCCCTGTCTTGGCTTGCAGGCAAAGCATCAGTATGCAACAAAAACTTAGAAACATGTTCTAAAAGGTTTCCCCTACATTTTGCAATGAAATTCACAGAGTCCAGTAGCAAGGCACCTGCTCAGGTCCGACTACTGTTGTGTGAGACATGAAGACTCCATCCTGAGGTTGGCAGATAAGCTGAATCCCTGTGTGTTTTCACCTGCTGTCCTGTCCTGACAGGTGGCATTCATCTCACCTGACTTTAGGGTCTAGATGCAGTTACATGACCAGAAGTTATCTAGGTCTGTTTGGAGCAGTTGTACACTGTTGTACACTATCATGAAATTCTCCATAAAGCTGATATGTTTGAGCCAGGAGTTACAACAGACTCACACCTCTCTGAAATGGCAGTAAGAGCCTCAAGGGAACATAGCACGGCACCTAAAATAACAATAGACATCTATACTTGGGCAACTGTACTTGTGTGCACTGGGGATCTGTATCTGAAGTAATCATGCTGCTCTCCTTTAACAGTGAAGGCCTAATCAAAGAAACTTTATTGACTGCCTCAGCAGACAATGAATCAGATCTAAACTCCACTGACTGCATTAACTGGATGTCTATTGACAGTAAAAGATCTGTGATTACTAGTTCAGATGTGCACGCCTGCACTGTGGACATCCAGAGTGAGTCAGGCAAATCACAGCTGATACCAGTGCATTTGCTGAAGGAAGAAGAGATAGAGAACTAGCTGCATAACTGCTGCTCAGGTGAGGAACAAAGACACGTAGCACCAACAAAGTCATGTCAAACCAATCGAAAACTGTGGGGTATACCAAGAATTTTTTTCTCCCCTCATTTGATTTTCTTATTTGCTCTGGCAGCCTGCATCGTAAGCTCAAACTATTCAGCGGCTGGGTCTTTAATGATTTCAGTTCAAAGAGTGTGTAGGATGAAGTAGAAACAAAGGGAAAAGGAAAAAAAAATAAGATCACATTTAACTTCTGTTACAAACACCAAAGAAAAAAAAAGTTAGTTCAGAATTTTTTATCATGGTATGCCAGAAGTCACGTGGAAACAAACCTCTAATCTCACCATGTGGGAAGAAGTAAGGCAAACTTCTAATTTTCAAAAGATATCTTCAAACTTTTCAGTCTCTTTGAAATAGACATGTAGTTATGCATCTTACCTATGAAACTTTTTCAGTGAGAAAGTTCCCATGAAAGTCCATATCCTTGATCTCAAATGTGGAGTTTGACAGGCTGTTTGGTCAATGATTGCAGCATATCTATAGAACAGAGTATTAGAAATTTAAAGGAAATAATGCTGAAAATGGTGTGGGCCTGATTCTGTACTCATTCTGCCTGGCTTTCACGAGATGCTGAGCTCTGATTTCAGTGATCATGAAAGTGAAACTGGTAGTCATCCATGACATAGGGTTAGTACAAGTTTACAATTGTTCACCTGAATCTCCCATACAGCCTGATGGTGTTAAGGAAAAAAATATGAAAGAATACAGTAATGGAAATTTTTCTTTGCTGGAAGACCAAAGGCAAATCATCACACCTACTTTTTTGTCTCTTATTTGCTAAATAATATTCTGCAGGCCATTTGCATTTCCCTTTCACAATCGAGCATGTTAAGAAGTCCATGATATGCCTGCAATAGCTTTCCACTACGGTGTTGTCCTCTTTTCTCATTCATTTGTACCTAAAGTGATATATAAAATCTGAAGCTATAATATGCAAAGCTGTGAAATATACGTCAGCCCACTGAGTCCTTTCCTTGCCAGTACAGAACGAAAGGCCTCTTCCCAGCTCTCCAGAAGCATGATGCTACCAACATGATTCCCAGTCCTTACAACAGAGAGTGTCATCTGCATTCGCCAAATAGAGAATTAAACTATATATTTCAAGGTAGAGAGTGGGATGTTTATGCTTGTGGCCTGAGTAAAAAAATGTCTATCAGTATTTAATTCCCACACCTTTTGCCTGGTTAAGTAGATATGTGGTTTGTTGCAGAGCGCTCTAGACACATACCTCCCTTTTGTCCTTTTCTGAGCAACCCAGAAAGCCTACATGTCTGCAGGGGGCCAGTGCTTGGCAAGTGCTTGAAGAGCTCTAGCCTTGCTAGTCCCCTCATCCATCAGTACCACTTCTCCAGTGCTGCATTAATGGAGACAGCCTGTTGGGGGACAGGGACATGAGCTAGGGCTGCCTAGGGTGGTGGAAAATACCTGAGGCATAGGGCTTCTTGTTGCCTTACACCAAGTTTGATGGGAGGAGAGCAGTACTAGGATGTGTCTGAAAAGGAGACCTTGGCGTATCTGTATGGAGAGACAGAAAATACCAACAGGGAAGAAGATCAGACTCCAACATCCATCACGGACAGTGAAGATCAGTTGGCCCCAGCTGGGAACTGATTTGTTATGGAGGCAGGATGATTGATATAGAAAGTTTCTTTACCAAAACAATTTTACAACCTGCATTTGTATGTGCTGAAACTGAAACTCTATGCAAAGCCTGCAGCCAACAAGGGAGATAAAGGCATTCTGTTCCTTGTGCCACGCAATAATAGGGAAGGCACTAATAATACTGCACTGAAAAATAAACCCTCAGTTTAGATAGCTTAATGCAACAATTACAGGAGCCTGTTCATGAGCTCAGTGTACTATCTATTTACTAGGTACACTATGTACAAATTACACAAACTTGATCAAGCCCCTGGAATTACAAAATTCACAAGCTAATTAATCAGAGCTTGACAACACAGCAGAGGCCACTTCACCTCACATCCAGTGTCAGAGAGGGAAGATAATTTCGTCATGCAGGCTCAAGCCTGTGCTAGAGGACAGCTGGTTTTGACACCTAGCTTTCTTCAGTCAATCCTGCTTCAATTCTTATGGGAATAGATTGTCTGTGTTAGTAATTAAATTTAGTTAGTAATTAAAATTTGAGATTGGGAGGGGGGTGGGGGAGCAGGGGGGGAGCAGGAATACCTTTTGAAATAAATGAATACTTAGCCCAATCTGGAATTAATGTTTTTGACTATCTGTATCTTTCTGTAATATAAGTAATTACATATCATGTACAACACAAGAAAATGGATGACTTACAACTAGTGAAGAGGCAACATCATCTGTAAAATAAAGTGAGTTTCAGCTTTTCTTCAGAGTTTCTTCTAGGACTTTTAGACCTTTTTTTTTTTTCTTCCATTTCTTGAAGTTCAAATTGTTTGTAAGACCTGAGAGATACACTTCCTGTGTATAATATTGTGAACTTCTCATTTGTCCATGGAACTTGTTCAGTTGCTCTTTATATGCCAAATGGGACATCATGAGTATTTTCAGTGAGAGGTCCTTAGCCAGTAACTACACTGAAAAGCAAGCAGTTGGTTAATATTTTATGTAGTGATCATAGATTGGCAGGCTGAGAGGCAAATCTGTGCATAAAACTAAACCAAAGCAATCAATCATAGAAGCTCCATAAAGCATATTTATGATGTTGTGGAAATTCTGAAGCAAACTGAAATCCTCTTGGAGAGCAACAGTTTGGGGTATACTGTCTTTCATAAAATTTTGCCATGTTGGCCTCTCCAGAGATCTCAGGCTTGCATGAAATAAATGTTGTCATTATCCTTAGTTTTAGTTTTAGGCTGTTTTGTTCAGTCACTGTGCTCCAACATTAACCACAGCAATGTGAAGCATGAACATTGCTGCAGATTGTGAGCACTGTAACAATAGTCAATATTTGCCTGTATCAAAGATTTTAAAGTTTGTGATTGTTTTCTGTTTAATGAAACATCTCAAAAACTTCCTGATGCTACAATTACCTCATGAAAGCCTGTAATGAAGTTAAATGTATATGTTACTTGAAAAAACCAAAGTTTTGGTAGGCATTCACAATTTTTAAAGCATATTAATTGTGTTTTTGTTTTCTCTCTCCCTCTCTCAGAGGTGTAACTAGCCAGAGGTTAGATACCAAGTATGTCTGGATATGAAGGATATGAAAAGACTTGATAAATGTTTTAAGAACTGACACATTTCCAAAATTGTTTTCTGTGAAATGTATGACCTATATAGAATAAGTGATTCAGCAAGTCAGAAAGAAAGCCTTACTGGCACAACCTTTATATAATTCTCTAGTGTCATTTGTTTCTATACATTTTTAATGAAAAATGGAATGTGAACTGTATTTCATTGCCTTTTTGAAACAACAGCATATGGAATTTTGTTCAGCCTTATATTCTCTAAAATGCATAATCAAACTCTCTTTTAGATTTCCTTTCCAAAGATCCTTTCAGAAAGACTCAGTGGTGGAAAACATCTTCCAAAAAAAAAGATTTTGTAAAGGGAAGATTCTAAAGGGATTGAAGTCTTTGTGCATGTTAACATATCCTGTTGTTAATATCATATCATTTTCATGTAAAATAATGATAAGGAAAAGAGTCTTTATTTCTCAGCATTTTTTTCTCTTTTATGTAAGAACAGATTGCTATTCTCCTGTCTGCACTCAGCTTGCACTGGCTGTATCAGACATTCAGCACAGGAAAAGAAAAAAGGTCATTTACCTTGCAGATCCAACAGCAGAAAGTACTCCTCAAGTCTTTGGCTAGAGACGATCAATAAGAAGAAGGGCTAGTTTCAGGTTATGTAACATTAGATGATGGGGTCATACATTAGGAGCTATTCCAAAAAGAAAAAGGGTTATAAAGAAGGAAGAAAAGAATGAGATGTACTTTCCTAGCCCTAAGTTTTGGAAACTAAAGGTACTGCTTCTTTTCTAAGTACAGCTTGCTAGGATTTTCTAAAATATCACATTTTGATGCTTGAGCTTAAAACTCAGTGCTTCATAAATCTGATTTTCTAGAGGATATCCTTTTGGCAATTAATGTTTTGCATATTTCTCTACAAGAGTGTAAAATAACAAGTTTAACCTACATGTGGACATCTAGCTTCTTGGAGGCCTAACATATTTCTAAAAGACCCTCAGCTGTAAGTAGTAGCAGCTGTTGAAGAAAATAGAAAAAAACATCAAAGCACAAAAGCAGAGAATATGATCAGAGTAATGTAAATGGCATAAGGCTGCTAGGAATCTTGCTAGTGTTCTCTCTTCTCAAGGTCCCAGGAGAATCTGAGAAGGGGAAGAAAGAGTAAGGTAGGGGAGGCAAAAATGTGGTGAAACTGTTCAAATAACAAAATAGTTTTTACCATGAAAAATGTTTTTCACTGTGGAAAAAAAGTCATAATAAAAAAAAAATCCCTTGACAGATGTGGCCACAGAACCTCAGAGTGGAGGTTTGGTTATTCTTATTTGGCATTCCTCGACAGTCTCACCAATTCAGTGATTCTGAAGCACACTACAAGGGCTGTGAGGGACTATCTTTCCTCATGGTGCTTCATGGAAAGTGTGGTCCAATTTGGAGGTCCTGATTGTAGAAGAAAATGGGACCATGACTCATTTCCCTGTAATTGCCTTGAGTAGCCCTAAGAATGTCATATATTAATATGTATTGTTTGTTTTTTTAACCAGCATAATAATTTTAGACTTTTGGCTAAAAGAAATCTTCCACGAGGAAAGTTCTTTTTTCCCCATTCTGTCTAAAGTTCTCATTTACGTTATTTGAATGCATCTGTGCCATTTCTGGGGTTCAAATGTACTGGTTCTTCATGACTTTATCTTCCTGGTGACCACTGACATGGATCCTGCCCATCTCACACAGCAGCTCTCAGCTGCATTAGGTATTTGTCCTTACACTGGTATCCATGAAAAAAAGATAAAGCACAGTGTGGCAATGATTTACAAAGACTGACAAAACACTGAAGCAATATTTCACACGTCCCTCAGGGCACAAGAGAACTGAATTTCTGGAGGGAACAGTAGACATCTAACTAATTGCTTTAAGCAAAAAATTCACTGTCAAGGTCAGTCAAAAACAGAGTGAGGCAGGGTATATTTTATTACATGGAACCTCTCAGTGTTTTAATTTGATTATGTTATTAGTTCCATGTAAGTATATTAACTGAAAAGGCACGATTAGCTGAATAAATTTCAGAAGCGACGGGAAGGCTGGTGTCAGCAGTTAGAATCAAGACACCAGTTTTTGCCTATGAAGGCAAGAAATCAAAGTTTAAGGTGGAACTTCCCAGAAAAGACCCCTGAAAAATCTATCATGGGAAAGGAACACTTATGAGATTTCTGCTTGTCCAGACAGAAGAAAAACCTCTTTGGTCAAATGATGAAAGGAGACAGTTAACAGAGTATTTTGAAGGTCAGTTCAACCTTGGAAAATTAATCTGGAGAACATTGCTCTGAACAAAATTTCCAGTAGCAGAGAGCACCACTGTCACTAGGCCCTGTCTGAAAAATATCTGTACACTGTCAAATGATGTTTACATCAAAAAAAAAAGTCCAAAACTCAACCAAACAACATTTATTTTGATACTTTAAATATAAATAAAATTGACTCTGCTTCAGAGTGTATTTGAGGACTTCAAAGGTAAGACTGAAATTTTATTAGACCACTATTATATGCTTTTTAACACTTTAAAGACAAACACTTCTTCAACAAATAAAAGTATGCTGCTGTGGACCCAGATATTCCTTCTTTCTTTTTCCCTCTCCCTCTCCTTGCATCTTTAAGCATTCAGCTGCTCATTATGTTGCTCTTAGAATTTTAACTAATCTGATTTTTAAATGTCGTTGCTGCAGAAAGAAAAAGCTGAGTACATTCGGAATTAGAGAAACTACATCTGTCTGGACACCAAAAGTCAAGCACTGCTTGGGCACAATGTTAGAGAAAGTAAAAATTTTTTCAGTGATGCAAAGGAAGAGAAGCTGGACTTATTCAGGAATTGTATATAAGTATTTATGTGTAGCTAATCTTATCTATATTTGTGGTCTTCTAGCATAACTTTTAGCATAACATCTAGAAAGTTCTCCTGATGTGAAGACCTTGATGTTGTCTTTGACTTCCTATTTGCAAGGTGTCAGAACTGCTCAACCTTGGTGCTGCATGCA
The DNA here is from genome assembly GCA_026546715.1 of Gallinago undulata. Taxonomy (NCBI): domain Eukaryota; kingdom Metazoa; phylum Chordata; class Aves; order Charadriiformes; family Scolopacidae; genus Gallinago; species Gallinago undulata. The sequence goes on along the minus strand of JAOTQQ010000001.1, from coordinate 190,915,756 downwards.
GAGGCCATCTTCACCTCCCAAGCCTGTGCTGCAGAGCTTGCAGAAGAGAAGGCAAGGCAGAATGGGGTGATGTGGTAAGAAAATACCTTTCCTGAGCATAGGAGAAGTATCCAAGAGGAGGAGGTAAACATACAGGATGAGAAGCTTGGGGGAGAAAGCAGTGTCCCTGGGCAAGGAAAGGTGGGAACAGTTCTGTCCCTCCAGCCCAGCGGGCTATTTCTAGCCAGGTTGTGAGCAAATCAAGCCCTCAATACTTCCTAATAGCCAGGATTCAGTGTAAGACTTTGCTGCAAAAGGCTCTGTTCCCACTCTCCTGAGAGGTGAGAGGCCATGTCAGGAGAGATTCTTTGCCTCTTTGAGTTTAACATGAGGTGCTGTAAGTGAATCAGACACTTCAGAGTCTCTTCATGATGGCACAAATCGCACGTATCTGCTCCTCTGATCACTTCCTCTCCTGTGTCTTGTAGGTGAGCCAATTTGGTCATATCAATGCAGAAAGGATGAAATCTGTGCTACCTGTTTTAGTACCCTGATTTTGTCCCATTTAGACTTGGATTTTCATTCCAGTTGTCCTGTTTGCAGAAAAAAAAAATACAAGCAATAAAGTCCTTAGGATAACTTGCTTCTCCTATCAATTTTAGAGTTATATTATTATAAGAAATTATCAATTGGACCTTGCTTATTTCATAAATTCCTTTAAAGGAAGAAATTGTTTCATTTGCTTTCAGCTTGGTTGCTTTTATCCAAGAGCAAGTGTTTTGGGAGATAATGATCCTGTGTCTGTTTTGCGTCCATCAGATGTGTAACTTTGACACTTAGGTTTACCTGTCTGAAAGCTACAAAGGGCTGGCACTGTTTTACAGAAACACAGGTGAATGAAAAGCAAAGCAAAGATGTAGAAACAGAACAATATGTATCAATCCACCGTGTATGGTGGATTGTATGTGACACATACCGTGTTACTGCCCAAAGGACGAGTATGTGCCTACATCAAACTATGCATTTAAAAAAGGCTGTAAAAGTAGCTTACATCATCATGCTTTTGCCTCTGGGGAGGCACAGAAAATTGCTTGGATCTCCTGGTCAGTAAGGCTATGAAATATTGAGTGGGAAGGCACCAGTGGTAGCCAGACTGAAGTCAGGGGTTTACCCCTAAAAGATGGTTCTGCAAGCTCTCAGTGTTTCAGGAAATCCTCATGAAATCACTGTGATTGCTACCATGAGTCCTTATTTTACAGAACTGGACACTCCGCTATAGCACAAAAAATTCTTTATAGTTTCTGTGTTCATTGAAACTGCTGTGATGTATATAAACTGAACTAAAAGTACACCGGTGACTGTTATGAGTAGAACAGATCAAACTATTCATTATGAATCACATTTATTCTAAATGTCACTTTTGTACTGAATAACAAAATACAAAGTCCCAGGAGTGAAACAATTTAATGCCCCTTCCTCACCCAGTGATCCTTTCTAAGGATCATTTTAACGTTAGTTGTTAAACTCTAAGCAAACACTTGACTGCTATTTTTGGAATATAAGAGGCTGTAAGGAGTTATAGCTGTGAGCAAAGGTTCTCTGAACTGGCTTCTAACTGTTTTTCAAGCTTACAAAGACATACACCAGTTGGCACGTTGCCAAATGTCCTGCCAAACTCAGCTGGAAATTGGAATGTGACTTTGACAGTTTCAAAACAGAGCATCATTGCATAAGAGAAGGAAGGTGAGGTGCTGCTCCATGGCTCTGTTCCAGGGTCAAGTCCTACACCTGTGTTATTTTACCTGCTTTTCCAAACAGGCAGAGATAGCAGCCAACAATGAAAGAAATGGAAATATTTTGGACAAATATTTGCCACTAATTATCATAGAAGAAATGGGCTAAAACTTTTTCTGGGGAATACATTCCCAAAAATTACAGCTTTACAGAGTTTAATTGCCTAGAAATAAAAGTAAAAATGGATATACCAACTCTAACATAACTTTTCACTGCATTGGAATAATTTTGAAATCTAAAGGAACTGCGTGCAGAGTCTTACATAATAAAAAATTAATACTATTATTTGAAGAATTAAGAAAACAGATACAAATTCTTAAGCTAATGGAAATCAATAAATACATAAATACATACTAAAGCTGCAAAACCCATCAGTCTTGTAGGAAGGTGTAGTCTTATATAATACATTCACATGCAGCAGTGCCTACAACTGATTAGCTAATTAAATCCAGGCATTCTCAACACTGTAATATAGTAAGATTTACTTGAAGAAAAGGCACAGTTAATTTCATATCACAGGCAGCTTTCTGTTGCAAGAAAATCTGTTTTTCTGCCTAAGGACTGTAGCTGATAAGCCAAAGACTTTGTATTTTCTAGAATACTTCTTTGAGAACCTATATTAATGCTCTGATACATTCTTGTAAAAATTGAGGAACCGATCATAAAAGTTTAAATGAAATACTTTTCCTTTGGAAATGCAAGTTACTCCAGCAGAAAAACAGTCTACGGTAAAATGTCAATTTCCATTGAATTTACTTTGGGAAAAAATCCAACTGATTGGTCTCAGAAAATAAAAATACATTAACAATTATGATATGACATTTTTTTTCAAATCTATAGTGAAGAATAATATAAAAAGGAATTCGTGGAGTATTGTAAGTTTATATACTGCTTTGGCTATGAGAGCATGTTGAAGAAAGCTTTTCATGCAGAATCAAGTACAGTTTATTTAAGAAACAAAGATCATTTTCCCCTGAACAGTTATAAAATTCCAGGTTGTGTGAAATATATTTCTGCCTTCTGGCAAACTCTAATCTGAGTGTCAGGTTAGTGCCCTAAATCACCTCCTGTGCACACTCTAAAACCCGATAACCCAAATCTGTTTTCCTGCCAGCCACCCCAAAATTCACAAGCTGAAGGGAGGGCTGCTTCATACTGATGGACAATGCAATCTTGGTTGGGAAAGACACCTCCAAGCGGGGCTGTTCCACGTACCTTCTTCCCACCTCATTGCAGGCTTCCTTTCAGATTCTTCTCATTGGTAGTTGCTGTCACAGGGTTTTTTTTGCTGGAATAATACACTGCTCCCACCACACAAATTGAGTAATGACTCCTCAGGCAATAAAAAGAGATATGATCTCCTTAAAATTTGTTACTATTTATTGCTATCGGGTATCTTAAAAATAGCAAGCTCATGACTATGCAGAACAAAAGAAGACTTAAAATTTAGTGGTGACTAAAGAGAAGTGAACAGCCTTAAACAGGGAGTTACCAGTAATCATGAGAAAGGCAGCGTGATACAGTGAGGCAGTACCAAATTCTCTGATTCTTGTTACCTGTTCCCTATCCTTTGCTAATGGTGCCTCTTGCTTATCCATTGGTAGCTGCCTCCACTTACACTGACTTTTTTAATGCAGTCATCTATTAACATCCAGCACAGCAGATGTGGCAAACACAAAATTGCATTGGTGCATATCACTAATGGTATTGTCTTCATACAGTGCTGCCCGGTCAGAGGATAAAAAGATCTTTCTGTTGGGTTATGCTTAACACCTTAAGGTGTATAGGATGAAGTTATAAAAGGCAGCTGGACAAAGTTGTGTTATGGTACTCTTGATGAATAGAGCTCTCATTTAGACAAATTACTCTGTGCTTCGCCTTATTCAGTCTTGTTTGTCACTGCTCTGTCTGGCAACGGCCATCAGTATGATACAGATAGGTCTAGATGCAGTAGGACATAGTCTTCTATTGATAAGTTAAAGTAAAGCTTCTGCAATTACATAGGCTGTACTCATAAATATGACTGTTGCATGTGTGATTCCTGAAATGCAAATATGCATTCTTCCCCACCTGAACAGATTACTTCCAGTTTGTTAAACAGCTTCCCTCTGGAGCACAAGAAAACAGTCAGGAAACTTTGTTTTCCTGCAATACTATCGGTGTTATTTGAGTTTTGAAGTTTGTATGGGAATTTTATCAGGAGGCTTATATTTTCATCTTAATTTTGAATTTAAAAAAGTTTTATTGTATTTCCACTGGTATCCTAAGGAGGAACTTGGCCTGATGTTTTTAACCTCGAGGTTAATTCACATACTTTGGTTTCAGCTGGGAGACATAAGATTCTTGATTACTTCAAGGCTTCTTGAGATTGCCCAGTCTATGAAGACATTAGGCCTTCAGCCTTTACTTGCACTGAATAACACTTGGAGGGGACTAGTATTGCTGAAACCTATGACCCAGATGTTTAAGCATTTGCTTCCTGTTGACTGCAGAGCTGCAAAGCAGCTATGAACCTTTTAGCCATCTGGGCTAAGTGAAGCCACATTGCACAGTGTTTCTGAGGGATGTAGGATCAGAGCCAAACTGGAAACAAAAGGATACTAGCATCATTAATGAATGGCTTAAAGCATTGATTAGTAATAACAGCTTTTATATATTAGAAATTGTGAAATATCACTAAGGGGGGAACATGTTTGAAAACATTTAGAAACTATTTAGAAGAAATACAATAGTTGTTTACGCTAAGGAGCTTGTTTTGTCTTGTTACATTTGACATGATGGGGTTGTGGTAATTGTGATGGGACTGCAGTAACTCCTAGAGGTCCCATTTTGCTACCTCTTATGGAAGTTCTTGAAAAGAGGAGTCCTTGAATAATAATCTTGTTAATGAAACACTCCAAAGGAGAACAGCTGCCAAGAATGGTGTCTGTATTACTGATGTTATAGAGCAGGGGAGGAAACTGTTCTGGGCTGGGATTGACTAGAGAAGCAATATTACATCTTCATGCAAATCATAAGGATTTCCACAAAAAGGGAATGTTTCCAATACTCTTCTACACAGATTTGTATATTCAATATATGGAATATTTCAGAAAACAGTGAAACTAAATAAACAATAATGGCAGGTCAGTTGTACCACCCCCGAGTCTCACACAACTTGGTGAACTGGGCTTATCAGAACCGTGTGTTTTAATACAGTCAAATGCAAGAATATACATGTAGGAACAAATAATGCAGGAAAGAAACTGGGTTCTTAAGATGGATTCATCTCACCTAACTTTAGATGCCTTAAATATGTCTGTTAACATCTCAGCTGGTCATGTTAGATCCCCTTTATAGTCAGTAGACAGAAATAGCCACCTCTAGAGTGCCATTCACCAAGCCTAAACTAGTTGTCTGAATTCTACCAGTTACTCCTAAAGGTGCTTACTGCCTTTCACTGATTATAAAGGGAGGCTAGATGCCTAGAATTAGCCTGTCATGGGCAGATTCTCCCTACATATACTTCAGGAAATCAATGTTCTCTTTGCTGTAGATCACTGTAGTCTGACATATAAGAGCACAGGCAAGAGTGGGCTCACAGCAGCTTTAATTATTGGTATTTTATAGGTGCTGTGAGATCCCAGTCCCTTTGGTCATTAATTATTATTAGTAGATGTATTAATATTGGTATAACTTGTTTTAAGCTTAGCGAGGAAGCTCCTAAAACAGGAACATTGGTTTTTCTGTCTTTTTGCAGGCTCACTAAGTTAGGCTTTCGAGTCATGTGCAGTTTAGGAGGATGTTTGGGCTTTATTGACATGAAAGGAGATATGAATCTCCAACATTTGTAAGCAGCAGGTAGATGTGATGAGGTGGATATAAATAGGATCTTAGCTGAATATTCATCCTGTTCTTATTCTGCAACAGAGTTAGGAATGTGGGAAGCAATTGACATTTGTCCCCTTATAAAGTACTGCCAGATGTCTCTTCCTCTTAGGCCTTGGAGAGGTGTGTATCTCAGACACCTAAGGTTTTGATGTGAAGTTTGTGAGTCAGCAACGGTAATCACTCTGCCCTACAGAGTACTCTAGTGAATTTGGAAATGCCATGCTGGTTTATATAAGCTCTACCATAGAAAGAACATCAGTAACATGATGTTGAAACCATGAAAAAGAGGTCATTTTGGCTGCCTAATCAGATCCTGACAAGTTCAAGAATCTGTTCCTTTTTAGTCCTGATACTGTGCCTAGGACTTTTCAGGGTAGGTTTCTTTTAGAAGGTAGTACAACAGGAGCATCTCAGAAAATTGCTAAGCCACTTTCCATTATATTTGAGAAGTCGTGGCAATCTGGTGAGGTTCCCACTGACTAGAAAAGGGAAAACATAACCCACATTTTCAAAAAGGGAAGAAAAAGAAGACCCAGGGAACTACAGGCCAGTCTGTCTCACTTCTGTGCCCAGCAAGATCATGGAGCAGATCCTCCTGGAATCTCTGCTAAGACACATAGAAAATAAGGAGATGATTGCTGAGAGCCAACATGGCTTCACCAAGGGCAAGTCATGTCTGACAAATTCTGTGGCCTTTTACGATATTGCCACAGCATTGGTAGACAAGGAGAGAGTAATGGGTGTCATCTTCCTGGACTTATGCAAAGTATTTGACACTGTCCCACATGACATCCTGGTCTCAAAATTGGAAAGTCATGGATTTGATGGATGGGATACTCGGTGGATAAGAAACTGGCTGGATGGCCACACTCAAAGGGTTGTGGTCAATGGCTCAATGTCCAAGTGGTGGCCAGTGATGAATGGCATTCCTCAGGGGTCCATACTGGGATCAGTGATGCTCAACATTTTTGTTGGTGACATGGACAGTGGAATTGAGTGCACCCTCAGCAAATTTGAGTATGACACCAAGTTGTGTGTCATGGTCAACATGCTGGAGGGAAGGGATGCCATCCAGAGGGACATGGATAGGCTTGAGAGGTGGGCCTGTGCAAACCTCATGAAGTTCATCCAGACCAAGTGCAAGATCCTGCACCTGGGACATGGCAATCCCAGGCATAAATACAGGTTGGGCGGAGAACGGCTGGAGAGTAGCCCTGAGGAGAAGGACTTGGGAGTGCTTGTGGATGAGAGGCTGAACATGAGCCAGCAGTGTGTGCTGGCAGCCCAGAGAGCCAACAGCATCCTGGGCTGCATCAAGAGAAGTGTGGCCTGCAGGTCTTGGGAGGTGATTCTACCCCTCTACTCTGCTGTTGTGAGACCCCACCTGGAGTACTGTGTCCAGCTTTGGAGTCCTCAACACAGAGAGGACATGGACCTGTTGGAACAAGTCCAGTGGAGGGTGACAAAGATGATCAGAGGGATGGAGCACCTTCCCTATGAGGACAGGCTGAGAGAGCTGGGGTTGTTCAGCCTGGAGAAGAGAAGGCTCTGGTGAGACCTTTTAATGGCCTTCCAGTACTTGAAGGGGGCCTACAGGAGAGACAAGGAGGGACTTTTTATCAGAGAGTGTAGTGATAGACGAGGGGAAACAGTTTTAAACTGAAAGAGGGTAGATTTAGATGAGATACTAGGAAGAAATTCTGTACTGTGAGGGTGCTGAGACACTAGAACAGGTTGTCCAGGGAAGTCGTGGATGCCCCATCCCTGGAGGTGTTCAAGACCAGGCTGTATGGGGCTTTGAGCAACATGGTCTAATGGGAGATGTCCCTGCCCATGGCAGGGTGTTTGGAACTCAATCACCTTTAAAGACCCTTCCAACCTGAACCATTCTGTGATTCTATGAAAGTATCCTGTGCAACAGTGTGTATATTGAGGAAGTAAATGGCTCAATCAAGTGGCTTTCCTGTTGTTTTCTTGCTCATGGCTTTTCTGGCTCAACTAAAAATGCAAATGTTATTGATATTGTTCCTACATTACCATTCCTCCACAGGCCATTTGCTCTAATTTTTCAAGATTTTGTAGCAGTTGATCTAACAGTTTATACTTGGCAGAATTCCCATTAAGATGTATGTGTGTGGTATCTAAATAATGATTAAATGATTGGGCATGCATATGAGAAAGCTGATGAGTTTCTACTTGTGGCAATGACACCTGCTGTTCTTTTATCCCCAGCCACACAGTGTTACATGCTGCCTTTGTAAAGAATCTTGTCCTTTGTCAAGCAGGAGATAATCTGGAACTACTTTTTCAACCATCTGTTCTTTGCTGAAGCCTTGTGAGGTGCCCCAGTGTCCTTGTTCTGTCTCTCTTCTGGTTCTCACATCCTTAGGCTTCAGAAAGAATCACATGGGGCTACATGGGGTACATTTGTCTGTTAGATACAGCACTATTTCTTAGGTGTTCTTCCTGCTCATGCCTCAGATGTTTCCCATAGTTTTTCTGCACTATATGAAGGTTTATGAACTGCAAGAACATTTAGTCCATACACATGCTCACTATACCTCAGATTTACAGGACTGTTCCTTCTGGGAATAATTAGATCCTCCACACATTGGAGAAGCTGGTTACAGATCCTGGTAAGCAGAACTAGATCAACTCAATTAATGCCCAAAGAAAATTGCAGATATGTCTTCTGTGTTACCACTTGGAAAGCCAAAAATAAGTTCTCACTGCTATAATACCTTGTTGTGTTAATATGGGTGACAGGAAATGTTTTTTCCCATTGCCTAATTGAATGCCAGCCCTGTTAAGAACTGATAGCAGCTGCTGCTAGAAGAAGTTCTTTGTAGGGCAAAATAGCAAGTTTTATCAAGGCTGCAAAATCAGAAGCTATGGTATGTAGCAAGACCCCACAAAAAGCGTATCCACAATAATACAAAAAAACATAGTAGCATTGTGGGAGGTAGGAGGCCAGTCTGATGGACAGTGGTTGTAGGAAGTGATAAAGCACTGGTCCAACTGAAAAATACAAACTTTATGACTTGTTCCTTCAGCAGTGCATCTAAGTTTAGCACCTGTGCAAAGCCTCAGTGTTAGTAATACAGAAAATCTGACTCACGACTGTCTTAGATCGCAAAGCAAGGTTTGAAATGAAACCTGTATTTATTTAAAGATATGTTTCTTGGCAGTATTAGAGGGACATTAGCACAAATTCTCTGCTTTCGAGATAATTTCTACAGTAACAATTAAAAGTTTTAGGTCAGATATCATGCAGAACTTTTTTAAGGAAAAGCAAATTAGATTCCATTTGAAAATTAATACCTATTAAATATTCACAGACTTATAACTTCTAGAAGAAGATATAAAAGCCCTTGCTAGGAAACTTTTATTAGTTTAGAAAACTCGTAACAATTTTGTGCTAAATCACATCTGCAAGCAGCACAGAATGTACTTGCGGTATGGGAGACTGTGCTGTGGAAAGCAGCAGCCTGGAAAAAGACTTTAGCTGATTAAGGAGCCATCAGTGTGAGGTTATTGCTGAGGGAGTTAAAATGCACAGGGAAGGCACAAGTGAACAGGAGTACAGGTCTGCCATTGCCACTCTGTAGGGAAGAAATGAGGCATGAGGAGCCCAAGGTCCGTTTTGTGGCCAAGAACTCCAAGGAGATGTGCTCAGCCAAGGGCTCCATGAATGAAGATTATTCAATACATTCTAAAGTGTGAGGATAAGAGAATATTGAAAATTAGAGAGGTATTGCAAGAGTATCTTTGAAAAATCCTGAGATCTGTATTATTGTAGGACTGTGTGAAAAAAAAGCCTTTTCTGGGCTTACAATATGGAAATATAGTCCTCCTCCTCCCATTTGATCAACAGACTTGCTCTTTCTCTTTCTAAAGAAAAATTCTTTGGGTTTCATTTTTCAAATCCAGTCACATGGAGTTGAAATTGAGTCATCATTAAATTTAGACACCGGTACTTTCAACCTTTTATATATCAGGATCTTCATCTTGTTTTCATGAAAGGCTTAGCAACATAAAGGTACTTCAGAATAAAATCTCTGTGTAACATATTCCATGCTGAATAAACATGTTTACTCATATGGTAACTCATGAGTAATTGCTCTGCATAGTTCTATCTGCAGACACATCTAGAGAACTTTTTACATGTGAAGTTATCTGTAAACGTAGATTTACATTTTAGGTATGGATTCATATTCTGTGAAGGGTCTTTATGTCAGCTTAGAAAAGCCATAATTCAAAAGTGTAGTGCAGTCCATCTCTTCCTGATCCTTCTTGGCATCTTCAGTCTATACTAGGTTCCATAATGCCAGTGAAAATGTTAGGATCAAACTGGAACAACTGGGAAATCAGTACCACATAGGTCTGGTTCTGACCTGCCACTTGAGACAGTGCCTAGTTGTACTTCCATAAACAAGGTGAGACATGGCTGAGCATTGAGCTGTAGCAGAGCTTCGATTTCTGGAAATTTGAAAATAAGTTAAAAGGTGAGAAGTTAATTCAAATGCTTTTCTTATAGCCATCTGATGGAAGTGTGTTGTTCCGAAGCAGTTTGGCCTAAAACTTTGAATTGCCTTAGAAATCACAAAATTTAAAAGGAAAAGTTTGGGTTTTCTTCTTATTTGCAACTTACATTTTAAGTCTTTGGAACTAATTTTATATGCAACCATGAACATCAGAATTTGTTCTTAATAAAGTGTAAAGAAATGGGGAATTTAAGAAAAACTTCAACACTGATAATAAAAATCCTAAGTGTCATCAATGCTGAAATAAGGTGAAATCAAAACTCTCCTCTTTATTTTCCAGTGAATCAGTACTTCCCATTATTTGTCTTATTAAGTACTACACCATCCATCCACTTCAGCATATTATTGTAACCTGTATAATCACTTAAAGACAAACAGGGAAGGTGTTTTGGTTCCAGTGGCATTAAACAAGCAAATTTTCGGGAGTATGTGGTATTCACAAACACAGGGTTTCCCTACAAGATTTTTATGTGAAAAGCTAATATGGCCCCTTCCATCCCAGAGCTCAAGGCAGAATATCTTCCTCATTAATCAGCCTTCTCTTCAGTTCAATGATACTTAGCAGTCACATAATGCTTTGCATCCTCGAAGCACTGTACCAAAATTAAGGGTCCTGTTTAGTAGTTAGGCATGTAACTATCTGCTAAAGGAGTGCTGATAGTAATCAAAAGTACAAGTGTTTTCAAGTTAAAAAGAAAAAAAGGAGGAAAAAAGGAAAAAAATAAAAAAGCTAGATACTTGAAGTAGTGCCCACAATTTTACAGGACTCTTATTTTTTCCTCTTTTACGGTGATTAGATATCATGTTGATAAATGCCTTGGTACCTCTGAAGAAAAATAGACTATCAGTGTGTGGTAATTTTGCTTGAGCTCCTAGGAATATCGCATCTGGAAAAGCAACAGGGCAATAGGTTTTATGTAATAATTTCTCTTATGCGAGTCTGGGTCATTTGGTGGCTTTTGCTATGCCTATATTATTAAATAATGTGGAAAAATAAGATCTATAAAAGTAACAGTTGATGGTTAGGGCCTGACACCCGCAGTATGCACATTTCAGAGGTGCCCTTTCAGCTGGAGTGCATTAAGTACACTCCCAGGAGCACATCTTCAGTTTAGTTTCATCCGGAAGGAATCCAGGTCACGCACTCTGAGACGACTCTGTGGTGCAAATCAAAGAACAGCAAATAGACATAATAGGAAATTTCCTTCAAAATCTCACTCTTTCTCTAAACTGAAAGACTAACATAGGCACCCCTCTGGGACTCAGATGGAATGTACTGCCTCTAACTCAACAGCAGATCCTGTACTGGCACACACCGAGGAGCCCATATATCATTTTGAAGCTCTGGCTGGCTTGTTTTCAGGGGAAAGGAATATTCATCTTTTATTACAGTTTGTAAGCAGCAGCTAGCAATACAGGTGGGAGAGCTGGAATGAAAGACATTGATTTAATAAAGTGTTTAGGCTTATACAGTTCCTAGAGCTCACATTATTTATTTCTTTGCCGAATATGAGCCCCTGAAAGTTCATGCTTGAAAAGACTGGGCTACCTGCAATAATATTTTCTTGTGGTAGTCCTCAAATATCAATTCCTACTGTGAATTTGGCCATATGTTTCCATATAGATACCAGCATAGAGCCTGTTAGGCCAGTATGCTGTCTGCAGCAGTGTTAACCTTTCCCCAGAGTACGGCAGAGACACCCACTGCAGTAGACGGCTCTGTAACAGTCTGCCCCCAGCATGAGGTCTCCAGCCCTAATGTAAGCAAGAGGGAGATCAGATTTTGAACTAAAGCATGATTAACACCTATTCCAGAGTGGTAACAACAGCAGTTCTAACTTTGGGTGCAAGCCAGATTTAAATACATGTTTAAGGCCCATCTGTAGCAGGAGTCACCAGGGATCATTAAACTCTGTAGGCATCCATCTAGACAAGAGTTGTCAGGCAGTGACCAGCACATCATGAGAATTGTCCAAACATAGCTAGAAAAGCTCATATGAGGGACTACCTGCAAAAAGAATGTATAATTATTGACAATAAATATAGGCAGCCACCAAAAAGAGAGAAGAGTAACTTATTGTTACTGTATGATAAAGTTACCTTGAGTTAACGGATGCTGGAAATCTCACAAGGCATTCCTAAAGAAGAAGCTTCTTTCTCATTGTTCCATTTAAAAGCTGGTAAATATCCTGAGGAAGGGGGCTTCCATCCTTTCCAAATTTTTAGATTTGTTCACAGTTTATAAGTCTGTACCTTTGCATGGTCTCATCCATGCAAATGTTCAATCCCTTTTTGAGTCATGCTGAGTTCCCGGCTATGTTTCTGCCTCATGAGAAGATGTTCTATAGGCCAAGCAAGAAAAACACATTTCTTTTTACTGGTTTTACATCTGCTGCCTTTCTGTTTTCCCAGCTGTCCCCCTGTTACGACAAAGTAATGGAGGAAGTACACAGGAGTGTTCAATTTACCACCTGGCTGCTCCTCATTAGTTTGCATGTCTTTATTTTGCACTTTCTTATTTATCTTCTCTCTATCTTACAGTGAAATAAACAGTCACATTTATTTTTCATTTTTTCTCAGTTCCTGAAAGTCATTTTCTCTGGCACCACCTTTTCTCTATTGTGTTATCTTTGCTGCAGGACAACCAGAACTCAGCACATGACTTCAGGTAAGGGACTTGCCTCCACAGAGTCTATCATCCTTACAGGCCACCGTGATATAACAGAAACTCTTAATCCCAGCCGAGGTCTGCTGGCTCAAGCAACCTTCATCTTCCTCTCAGGGTTCTTTGTCAGTGCTATCACTGACCTCAGTATCTTATTCCTTTCATACAGCCCCAGCCCTATAATTGTCTTCCTCTACCATACCCTCTTCATCTGGTCCCTTGTTCCTTCTGTGGCTTTAATGAGCCTCCTTGGTGCTCTCTGACCTATGTATTTTATCAGAAAGGATCAACTGCCAGAGATTTTAGCCCTATCTCCCCACTACCACACTATATATTCTATTACCTTCATCAGCTGCTAGCAGTAGCATCACTCCACTGGTTTTAGTCCCCACTTGCATAAAAAATATTTACTCTTTGTCTCTGTCAGCCCAATTTCCTCCCCTTTAACTTCTAGTAGTAGTTTCTTTCCTACCCAAGTCCAAGTCGCTGTTTCTCTTCACACTTGAATATCCTCCTTCTTGTTTCCTTTTTCCTCATCTCACTTTTGCTGTTCTGAATAAAAAAAACAACCTGCTTCTCCCCTTGTATAATCCATGTGCCTGAAAGACAGTGACAGAGAGGACGAGATACTCCTCAAGGTCAGTGCTTAATCCTTTCTGGTACCGCGTATGTTCGGCTGCTCTGTTGTTACGACACTGGCATCCCTGTTGCCCAACAGCTGATGAGAGAAATGAACTTTGCTGTGTGGGGAGAGGATATAGGATTCAGACAGCATCAGGAGCTGAAACAGATTCAAGAATATGTTTTTTAGTGAGTGTGAAAGAATTTTCAAAAGTTCTTTTTGGTTAAATTTTCATCAGGATTTAAGCTCTTGCTCCGTAGAACAGCTTTACTGCTACTCAAATAAAATGTCACTATGACTTTTTAACATGGATCAAATCATGTATCATTTCCCCCAGTTTCAGCCTTGATGCAGGATGAACTGTTTCTGAAAGAGGGAACAGGTCAAGATGCATTATTAACAATAAAAAGAGAGACTTACACTGAAAGATGTCAGCCAACCTGGATAGAGGAAAATGTAAAGCACAGACACAGTATAAAAACTATAATTCAGAAGTTGAAGTGGAACAAAATTTACAAACCCAAGTAAAATGCTTCTACATTCTCAGAGAAACATTTATTGAATGCAATTACTCCAATTCAATGAAATTATTCAGTTACTCTCCATGAAGCACTTTAACATCACTTGAATTAAACTGAGAGCTTTAAAGCCTGCCTTTTGATACTTGTTTGTTAAAGTCAATATGTTCCTGAGACAAGTTTAGGTTCTGTGGGAGCTGACTCTTACAGTGAAAAAAAAAATAATTAAAAATGGAACAAAATGACAACTACCTCACCTACTCTTTATTTTTTCTTATGATAAAAGCTGACAATGACACCAACTGCTTGTTCTAAACTTTGCCATACTGTCCTAGTTGGTCATAAGCCTTTGTGCAAGGGTAGGCTGTTTAAAAAGCTCTGGAGCATAATGAACAATGTAGATAGTTCCCCTGTGGTTATATCATTAATATATTTGAGGAAACAGCAAACTTGAGTATGCAGAACGGATTATGCAAACCAACGGACTGTCTTCAGTGCAGTCCTGTTCCTCAGAGACAGTGTACTTCTGCTGTAACATAAAAGGTTGATGTTTTCAGGTGAAAGGAAGAATAATAAAATTCTGTGTAGTAAAACACAGCTTGTATTCTTAAGATTGCCTGGCACTTTCCATATACAATGTTTTGGTAATGTTTTATATTCAGGGTTCACATTGCTCTGCATAGAATAGTGCAGTAAAAACCCATTGAGTATTTTTGAGTAGGAGGTTAGAAAGGAGGTTGCTTAAGTTGAATGTTGATATCATTTTTACCTAGTTTTAGATATCTATACTCTAAAGGTTTGTATGTGAGATAATCCTCCTAGTACACCGTTATAATGAGCAGTTGGACTATTTTAGTAGCCTGTCTTAGAAGTGTCTGTCTGTTTCTCTCTGCAGTACTTTCATTGCTCGGTGACTGAAAGATCAGATGAAGACATTCATAAATGTCAGAAAAATGTTCCCTTAGTGCTCTTCCTCTTTAGAGGCTCTAGTGTCCCATAATTTCATACATAGACTTGAAATTTAGATTGGAGGGGGTCTGGCCTGCAAACCAGATGTGCTGTTTGTCAGTTTTGAAAACCTGCCCAGTTACCAGCCTTTTGGGAAAAAAATGCAATTTACACACGCTGAGACTTGCTATAGCTTCACAATTAAGTCTTCTGAAAATTCCTGTCCTGTGTAGAGCCTTATACTGAGTGTTATTCAGGAACGACTCCTTACTTTAGCTACAGTTTTTGTTGTAAGAGACCCACTCCTGTCTGAGTCCCTCTGTAGAGAGTCTCTGGCAAGCAATAAAGAAGGGAATGAGGTCTGCTTAGGAAGTGCATATTGGCACAAGAAGTCTGTAGGTTGGCAGAGGAACGAAGAAAGAAAGGAAACTCTGGACTGGCAAAGTAAAGCCATTGAGTGGAAGGTGGTAGGCTGGGAAAAGAGGTTTTCCAAGGGGTCATGATATGGCGGGAGAATAAGGGTCAACGAAGCAGGAGCAGGGATCAGGACAAGAAGTGTGGGAATGGGAGAAGGTTGGAAAGGGGGCTTCAGTTCTTGTTCCTCCAGGGCAAGGGTGAAGGGCAGAGATAGGCCTGGGACAAAGCAGAGAGGGACCAAGCTGCAGGCTGATCCCTTCCCAGCAGGCAGAACACCAATCCCCTGGAACAGTACCGAGCCCCCAAACCTCCTCTGTTGTCATCCAGTATCTGTGAAGCTCCTTGGCAAAGAGTGTTCGCCGTTTCCCTCCTCATAGCTGGAGGGACAGACTGCTGCTGCCCCCAGTTACAGGAGGTCCTCAAGTGGGGAAGGCTGCAGCAGCAGCAGTGCCATCCTGCCGGCCCCTGGCGGGACAGATGGGACATGTCTCCTGAGTCCACTGTAATTGCTTCCCATTATAGTGTTTTCTGAGGAATATAGACTTTTCTTTTCCCCTCCCTTTTTAAGAAATGAAAATCAATTGCACAAAAGTAAGAAAATGACATCATTAACTTGCATCAATAAACATAACGTACTTTAAACTTATGATCACAATATATTTTTCCTATTTCATTAATTGTCTCATATGCATGTATACAGTTATTATTGACTATCTGGATTATTACAGCCTAGTGCATTATTGCTTCAAAGCGCAGAGTTAGTACTACTGTCCCTAGTAGTTCTTTACTGAAAATATCATAAAAAATGTAACAAAGATGATTATATTTGTCCCACACAGAGATGTATGGAGCTAAATCTTTGCCTTTGGACCTTCCAAAGCTTCTTTGAAAGATTATTTAATTATTTTTCATAATTTTAACAAGTCATCTAGTTGAAGATGGAGATCTGGAAATGTGGAAAGAATCGCAAAAGGTGGTACATCTGACAAGCTCTTACGTTGCACCAAGATTACTGTGAATGGTGCTGCTGAATTTGCCAAAATTCGGGGTGCCTTAAGACTGGGCTGCAGTCCTGACCGTGTCTCTGTACATAGATGGGCTTCTTGGAGAACCTGGGACTCTGTGGATCTCTGAAGGCAGAGTGGCCTGCACCTCTACACCCCTTTCTCTTAACATATGAGAGGTTTTATGGATTTTTAAACTGAAAGAGGATAGATTTAGGTTAGATATTAGGAAGAAAATCTTTACTCTGTGGTGTTCAAACACTGGAACAGGCTGCCCAGAGAAGCTGCGGATGCGCTGACCCTGGAAGTTGAACAGGTTGGATGGGGCTTTGAGCAACCTGGTTTAGTGGAAGAGGGTGTTGGAACTGGATCATTAAGGTCCCTTCCGACCCAAATCATTCTATGATTCTATGAATTCCTACATGTACATTTGCTGTGCACTCCTAGTGCCATAATGTTTGAGCTTTGTTTGTTTTTCCTTTTTCCTGTATGCTCTTTGTTCAAGGCAGGGGTGATGTGAGGTGGGTGTGGGGAAACAAACAACCCAAAATGCAAAAAGGGCTAGAACAATGCATAAGCCCCTGAAGTAACCAAGGCCCATCAAAGGCATCAGCCTGATGAAAGCCTGAAGGACTCTGCTTTGCATTCTGCTCTCATCCCGGGTATCCTAAGGAGCCTGGCTGTGAAGGATCCTGGGAAGATGCACCCTGTTTGTGAATGAATAGCAGCTCTTTCCATTTACAGCTGCTTCGGTTCATTTCCCTACATAAACACAAAAATAACCACTTTGGATCTTTAGTGAAGGGAAGGAAAGGGAAAAAATCTCCCAGAATTAACTCACGGAAAGAAAGCCAGGTGCCATCTTTGCATTATATCCAAATGAGATGCAGCTGTTTAAATGTAAATATTAAACAAGAGCAAAGAATGCCTTAATTAGCCCTCAAAAGGAGACAGGAAAGCTGTAAGAATGCACCTGACACTAAGCAGTATGAGATAAACTCATTCCAGCTGTCATTGAACTGACTGTTTGAAGGCAGAGCAATGCTATTTTGTGCAAACAATGTAAAATGCTTAGGGAACTGCAATTAGCATCAACATGCATAGTGTAAGTGAATGCAGCCTGCTGGTGTTTACTTGGCTTTGAATTGCTAGGGTTTGGAATAAAAAAAAATAAAATTAGCTATGCATTACACACTGGAGATTTTATTCCAGGCTTTTATGCATTACTGAGAAAAAGGCACAGGAGGGTGAAAACAAGAGAAGCCATCAATCTGACTTTAAAAGAAGATATGATACTCAAAGGTCATTCTGAGTTTTCTCCTTCCTACTTGAGCAATAAAATGTATAGATTGGGTCTATGAGATAAATTTTCATACAAGATGTCCATCACATAAATAAACCTGAAATGTCCCTCGCGGAACGCATCTTGCCAGGTAGAAAAAGTATAGGTCTGATTTTTTATTATTTAAAAAAAAAAAACATGCACAAAGAGCAGAATCAAGGGTATTTAATAGAATCAAAATCTCTATTTTACTTTATGTCTTTATATATAAAGTAATAGATATAAATTAGAAGTATATAAGTTACTGATTGTATGCCAGTGCGTACAAGAAACTTAGATGTATAGAAATATTGCTGTACTTAATATATTCTTCATATAGGACATTGTCTCCTCTCAGTAACCTTGACTGTAAGCCAAAATTTCATATGTTTTCTACACTCACGGGAGTTCACCTCAACACTCAAGGTTTTCTGGTCTAATCTTTCACCAGACTTGCTTTATTAAAACTGACATTTCATGCAATGAGATGAAGCTGTATAAAAGGCTTTTGTTAATTTTTGCCAAATGTTCTGTAAATAAATATCACTTATGGAAAAGTAAAGCTTCAGAGGGATTGAGTCTACAAGTGAGAGATTTACCTAGTCATAAAAAAAATAAAGTAATCTAAATCTAAAAACATTTTGAAAGGAGAAAAAAACAAGCATGTAAATGGAATTTTTCTAGTACAGCTTAAATCATTCATATCACCTATTTTGATTCAAAGCAGGTACGTGCCTGATGTTTTGATCCATTAGGCGAGACTGAAGCAAATCTTTTGAAGTTAGAGTCTTATGGCTGCAGAAGAGGAACTAATAAACCTGAGACATCAGTATTGGCAGGATTAGCCCATTTTTGCTTGCTTCGGATAACAGGGATACAGTGCAGGGTGGGTCTCTGTGAGCAACGGGGGTGACTGGGAGGACTTGATCCAGCAGGGACGGAGCGACACTGATCAGGAATAATGACTAAATTACACTGGTCTCCTGGCCTGTCATTCCAGCTATCTATCTGGTTTATCCTACCTGCTCATGAGACACCCTGTTAGAGCTTGCAGCAAGTGTTACAGCTGTGGTATTTTTGCTTTGAAATTTGACAAGCTCTCTCGTATATACCGAGATAACAAGCCCAGAATACAAAAAGTCATAGCAGCTATTGTTCATTATTGGATTTGTGCACATGATGGGAATGACAATGCCGGAACTTTCACTGTGGCACCCACAATTTGGTGCCACATCTACAGGAAACATCCATTTGTAAACACAACAGCAGACAGTGTGGTCCTAAATACAGTATGTAGCAACATGAATACTCCAGTTGCTGCTTGGTTTACAGACCTCCCACACAGACAAGTATTGCAAAGCACCTCCTCTGCTGTGGAACAGGATGGATCACTTGAAGGGAATGAGCATTTACATTTATGAGACCAAATTGTTCACATATTTGTATGCAAAATGAGTCCTCAGCCAACAAACTCCTGATTTTGTGTGCATTATGTAAAAAAAACTTTCTATTAACTATTCATAATATTAACAGATTCCCACATGAGGGAGCAATTGTTAAGAAACAGGTAATGTCAATAGGCATATACAACTCAAATTCTGATAAAGCAAATCACATACAGAAAACTGGGGTATTTGATTGTATACAATGTCTCTTGATTAGCACGGAAAAAGGATGCTGAGGGCAGGCAACCTTTAACCCAACTTCAAATTTTATTATGTTAGTTGTATGTAAAATACTTGCAAATACTAGAGAAAGGAAAACCACTATCTCCATCATTGTAAACTGTCCGTTAAACACTGAATGTAGGATGGAATTTGGGATCTGCTGTTTTGGATCATATAGCTGGTTATTGACAAAAGTAGGAATGGAAATGAGGTCTTCTGACTTCCTGCCAATATACCATACACTGCTGTCTTAGACAGCATGGACTTCAGCACAGACAGATATTCCGGTGGAGAAAAAATGGCTTTGAACTAGAGCAAAAGGCACCATTAACAAGAGAAAAATGAAGGAAGACCCAAAAGGGTAGTTAGGTGAAATAGCCAGTAATACCTTTGCAAAACAGCCACGGTAAAATATATAATATTTTCCATACAGGTTGATAAACCTCAAAACACCTCTTTTCCTGATGATGCAGCAAAAAGCAAGAAACTTCCTTCTTCTCAAATTAAATCTAACAAAGTTTGCTCTTGTTTGAGAATAGCAGTAATTAGGATAGATTGTCTGAAAAGTATATTATTCTTTTCCTTATCACCAGAGATAAGTCACAATGCAATGACTGCCTTGTCTTTCTGTGTATTCTGTCTCCATAAGCTGAAATCTATGCTTACCTATTTTTAGTCATTAAAAATGGCACTGTAGTCCTTCGTTAGTTCTTTGTAATACCACCTTCCAAAGGAAAGCATTCACATTCTTTTGTAGGAACAACCTCAAGTTTGCCAACTGCTCATGCTGGTTAGCCACAGGAATACCCTCCAAACTTCTGTTCGCATACTCAGCTGTCATGTTCACCTGCAGTGTGCTTGGCCTGGCTTTCTGACAAGGAGCTCCCAGACAGATGCTTGTGGATTTTGCAGTCCACCTAACCAGGACATGATGCCAAATTGTACATTGTGCCTCTTCAGAAGCTTCAGGTTTTGTGCCATACAGTCATATGCTGACTCCCAGCATCCAGGAAAGATGCCAGCTGTGTCACTGAAGATCTGATCACTCTGGAAGGATGACGTATTGGCTGTAGCCTGCACATCCATGACTGTAAAAATGATTTGCACCTTGATGAGACTACAAGATTACAGTCACACTGTTTAAAAGTGTTGAAATACCCCTTCAGGCCAACCAATCCTAATTGGACACTCATTTTCTGGAGACTCTCTATGGGAAGACTACACTTAAGTCAATAACCATATATGACCTCTTCTTACCAGGAGGCCAAGCCATGCACTGTCAGGGTACTACAGACTGAAGGGTGGGTCAGACAGAAGCACAGATGACCTAGGCCAGGCAATGGGTGCTGTTTGAGAAGATAGAAGTAGTTCCGCTGTCCTAGGCTGAAATAAAGGAAGGCTGAAAGACCTCTCTTTCCCAGGCTCAGCTATCAGACCTTGCTCCTTGTCAGTAGGCAAGGTGCACAGGACAGCATATCTCTGTATACATATGACACCAAGAGGACAGTTAGTTCTAAACTCTGCTGGCCTCCATAAGCCATATGTAAGTGCTCAGAGTGTTGTGGCCAGGAAGACTCTGTCTGGACAGACACACAAACACTTGGTGTTTCCCTGGCATACCTATAAACTCTCTCCAAAGAAAGTACATTCTGATCCAGCATAATGCCAAAAAATCATAAAGAAAATGTGAGTGACCATGCTTGTGTAGCTGCTCATCTTGCACTGCCTGGACTGCCCTGCCAGGGACACAGTGACACCCCAGATAGGAAAATGCCCAGCCAGTTTAAGGTGAGTTGATGAAGGTGCCAAGGTAAAGTGTTTGTAATGTCAAAGAAGAGCTGCCACCAGTGACTGTAACTAGGAATATGCAGCGACAGCCAGCTGGCCGAAGAACCCAAATTGTCACCTAGCATTCCCTAGAGGGGAAGGCAAAGTCAGATGGGGGAGCATCCAATGGTAATGTCATGCTATCTAAAAGTGTAGCATGGCTGATTTCTGAGGGACACTGTCCACTCTTTGCTTTGAGTGACAGCCTTGCTCCAGAGAAAGGGTTTCCTCCTGTCGCAGGCCAGTGACAGTATGGCATTTCTACTGCACTTCAAGGATCCAAAACTGGTTTGAGCAACCTGGACCAGTCCAGTGTCAGTCTTGTCATGCCATGTTAGATGGTATGCCAAACGGTGCCCTTTTCTGTGGATCTGGATCAAATAATGTGGTAGTTATCAGAGACTCTGTGGCAGATACAGACCCTGTGCAGTGAAATGGTAGCAGAGAGAATCTTGCAGAAGAGCTGACACCCCCAAGGACATTTCACTTAGAGTGCATGTGTGAAGCAGAAATGAAGAACATCAGCCAGGGTTAGGGGGGTGGCTCTTGAGGGTGCCCTAGAGAGGAGCATAGATGTAGGTATTGATAACAGCAGGCTCTCTTCCAGAATATTCAATGGGGTCATTTCCAAAATTACTACAGCTTTCCAGAACATGATGCAGTCTCCATTAGATTACAGCCTGACAGCTGGGTTTATAAATCAGTTTTCCTCAGCTGCTGTATAATACACTTACTGGCAATTACTCCTGGCTCCATGGAGTAGTTCATGCTATTATTAAGTAACACTGGACAGATTAATTGTTATTATTTACTTCCTTCTTTGATGAAGTTGAGTCCTGTGCTGGCTGATGAATGATGCAGGGGATTATTACAAATGCAACATAAAATGAAAAACATTATATTCGCAATTTCTAATCTTATAAAGAAAAAACATTGATTGGTATTTAATAACAAGATGAACACCAGAAGACTCCTACCCACCCTCTGATTCCCAAAAAAGTAATGTCCTAAAGAGAGGTCCCAAATTTGACTCCATTCTTTGCTCCATTGAAGGAAGTCATTGTACTTCCAGCATTTTGTATGCCACAGTGGAAAATAAGAAAGGGCCAAAATTAGTCTTTTGCCTTTCCTGGAATCATGGAATGGTTTGGGTTGGAAGGGACCTTTAAAGGTCATTTAGTCCAACCCCCCTGCAATGATCAGGGACATCTTCAACTAGATCAGGTTGCTCAGAGGCTCATCTAACCTGACCTGGAATGTTTCCAGGGATTGCACATCTTCCACCTCTCTGGGCAACCTGTTGTAGTGTTTCGCCACCCTCATTATAAAAATTGTCTTCCTTATATCTAGTCTGAATCTACCCTCTTTTAGTTTAAAGCCATTACCCCTTGTCCTATCACAACAGGCCCTGCTAAAATTTTGTCCTTATCTTTCCTGTAGACCCCTTTAAGTACTGAAAGACTGCAATAAGTTCTCCCTGGAGCTTGTCCAGGCTGAACAACTCCAACACTCTCAGCCTGTCCTCACAGGAGAGGTGTTTCATCTCTCTGCTCATTTTTGGCCCTCCTCTTGAACTGCTCCGACAGGCCTATGCCTTTCCTGAGTCATTTCAGATTGAATGAAGGAATTGTTATCCCAGTTGACAGTCACAGGGTAAGCACCATTGGCCTCTCTTCCTACACAAATTCTCCCACAACACACATTTGACTTAATACAAAGAGAACAGTCAGAAATGCCCTAGGGATCACGGTTACTTTTCTTTTCAGATAGAAAGTGTTTGTAGGTGTTACCTATGGTGACAGACAGCAAGGTAAAGCTGTGAGTACATATTCATGATGTAGACATGTAGTAGGCTTTTGCCTTTCCTAACTAGTCCTTTCTTAAGGAGTAAAAATTCTATTTTTGTCATGTTTATGCAGGATAATGGGTTTGGGAAATAATGAGGATGTTTGGATTGTGAAGAAGTTGTGCTGGTGTTGAGTCAATACATCCACATGTGTCAGGTAATGTGGAAATATTAGTTAGTCTCTGAAGGTCGTATAACTGGTATTGACAAGCTTTTGTACAAATGTAATGAAAAATACTTCTTATTTCATGTAACCAGAGGACCTAGTTTTGGGATTTGATGGTATTATTTTCTTTACCCTCTGTAATGAATCTGAAGTCTGTTTTGCTTTTTTTTTTTTTTGTTTGTTCTTCAGATGGCTTGTTTGAAGAGTACGAAAGCCCTGACATGTTTTGCCAATAGGCAAACCCTCCCCATTTGTCCTTTCACTGACTTCCTTTATATTGGATAAACCAATATTGGATTTGTTCTGAGACACATTTAGTATTTTTCACAAATTATAGGCAGTATAAATAATCACCATTATTCCCTAAAGCTGTAATTTGAATTGTTATTTAAATTTAAAACATGAAAAAAGCGGGGTGGGGGGAGTGTGTGTGTGCCACCTTTCTGTCCCTTCTGGTGGTCTGTCATCACCACTCACGCACACAACTCTTCTGGTTCCATTTCCAGTGCTCTCTCATGCAGGCAGAAGACTGAAAGAGAATGAATACATCATCCATTATTATATACTCTTTGGCATGCCATTTCAAGCAGTCTGTTTGTCAAAGCAATTCATTTGTTTAGATTTTAGAGGGATAAATGTTTAACCCATAATGCCTCAATCGTACAACCTAGACAACCGGAAGTGCCTATTTGACTTGAAATTGTGCGCACAGGCAATGGAGAGTCTTGTCTTGAGATGATAGGAAATTCTGATAGATGAGGAAGAGAAAATTACAGCATTTCAGGATGTATGTGAAGTTTTCACTAGAGCATTTGACTACTGAAAATTTTTTGAATGACTGAGACTTGGCTTTGGTAAACCAGATAGGAGGACTGGCTACACTGCAATAAATAAGTAGATGGCTAGAGTAAGACTTCTCTGTTGTTTTTTTCTTTTGTGACAAAACTTCAATATAAACTCTTTTTTCTGTACTACACTTTGAGATTTTTAAAAAGATGAGAAACAAATTCATCTTCTATGGCATTCCCCTTACTGTTCAAATACAGTTGTGATCTATAGGAAAAGCAATGAGTGTAGGTCTTGTATAGAGCTCTTCTATTCTCAAAACGTTCTACAAGTGAAGCCAGTATTATTATTCTCTTCATACAGAGTAAAGGAAATAGAGGCAAAAAGCAGAGAATTATTGTACCCTGGATTAGCCAATAAGCCATTAGACTAACCATGATTGGAAATAGGTCCTTCTTGAGTTCAAGAAAAACTGTAGTCAATATAACTGTCAATGAAAACTATTACTGTGGGGTAATTTAAAGGAATGCTCAGAGATACTTTTGAAGATGCTATGCATAGCACAGCTTTCATTGAAGAATATATATCATTCATTATACGTGCACACATACACACACATGTGTATATTAGTATATTTTGATGTGTTTTAGTTGGATTGAATAGCTGTTCATGTGGTACAGAATGTACCTGTAGGCACTTCAAAGGAAAGATGTAACACTATCCAATTTATATCTTAATGAGCCAGATAATCACCTAGCATAAATAAACACAAATCTACTGAATTAAAAATCTCAGCCTCCTTCTTTGGTCTGACTGGAAGAGTAGTCAAAGCCTAAAATGGCTAAACTCATGTTAATTTGTCTTTGTCCAGCACAGATTTCTCCTGTCTTTTTGGTCGGTGTGGACATCATTAATCTGCCTGTCACCTGGGCTCACAGCTGAGGTACTGTCACAAGCCAACTTACCTGTGTCTTCAGTGTTCATGCTCAGTTATTTCCTGAAGTTTTTTTTCTGGATAAAGTCTCATCTTCACAGCTAAAGTTCATTGAGACTAACATGATTTTATGAGTCAGTTCTTGCAATATCCTTTTCTCTTGCCATGAATAAATGAAGCTTCTCCTCCCGCCATCCATGCAGAATGCTGTTGCAGTGATAGACTCATATTTGCCTATATAGCCCTTCCAAAGGCTTACACCTACTGCATTAGAAATAAGTAATTTATCCTCACATTCTCAGTCTTTCACAGACTGTACTTTCGCTAATCCTACAGGTGCCGAAAGGTCAAATTCTCATAGCCAGTCAGTTTGTGCTACCAGCCTCCTTTGCCCTCTGGTTACATTTCCAAGCAAGCTAAGTTATCTTTTCCTCCATTTTGCCTTTCATGCTTGTAAGTAGCTCCCTTTAAACAAATCTGCCTCATTATCTTTCTTCCAGTCCGTCCTCCAAGTCTTGTAGAGATGCTTAGAAAAAGACCATCTTTGACTAGATAGCAACCATGTTATGACTGCTCCCTGCCACACACACCCACACTGTCCCACTGTTACTCTGTACTCCTTTCTTCCTTTGTGCCTTCCTGTTGTCTTCTGTCCAATGTGTAAATGCGTATAGAAAGAGTCCTCTTGCTCTGGTTTTGCATTGCAGTGAGATCCTGGTGTATAAGCACAACTGGGGCACTGCACGGTTGTCTTGGCTTTGTCAATTCTAAGCAGCGAGCAGGATCCAAGAACAGGTGGTATATCTAGCTGCTATGTTGCCTCCCACCTTCAAAACTTATTAATGGAGGGAAAAAACCTTTGGTGTGCAAGGTTTAGTCTTCACATATATGTGAGTGATGCTAAGGACTCATCTATGTTCAAGTTACTTGCAGATGCCGAAGCAATGCTGTCAAGACAATTTGAACTGTGCAGACTTTTAGTGGATGTTTTGTGGGTGCAAGGAATGCAAGGCTGGACCTTTGCCAAAATCAAGTTAATATGTACAGTGCTAGAAAGAGCAATGTAAAGATTGGGCCATAGTTAATTAGTCTCATTAAGGTTCCTTCCCAGAAAGGTATTTGGCTTATTTTGCTAACTAAACTCCACAACTTGTTCTTGCCTGTATTAGTATCACCATGACTGTGTTGCCAGATTAAGAGACTGATAACAAAGGCTCACTTTTGTCTATACATTTTGCAAGCACCTTCCAGCAGATGTGACTTCTGTTATCTGCTTTAGGCTATTGTATGTACTTTTCCAAACAACCACAAGTATAGGACTCCCATTAATTTATAGATAACTGTCAGGGCTGGGAACTCTTCCAACAGACCTTATTATGGATGTGTTTTATCAGTGGAGTTTAAATTAAAACAACTGTAAAAACACTAGGATTATTCTCTCTCACAAAGACACGAGCATCTTCTGAACCGAGATCAATAAAGAACCTGACTCGGAGGATGTGCTGCGATTTACATTAGTGTACATTATGGGAAAATGATAGTCCTGCTGCTGCCTGGTTTGATAGCCAAGAATTAGTTCTGTGCATCCTTTCAAGGATGAAAAATGTTACAAAAATGCAACATTTGTTTGGCAGTTCATATCACAGACTCTTTCACAGCACTTTTTCATCAGATTAAATTGCAAGAGTTGGTAGCTGAGTAATGTGAATTCTGTTGAAATAGTCTAGGTTGTTTTGCCTGCACTGAAATTTCAACAGCTAACAAGAAAATGTATTGTCATGCAAAATCTCTCTCATAACAATTTAATCCAAAAAGTCATTGAAATCAGGAATGCTAGTGCTTTGCTTCAAAGCAGGGGGAAAAAATAAAAAAGAAAAAAAAAGAAAAAAAAAAAAAAGAAAATGGAAAGGGACAAAGGGTTTATTGTAAAATGTTTCTTGAACAAAATTTGTGAATTCAATCCTCTTGCCAGCAAACAAAGATTAAAAGCTTCTGGAAGCTTCCTAAGCTCTCAGTCAAGTTCAGGATACTGTTTTGTGCCCTGAAGAAAATTGTAGCCATTTGTTTAAGCAATGAAGTTTCCATCTGTTCTATCTTGGTTTAAAGAAGCAGTATATTTTCAAAAACCTCAAGGCAATGTTTACTGAAAGCATAAAATGTCCCTGAAGTGACATCACAGAAGCAAAACATAGATGGCAGAATTTTAAAGCTCACAGTCACAGGAAAATGCAGTTACAGTTTTACATCCACACACATATGCATAATTATTTCTGTATATATAAATAAAGAATAAATAAGGACAGAAGGAGCACTGGATTTACTTTAAAAATAAATGACCAATTTCAGCTGTCTTACGTGGTTAACAGATGATTTCTCTAAGTAAAATAAATGCATTTTTAGCTTGTGTGACAAACAGAAACTAAATTAGACATCACCTTACATGCATTTTATGAAATAGTTAAGTTATGTATTGCACTACATCTTTACTTAGCATATATGTAATGTGTACTCCGACAATTTTGGAACAATATGGAAAGTCTCAAGGTAAATTCTAAAGAGGGTCAATTGATGCTAATTTTATTTATACTGCATGCCACCGACAGAAATGTTAGTATAAAGAAACTAAATGCAGCCTGTCAGTGCAAGGCTTCAAATAGCAGATAACAAAATACCTGGGTAGTCTCCTGAGTTTTCAGAATTATTTGAGTGAAGTCTGCCTTTCAAACTAACTTTACTTTCATTATACTAAGAATTATATAAATTCTAACACCCTGTGGCAACAGAAATATAAAAACATCCAGCATCTACCAAAGTCCCAAGCATTTGGGGATCCGTTTAGGGATTTTTCTCAACCTACTGAGGGGCTGTGTATCATGCTGCCTCATTTACCAATAGAAAACAATGGCTCTCTGTATTTTGTTTGCAGAGACAGAGTTTCTACTTGTTGACAGATGTGTAATTTCACTAACTCCGGGCATATTTCAACCCATCATATTATTATTGGGATACCTGAACAGTGAGCCTCTGATTCCCTTCTTGCATAATATGCTGAGGACTACCAGTATTTAACCATGACTATGATAACTGAGTCATAAATAACAGTCCTGATGTAAAATACAACGTCAATAAAAATCAATAACACAGAAAATCAGATTAAGTGGAACATTGCACAGGAGCGAGAGGAAAAGCTGAAGAGACTGAATATGAAACTTAAACTTGCACAGCTTTTGAAGAAGGTGTTCAGCTACCTTGATAACAATCACAGGTAAGAGATCTATTCCCCACAGCTCCTAATGGGAGTGCCAATTTACTGCTCTAGGGAGAAAAACGGGGGGAGAGAGGAGTAGGGATGAGGAGGCTGGGTGTATATTTAAAGTATCTAACTCAGTGTTTGAAGTAGCCTGAAAAATGTGAGTAAGGATCCATCACCATCACTGCATTTACTTATCTTACCAACACACAACTGCATCTTTCCTAATGCCTCAGCTCAATCTGCTCCCTTCACTCAGTCCTTCAGCCCCTGCATTAGTTGTGACCTCGGCTGCTCCTCTTGCTTCCTTCTCTGGGGTCCCCATCCTCCTTTGCTGGGTGCTGCTATGAAGCTATTTTCCTAGATGATTTCTGTTTCCTCTCTCCCTTCTTTTTCTTTTAAGAACAGGCGGATGGGAGCAGAGGTTGGAGCTCTCTCCACCTTTTGCAATAGCCCTCCGGGCTCTTTCCTTCCTGGGTGCAGTGGCAGGGCATCCAGCCAGGCAGATGGAAATCCTCTAGGAGGGGAGCTGCAAACATGCAGTGACCCACTTGCTGTTTCCAAGCTGTGTTGCCCAGTTCTCTGATCTGCCACAGTCTAGACCATTTTTAACACTACTACTACAGTTAGCACATACTGTGTACACACTAGAGGGTATATCCAGCACAATTATAGCACTGGCATGCAGCTTTAAGCTTAGTCACTGTGCCAGCAAGGCTAAAAAGTTATGGTCGTTCCCTAAACCTTACATCTGTTTATTGCCTATTTTATGCATCCTATTGATCTATGTATCCAGATATAAGCCTAAGTCCCTAGGCTTATGTATTTATATGCTTTGTGAGTGTGCCATGCTGTACCATTACTTGGTTTCTGAATAACTTCCATTAGATTTGTGCTGTACAGCAAAAATAGCAGATAAAGGCTAAAAAAACAGTACTTGATTCAATATTTTAAATCAAGACATTACAGTTTCAGGTCTTTGAGTCCAAATAACATTGAAACAGTTTGTAGAAAAATGGTAACAATGGAATTATATTCACATTTAAACTTACTAGCAGCTAGCAACTCTTCTGTTTCTGCAGTACCTTTGTATTACACATTTTCTGCCATAAAAGTTGTATGTTATCTTCTTTGGTGCTGGTTTGTGTGTGTGAGGCCTGGGTATGATTTGTTAAGTGGCAGTAATGTTACAAAATGTATTGATTTTGAAATGTTTCCCACGCAATGCTTGCAACATTTTTTCAGATGAACCATTTGATTTTATTAGTACAGAAGTCATAGTTCATGTTGTGCTACAACAACAGAAATGAAAGGCTTGTGAAGTTGCATTAGATTTAACCCATAGTAACCAAGAATCATCTTTACATCTTTGTCTGCTCAGACAATTAAAAATACTTCAGATATTTCCTGCTTTAGCAGGGGAGTCTGACTAGATGATCTCTATAGGCCCCTTCCAACACTGACAATTCCGTGATTCCATGATTTAGGAGCTGAGGAAGTTTGAAATAATTTGCAACCTATTGACAGTACCAGTCATTGTGTTTTAAGTGGTCTTTCTGGTACTTACAGCACTGAGATCAAAGATGAAGCCATTGCAATTTGAGATAACCCATCAATCACATACAAAGACTTAATGGTAAATAGGATATTGAATATATTTTCTGAAAGGTTAAGACTTAGCACATACAGTACTATTACTAATCCTAGGACTGGTGAAAAATAAACCATATAAAGAATAAAGTTAGATATTTTTAACAGCAGTTAGTTATTCAAATCAACAGTCAAAGGTGTAGTGCATAAATAAAGAATTTGTGCATGCAAGATAGACCTAGCTTTCAAGCCCCAAACTGATTCTTCTTCAAAGAGCTGTATCTTCCTCCTGTTCATCTCACAGTTTCAGAATCAGTTTGGTTGATCAGCTTTGTAATATTCCTCAAGAAATGAAGAAAACTCTAGCTCAGAGTCAGAAATCATGAAGCTTGTAAATACTCCTTCAGGGATGGAGATGCCACCACCTCCCCGGGAAAGCAGTTCTAGTGTCTGACCACTCTCACAGCAAAAATGTTTTATATTTAAATGGAATTTGCTGTGTTTCATGTTGTGCCTATTTCTCTTGTCCTGTCACTGGGCACCACTGAGAAGACCCCAGCTCCATCTTCTTTACTCCCACCACCAGGTATTTATAAACATCAGTAACATCCCCCTGAGCATTCTTTTCTCCAGGCTGAACTGTCTCACCTCTCTTAGCCTCTCCCTGTATAACACATGCTCCAAGCCCTTTATCATCTGAGTGGACTTTCACTAGTCTTGATCCAGTATGCCCGTATCTCTCTTGTACTTCAAGTGTATCTCACCAGTGCTGAGCAGAGGGGAAAGATCATCTCCCTGAGCTGGCAATGCTCTGTCTGTTTCAGCCTGGGAAGCTGTTAGTCATTGCCACGAGGGTGCATTTTTGGTTTATGGCCACGTTGGTGTCCATCAGGACACAACGGTCCTTACCTACAGAGCTACTTACCAGTCAGTTGCCTGTAGCCTGTTCTCATGCCTGGGGCTCGGTATTTCTGTTTGTTGAACTTTTTGAGGACCTTGTCAGCCTAATTCTTCAGTCTCCTGAGATTACTCTGATTGTCATTATGCCTATCTGGTATATCAGTCACTTCTCCCAATCTGCAAACAGGGTGCACTCTACCCCATCATTCAGGTCATTGACAAAGATGTTAAACCATACTGGCCCCAGT
The DNA here is from genome assembly GCA_026546715.1 of Gallinago undulata. Lineage (NCBI taxonomy): Eukaryota > Metazoa > Chordata > Aves > Charadriiformes > Scolopacidae > Gallinago > Gallinago undulata. Next base: position 190,884,860 of record JAOTQQ010000001.1, on the reverse strand, counting down.
ATCAACCTCTGGGACACACCACTAGTGTATCCCAAACTGGACTTTTTGCTACTGATCACATCTATTTGAGCTCAGTAGTTACAGAATCACAGAATCACAAAATGGTATGAGGTTGGAAGGGACCTCTGGAGATCATCTCGTCCAACCCCCCTGCCAAAGCAGGTCCACCTAGAGCAGGTTACACAGAAACACATCCAGGCAGGTTTTGAATGTCTCCAGAGATGGAGACTCCATGACCTCTTCGGGCAGTCTGTTCCAGTGCTCTGCCACCCTCAAAGTAAAGAAGTTCCTCCTCATGTTTAGATGGAATTTCCTAATCTACTAATTACTGTCCAGGGTACAGTATTGGTAAACATTGCTGCAAAATTTTACCTGTGTGGTTTTAGTGTTAACAAATATATGAAGAGAATGAAGTCACAGATGACATTTCTTTTCTTCTTAAGGTAATATTGAAAGTTTAAACTTCTTTTTTGTTGTTTTTACTTCAGTGACTTCAGCAGAAATTCTGAATATTTAAAACTAATTGCATTTGTCTGCATTTCAAAGCATGTAATTCTTAGTCAGGCAAATGCTGGGTTGTTCAGTGCAAGTCTATCCTGCATGATAAAAAATGGTGCAGAGGCAACACACTTAGGTAGATAAATACATACAGGTAACTCAACAGCTCTCCAAATGGGTGAGAAAAAAATCCACAACTAAAAAATGTACCATGCAAGCTGCTGTCTCTGAATGGTACTGTGGTGACTGAACACTCATCTGGATTTGGGTTGGGTATCTTTAGTAAAGAGCTTATATATAGCAAAGCACTTGTAGAGAGCTGGATGTTTCTTCCAAGGTGTTACTTCAAATCTAGTAAATCTTATAGTTTTTCCTTGCCTAGTATTTCAAGTGTCTAGACTTTTTCTCTCTAAACACTTCAACATCTCATGGAACTCTGTTTCACACTCTTGACTTGACTATTTCACATTCTCTTCTTGTTCTGAACTTGCCTCACTTTGTTGCTGAAAAGACAATTTTCTTTGTGTGCCACCCCAAAAAAATCCAACCCGCCAAGCAGTTAAGTCCCTCTTCACATATGCTTCCCACTGTTAAATAAAAGCTGTTTAGCATTAAAGGCCTCTGTGGCTTGTTGCTGCTCCAGCTATTGTCTTTTATAGTTGTTGTTGAATCATCATGCTCATCCTTGCTGCATCTGTGATGCTACTTCTCATGGGTCTGTAATTCAATGTACAGTTTTCAGTGGCTAATTTTTCCTGGGGTTTCCTGGTGTCTTCAGGAACAATCTGTCCTAGGACTGTCTCATTCAGTACTTCAAGAAGTTACTTATTTAGTGATTTGCACATTATGTGCATGACACCAGCCTGAAAGGTTTGTAAACTTTTGAAGGGCGGTGTCAGAATTCAAGTAATATAAACTGAAGACTGTATAAAAATCAAAAAAATTATATTTGCTAAGGGCAAATAGAAAGCACTGGCCTTAAGACAGACAAGAATCAAATATATCAGCTTAATGTGGGGAATAGCTGCTTCTGTAAGAGTTCAAGGAGTGTAGGAATATGAGTCATCAACATCATGTGTCACTGTGTATTGTGCAAATGTCACCAGGGCTGTATTAACAGAATTGTTTTATTTAACATGTTGTCTTTTTTCTCTCTCTGGTAGGTGTTCACTTGTCCAGCTGTCATTCTCATCTCATATATTGCATGAATGGCCCCAAAAAAATCTCTGGACTGAGTACTGAAGCTTTTAGCCATTGCAACGGCTAAAGTAACAGCAAAGATGGATGCAGAGTATGTAGCTCACTGTCTTTTTGTCCCATGATCCCATACAAAATGTGTTCTGACACCTTCACCTCACTTCTAGAAGACCTCATGTTTCAGGGCTAATCTTTTTAAAGAGACTTTACAACAGTCTGCTGCTTGGTATCACTGTCAGTGGTATTAAGAAACATCCACACTGTGAAACCCTAGAGAAATTCTCAGCTCCCAGCTCTGTCTGTGTCCTATGGTTGTGTCCCAAGAGCAGACCAAGGCAGGACTGGCTGTTGATGAGGTCCTGCCAGCATCTTGGCTTCCTTGCAAAGGACCTGTGGGCTACACAGTGGGGAGGAGCCACGGCACACCGTGACATGGGACTGGGGTTGTGGTGCATGCCATATGTGATATCAAGTTCAGTCTGATTCCCTTTCCTCAATATGTCTCCTGGATGGGGCTTCAATAAAATGCAGCACTGGGATGAAGTACAAGTATGTGGGAACAGCTGTAAGACGTCAGGCTTGAGGTCTAGTCTAATATCCTGTCCCTGAGAGTAGCCAACACTGATTGCCTAGGGAGAGTAAGGAAAGAAAGGCTTCAAGAACAGTTACAACCCAATAACAAATTTCAAAGCATACTCCCCAGAAGCAGGAAAAACAGAAAAATAATGATTTTTCAGTAATAAGAGGATCTTCAGCAAACACAGCAAACTTCTGTTGCCTAGTTCAGCAAACAAAGAAAGAGGAATTCTTCTTTGAAGATCTCTCTTGTTAGATTTTATGATACCTGTTTCTGTTCGTTGTTATACTAAAACTGGTTCTGCAGCAGTTTCACCTATTTATCTTCCACAGGCTTTAATAGATCTCTTCATACTACTGAAAAAGTGTACCTTTTATCTGAGAATTGGCTTTTTCCCTTTCAGCTCTTCCCTCAGTATTCTTCAGTACAGAAATCACATGGAGCCTGGGTCAAAAATTTTTGTGCTTCAGCAGGTTCCTCACATGAATCTATGGGTATCTTCACAAAGCTTTTCTGGATACTAGAACAGGCATCTTCCTTAAAGTTCTTAAAAAATCTTGATTTATATAATGTGGTATTTTCTTTGTACTTCCAAGTTTTCTCAAGAAATTTACTTTTTACAGAGGTAGAACAGCATTAAAAAATGGAATTTAGTGAATTTGCAGCCTCTCTCATAGAGCCAGAAACTTACCACGCAAACTTAAAGAATAAATTCAGTGGACAAAGAAACACTACACCGAACTGCAGAAAAGTGTTATTGATTAAAATACTTAAAATTACTTCCAAATTACCTAAACCTTAACCTTCTGTATGGACTGTATTAGCAGCCAATCTGACAGCCTGTTTGTTGTGCAATCCATACGCCTAGAAGGCATTCTAGTCCTGCATGCCAAAGAGAATTTTACAACATGAATGTTTAAGACTCCTGGTAAAACTGAACTCTCATACCACTACTGCACCGTTGTATTTTCCCTCTATTTATTGTTGAGCTTTAGGTCTAGCAATTTTGAAGTTCTAGGATTTTGGCTGTCAGCCATACTGTACTGCCCAGGTCATAGGCTAACCACAAACACCAAAATATTTAAAAAAATGAATCTATTTCCTTCATCATCACCTAAAAAGTAAGAGGTCAAGTCTATTTCTGGTGTAACTTCTGTGAAGGACGCACTAGTTGTAGTACAGCAGGAGATACATAGTGCTTTCCTGTAATGCAGAGAAGTCAGCAAAGCCAGCACAAATACGCCAAAACAGCTGGACAGTCTCTGTTGCATACAGCCAAGGAGGGACTTGGTATTTAATTAACGTGTAGTGTGTGACTACATCTCAAAACACAGTGATTCCTTAACATATTAAGATAGTGTTACAGAGGCAGGAGGGAGGCATCTGCTCCTCAGCACGGTGATAAGAGGGCATCAGGGACTTTGCATACGGTGACAGCCTGCCTTCCTGTTTCAGCTGTCCCACCCAGACTGACCAAAGAAAGGAGCCTCTTTTACCCCCATATTCCTTCGTGCTCTCTCCAGGGAGGTCACAATGACTGACCCTCTGTCCAAGACCATATCTGCTGTCCAAGAGCACAAAGAGGAGGCTCGTTTGGTGTCATGCCAGCTAGAGCAAATGCTGCCTCAGTCTTTCTGAACAAGGAAATGGATATTATTAGAGCTTACACATTGAAAGAAATAGTCGATAAAATTTCACTGAAATAATGTTTTTACTAACTATCTACAATGTAAAATGCCTTGCGTTAAATCATACGGTAAAATAAAGCTTGTACAGAGTTCCAATTTATTATGGCAAATTTTGTGACAGATGGAAAAATGTTACTTCATCGGAGAATGAATTAATGCAATGTGTATTTTTTCAGTGACACTTTGCTTGTATGCTAACTTGATGGATGGAAGACACTATTTACAGATGATGCATAACTACCCAACTATCTATGTATCTAACTGCCTTTAACATGTCAAAATATAATTGTATTTTTTCACATATATTTCCACTTTGGTACAAGAAAACTTTCCACAGACCAGGTAAAAAGCTTGTAACAAACACATAGCCCGTCATTTTACTTACAAACACTAATTCTCCCAAAGCCTCAGGGATCTTTTTAAAAAGTCTGAGGCTTTGTCAGACCAGATGCTCCTGCAGTGGTCTGGAGAAAGATCTGCTTCACTCCAGGTGGAAAGAGATTTCCCCTGCCCAGGAAATAACTCACAGGCAGTTCCCAGTCTCTAAAGTCAGCTACCCACCTCAGGCCACAGACACCACTTTGCTGTGGTGATGCAAATAAATAACGAGTGGCATTAAAAGCAAAGAAGTGGCACTGTCAATGCCTCCACCAATTACCTGTCGTAGCTGCTATCTGTAGTGAGGTAATCACTAAAATCAATGATCCTCATGTCATTTTGAGCCTCAGAGTTCATAGTCAGTGAGCCAGATTGTACCCAGAAGAAGGAGCTTTTTCTGCTGAGTACGCAGTACCCGTTCCCATAGTAATGGTGAGGAACACCACAGAATTGCTATATCACTCCCACCTGGCCAGTGTGCACTTCTGAGCAGCTCTGAGGGTCGCTGTAGATAAAACATACTCTACTGGCTTAATGTAATATAGATTCAGTCAGTGCTATTCTTGCCTTGACCTGGTAATTGGTTCATGGCATTTAAGGAAAAAAGGTTCTTGGCAAGAAACAGGAAAATGTTCTCCTAATCAATTACACTGTGTTTTCATCAAAAACACCAGGGGACTCAGACGTATCCTTGGGGAGAGAATTCAAGTACCAAATTTTAGGTGACATTTTTAAATGGCAGGTACAACAACTCACAAATTCTGTACTCTCTTATTTACATAAATAATTGTTTAATTAATAACTTGCTGAGAACACTGATTTTGCCTGCGTACAGTCACATGTACACAAACAATATTTTTAAACTGTTGGAAAACAAGTAGAAGCTCTGCTTCCGGCTGAAAGATATGAGCTATTTCTGCCTGAATCCTGAGTTACCAAAGGTGTCAGCATGAACTGTGGTGAATCTGTGGACAGTGTAGCCTGTTCTATTCCTCTTTCCTGGGCCCGTGTTGTCTGGCAGGGAACGTGAAAGGAAAACTGAGGAGGCAAGTGAGCATCTGACTGCAGAGAGGGTGGCTCGAGGCAGCTGGGAAGCAAAATCAGGTGTGGGTACACATCTGTGAAAGAGGCTTGATTTACATTCAAATATCATGCATCTATCCACATGCATCAGCTGCTGTGTCCACCCGCATCAGCTGTTAGAGCAGATGACCTGGGTCACTTCAGCTGATGACTCTGATTTTTGAAATTTAGATCATGACTCCCTCTTCCTTTTGACCAACAGAAAGATGGATTTAACTCAAGGTGGATGCCCTTTGGAAACTTTACTGATGTCTTCTCTCTTATTGCGTGAGTACAAGATTTTCTTAAGCTATCTGTTAAAAAAAAAATAACGCTAATGCATATGGAAAAAAAGACATAGAAGTCACTGATGAGAGAAATTGAAACACCTACACCCACAGCATCTCTTTATCTTTTTGGGAGTGTTCTCTGGTGTCCAGGTTTCCATGTTTGCTGCTGTCTCACTTACACATCAGAAGCCTCAAGGTTTCTTCTACTCTATAAAGAGACAGAGATTACAACATAACTCCCAAGAGGGGATTCTACCAATATAGTTTGTCTTCCTTAGATTTCTACCTTTATTCTTCCCACCAAGCATTTCCTCTGTTATCAAAGTTTCCAGATTGTTCTCATCTACCTTATCCCTTGAGTCATCTCACAGCTAAGTTATACATACCCACTGCTTTTAATCTTTCTTTGGTTTTCATTTTCTTGGTGCTCAGTGAGAGTAACTGTTGAGATAAGTGGGTTAGAAGACATTTTTCAAAATGCATATCACACTGTGTTCTGGCTTTGTTGTCTTTTGGTTTTAATGTTGAGGGGAGAGGATTACTTAATGCAAACTCGATTGGCTTCTGAAGGGTCTGCCCTTACCTAGTTAAAAACATATTTTTTGAACTTTTCCTGGATGTTCCACTCGGCTCTGTTAGAAGATGAAGCAAATAAACTGAACCTTTGCAAGATATTGTTATCCTGGAGAAAGTAGGTATCTACAAGCAGGCTTGTTAATGAGCCCAAAACAGAGTTTGAAGCAAGCTGTTTTTCACTGATGAGAACTAACAGTATTTAAGACAGATAAACAATTGAATTTGCTCAATGATATGCAAAGTCATTGAGGAGATGACCAGTGTAAGGAAAGGTGGTAACTGCAGGCACATGACAGTCACAGAAGAAGATTCAAAAAACAAATAGAAAATGGAGTGATAATTTGCTGTAACATATTTAAGAAATAGAAATCTCCTTACTCCTATGTCCAGAAGAAGCAGCTTAGGACTGTGAGAAGGGAGGCTGTTTCTTCAGCGTATCCAGAGAAACGATCAGCTTGTATATACAAATAAACAAAATTACATCCTAAAAGTTACATATTTTATCATCAGTTTATTCTCATGGAGAAAAAAATGCCCCAAAGTCTGACTATGAACCAAACAGAAAACACAATATATATTTTAGAAGAGTAATATAGGAGGAACAAATCAACAAACATGGCAAGTTATTTCCAGGGTGGTAGGACTTTCCTATGGCTTTTGTCCACCCGTAGCCCTTCATTCAGCTGCTCTTCACTACTCTCCAGCTTGACAGAAGGCCTGCTTTGACCCGTTACAGAACACGCGTACGCTAGTTGGCTACCAGTACGCATATATTGATTACCTTACTTCTCCCAGGAGGGTGCAATGAAATTTAATTGCATATAAGCATATTAGATGGGGCACGAATTTGGGTGTCTCTTTTCTGCCCTCCTGCTGATTTTGCCAAAATATGTAAGGATTTATTTATTTATTTATTTATTTATTTATTGCTAAAAGGTACAGACAGGCATAAGCCCTCTAACGTTCTGTAATAGTGGACTTTGAGGAAAGGGGTTTGTGTGCTCTCCCTAAACCGCCTCTCGCAGTGCTGCTGACCGAGGCAGAATCCCAATGGGTAGATGCACCAGTGCTGTGAGCTGGGAGGGTATTTTTTATGTTCTTAAATGCAAGGCATCTGTATCTGTCAAATGTGGTTGAAATTGGCTGACAGCTTTAGAAGTTATGGGGACTGTGGGAAAATTAATAGGAAGAGAGACTGTATAAGCTTCATTTCCTTAGAAACCAGGCAAAAATATTCCAACCCATTATCTCTTTATGAATTATTTCTATAAAGATTGCCTTTACATGCTTTGAATATCTAAGCTAAACTAGTAGAAAATTCACAGTATACAGGCTATTCATAAATGTTTTGAGATAATGTTTTTATTAGCTTGAGAAACACAATGAAGCAAGAAGGCACAGATAGATATAGCAACTTTTTGTAACCTAAGTCTAAATAATGCATTTCTGTATTTAGCCTACCAGCTCCTGCTTTAAAGGTAGAGCACAATTCACAGCTCTGCTCTGATATCACACTAGGTTGCTGTGTCTTCACGAGAAGCGTGAGATTTAAAGGGGTCTCCTGTGGGTTTGCATCCTCCAGTAGACCTTTTATACATGACATCACTTCTAGCTAGAAATTGTTAGAGTCCTTGCAGCGCATTAAGTCTGTTGTGTATACATTCTTCCCGTGCAGCAGTTCCAGAACATTTATTACTTTAATTCTGAAAGGAATATCACTACTGCAAAGAGACCATAGGAAGTAATTGGCTTTTAACCAGCCAGCATGTGCAGCCTCCTTCTGCAGTTTGTGGTGTCTCTGTGGAGGAATGCTCTGCTTCTAATTAAACCTCAGGATTCCTTTTTTTTTTTCTTTTTCTTTTTTGTCTGCTAAGACAAGAACAAGCTTTGTGGTTTATAGCAGGGACTAATATTTCCATAATATGTTCTTCCAGATGCTTGTGAGCCTTAGCTTAGGTTGATCAGGGAATCTATCAAATACATTGAGGTTAATGCTGATAAATCCCAACCCTTATTAATTTTATACAATTAGCTTTAGTAGAATTCCTTCTTTTTATTATTACTTTAAGACTTAATTTGAAATACAGTAGTGGAAATATAACAAAGCCTGAACTCTATTAACCTAGTTATAAATCTGTATCCTCTTGCTTCTTTTAAAAATTGCTAAACATATTCAATATTTTAATAATGCTTGGAGCTTGGGCAACTCTGTATATGAGAACCTAACAGGTAGGTAAAACCAATTTTAAAAGAGAAAATAAATATATAAGATTCAGTGGTGAAAGAGAGACAATGGGAAAAGCTGGAAAATCAGCACTCAAAAGTGATTAGACTCTACTGAAAATTCATAGTGATTATTCCTGTATATTTTCCGTCCAAAATTATCACTGGCCTTAGCAACAGCTTTTTGAAATATGTGTTTCAGAAGTGTTCAGAGTTGGTGTAATATCCAGCCCTCAGAGCAGAGGGAGCATAGCTCAACCTAATAATTAATGCTGGTTGCAACTCTTATGGGCTGAGCAGCTCAGCTTTGGTGCTATCATATGATTTCTCACTACATGCAAATACTACTTCATTAACAGCAGAGATTTACCCTGCAGAGATTTATCCTTGGCCAACGAAACTCATATTTTGCCTTTCAGGAATATTTGTGTTAACAAAGTCTGTGGCACAAACCACAGAAATAAAGACATTTCATGGTGAGGATAATCGGGGACAGTTCTTTGCTCTTCAATGTCTATAGATTACGATTAGACCTGTTTTATTAGATATGCTGTCTTCCAAATTGAATATAAAGGTCTGAGGGAAGTATCAGTGGCTGAAGTTCCTTAGCATGAACTTTTTACCTGGGCAAACTAGTGGTTCCTGATAATCTTTACATTTATAGACTGATGCAAAGTCCTTTTTGAATTTGAACAAATTACCACCAATGCATATATTTTGGTTCAGCAGGATATATGTGTACAGTAGGCAGTGTGACTGACATAATTGTGTTTCAAATAGCTATTTTAAAAATTTTCTCTTCTTAATATTTTTATTTAAATGTACAGCATGCCACTGCATAATTAGCATGAAATTTTGATATTTTAAATTCCAATATCCCACACTAATCTGGCTATTGAATTGGTTTTACAATCACAAAAGGAATTTTAGGCATTAAGAATTAAATATATAGCATAAATATTAAATCCTTATGACTTCTGTCAAAATGTTAAACTGGTCTTTAAGCTAGGAGGCTATTTATTTATTTATTTATTTTAAATAGGCTTTTAAAACAGTGTAAGAATCACAGGAAGAACACTAATACTTAATATTTAATGAAAATTGTTAATATTTAAATGCAGAAATATATTTCCTGTTTCAAGGCAAAAATTAGAGCTCTATTAAAATAGACTAAAATTAAAATGAGTAACATAAATCGATGAATAGCCTCTATTCTAATAGCCCCTCATTGCTAAATATTTATTTAAAGACTAAAAACATTAAAATTATGTTATATACAAATTAACTTGTGTTTAATTATGAAATTCTTATTAATAGTTTCTGGACACTGAATATTTTGTAACTCAGCCTTGTATTGGCTGTGGTTACAGCTTCTCCTCAGACCAGAAACTTCCAAAAACATCTCACTTGGAAAGCAAATCATTTGGCAGTGGCAGAAACACACAGAAATGCTTTCTTAAAGTTCTCCTTTTATTTTGATTCTTGAAAAAAAGTAATATTTCATGTCTTTGGATCTCTCTAAGCAGTACAAAAGAGGAAAAGTTGGCTTTCTAGTGCATATATTTTGAACTGATCCCTTTTTTCTGGGTTTGTTTCTGTTCCTAGTTGTCAGGAGAGTCAAAATGTTTTTGATCTGCAGAACTTGAGCTGGAAAATATTAGTAGAAGATTTATTATGAGAAAGCCAGCATGTCATTCTTTCATTCTTTCCCTTATTGGCAGACATTTTCTGAAACATAAGACCATCTTTTTCATGTCTTCTAGCTGATGAGCAGACCAGCCAGACACACAGGACAGAAAAATCTAATTAATATTTTTTTTTTAATTAAAAGAAAAACGTGTTCATGCATGTGAATAAACTCCTCATATTCTGGAAGTTTTTTGTTGACTTCAAGCAAATTTGTCAAGCCCTGCTGGTGGCTGTGTATGAATACCCAAAGATCTTTAATCCACCTTTTTTACACAATTTGCCCTCTTCTGTTGTCAAATTCCTTGAAATGCTTCTGTGCAATTACATGTTTCAGTGCACAACACAATGCACACAGGTAGGGTATTCATAAATTCTCCTTTACTCGTGTTCCTCTTACCATGGCACCAAAGCTTGATATCATTCCTGAAGAAATTTGGGGAAGCTCTCAGTAACTGGAGACTGCACAGAGGGTGTCTGTATAGGAGGAAAGTCTTGTTTTTTGGCATCATGGTTCTGCTCTGCTGGACCCCAGTAGGATGTTCTAGGATCTGGCAGATGCAGGTGTTGATGGAGGTGGTTGGAGCCAGTTCATGACTGACTTCCAGCGGAGCCCTCTCTCCTCTAGAGGCACTGACTCTCATTGCAGCCCCCAGTCTGATCACCATGGCAGGACCTCTTGGCTGGAGGAGGAGTGCATAGAGGACAGCTCTCCTCTGATGGACCAAGCATGCAAAGCTGCTGGAAATGTAGGGTGTGGAGTCTTTTTCTCGTCACCTTCAGGCTAATGGATAAGGATCCCACAAGAAATATTCAGTCTTTGCTTTGTGTACAAATGATGTCCCCTAGATTGTATTCTAAATGCATCTCTTCTCTCACGTGTAACAGGGTATAATTTCTCATTGCTTCCTGACCAGGAGAAGCATGCATTGTACTCAGCTAAGACTGATGTGAACTGATAATTTTTCCAAATCGTCACCCAGAAAGAAGAGGATGGGAAAAGAAACATATTTATCTCACAAGGAGAGAGGAAAGCTCTAGAAATATAATGACAGGATAAAAAGAAAATAGCAACACTTATATAGTTAATAAGCATAATAAATTTAACATACAGTGAGAGAAAATAAATGTAACCATTTGATTTTTTAATAGATAGACTTCGTATTCAGTGAAATTTGAATATTTAAAAGATAATATTTCCTAATTAGCTCTTTCTGTAGCGCTTGGTAAGAATATTTAAGATTCTCATGCTGGGAAATATAAACCTGTGAGATTCAGGTGGCTGATAGACCTCACGGTGCTACTGAGTTCCTTCCGCCCCAGCGTGATGCTACAGTGAAGTCTCTGCATTCTGTCCCCACCTGGAAACGAAATCTAGCAGATGCCAGAGAAAGCTCTCCATGGTGTTTTATAAGTGGGTATTTTGCCTCAGTAAGGAAAGAATGAAGGAGATTTAAGACAAAGGCTGGCAAATGGAAATCCTGCTGTTGGTGACAGCAGCACAGCCATGCATGTGCTGAGCAGGGATAGGTGACACGTCCCTCCACTCAGCCTGAGGTGTCCTAACAGAAGTGGTCTGCAGAGACAGAAAAGGACCCAGGGACTGTGAGGAAGAGTTTTTTAAAACATTTTTCTCCTATTATTCCTTCCCCTAAGACAAACAAACTGTTGCTTTATGGTGGTTATGAAAACATATGAAAAATGGCAGCATATATTATTGAGTGGAGATTTTTCTGCCACCATTTTCTTTAAAAAGTAAATGTTGTTTTCACATTCGCTTATATATAGAAAGGAAATCAGTGTTATTAACTGAAAAATGCTTTGGAAAGCAATACTTTATGGGATCCTTTGCTGTAGGTACAGCATCTGAGCTAGATGCTCAGGCTACTTCTGTGATCAAGAGCGGTAGACCTTTCCAAAAAGAATTTCCTCTTCATCCCACCCCCAACCAGAGAAGCTCTCACTTTCCACTGAATTTAAGAGGAGCTTCAGCCTGCCAGCTTAGACCAGATGCTGAACTTCTAAGCAGTTAAAGTGAAGCGAGATAGTCCCACAGATAGTGGGTGGAATAAAAACGTCTGTGATAGAGATACTGAAGTTTTACAAGGAGATAGAATCAAGCAGAGTGGGCTTGTGTAGGCAAGTATATCGTTTATTCCAGATGGTGTTTTGCTTCAGTAAAAGCTGCAGATTCTCTTAAAGGCACTTCTGTGTCCCTGAATGTAGCATTTGAACAATTTGCAACTGATGTATTCATAAAATTTATAAAAGATATTACTAACAGAAGGATATATGGTGGATGTAATCAAGCACTGGTCTTGGCAGGACAGATGATGAAGGAGGAGAAATTGGTGTAACTACATCAGTACCAAGAGGACTTGGGAACACATGGCAAGCTGCAGCTGGGACCCCCTGAAGGAGGCAGTTAAATATACTCACTGGCCACAAATGCAGCTGCTTCTGGGACCAGTCGACATTCAAGAAAAATCTCTAGTGAACACACAGGACATTCTGGAGAAAATTCCCACTGTTTTGAGCACAGATTTCTGTAGAAATTATGCTGTCAACGCCTACAATAATTCCTGTCTGAAAAGTGTGTGTTTTGTAGAAAGTGCCTGGGGAGCATTTTAATTTGTTTTCCTATTTAAACAAAATTCCTCACCCATAACCATACACAAGGAATTTAAGAACTCAAATAACAGAACCTTCGCACACATGGATACACAGATACACTCACAACACACACTCAAAAAACATTTGGCCAGCTAACACATGATGTGCCTTTTAAGTATTTTGTTCCCAGAAAATCTAATGTCTTGAAAACCTTGCGTTCAACTTCAGTCCTGGGTTTCAACTGTGAACAAGAGAACGTGGGAAATTCCGAACGACATCCTTCTCCTCTTATTTCTTTTAAACAGTCCTTAATTTATTAGTTCTTTCCATCTACTTTCATGTAAAGAAAACATAGTAAAGAGAACTCCAAGACAGACATTGCAATCCTTCTATATTTCCATCCAAATTAGAGAAGAAAATTAAAATGAGGGAAGTCTTTCTCCCCCTCTGCACTGATGAGGCCACAACTGGATACTGCATCCAGTTCTGGGCTCCCCAATTCAAGAGGGACAGGGGACTACTGCTAAGAGTCCAGTGAAGGGCAACGAAGATGATTCAAGGATTGGAGCATCTCCCTTATGAAGAAAGGCTGAGAGAGCTGGG
>JAOTQQ010000001.1:190848392-190866966 GCA_026546715.1 Gallinago undulata | reverse complement strand
TCCCTTCCCTTCCCTTCCCTTCCCTTCCCTTCCCTTCCCTTCCCTTCCCTTCCCTTCCCTTCCCTTCCCTTCCCGTTCTGTATTTCCAGTTGGCTATGTGCTTTGATCTGCTCTACAGCATAGGTCCAAACATGAACCCTCACCAGCACAGATGGTGCGAGAGTGAACTGAAGTGCTGGTTTAAGAGGCTGGATTATGGTGGGACTTACTTATGCCTAAAATACTATTGAAACTTTGCTTTTAGAGAAATTCTTAACTGTAAGACTCAGTTCTGCAGTTGGTCTTGAGCTGCTGAGAAATTTACGTATTTTGAGTGCAAAGACCTAACTGAGAGGTCAGATTAAGTTTCTTGGTGATTACAGGATATAAGCATGCTTCTTAAACCTTCTACATTGTTGTTACTCATGTCTCCATCTTTTTCCAAATAAAATGTTCAGCACTGTCACTACACTTCCTGACAAAGAGTCCCTCTCTAGCTCTCCTGTAGGCTCCCTTCAGATATTGAAAGGCCATTTCCATTCTATCTTTTAATACTGTGATGCTATAAAATCACTGTTTCCAGAGATGAGCTGCACTTCTTCCATTGAGTTCCAGTCAAGAAAATGTTGAAGAGTGTTGACACCCCATCAGAGAAGGCTGTAATGGGAGAGGAAGCTTCTTCACTATTGACTACTTGAAATGGACATCATACCAAATAACAATCTCAGTTTGTACAGAGAATATGATTAAATATTGGGTATTATAAATCTCTGAGAAGTAGACATTTAAACAATGAGTTCGATTTTAGAAGATTCATGTCATTCAACAGTAACTGGAAACAATTTCCACATTTTAAAACAGAGTTATCTTGAACTGCTTTCCCTCACAGAACTCACAAGTTTGTATAATCCTAAATTTTCTCAGGAAACCCTTTATTATCTTATAGGCAAAGGCAGATGAGACAGCTCTTTAATGCATTCACTAGATCTCACACTATTAGAGCTATTAGAGCAATGTAAATAGTATAGGAGTTCATCATTAATTTTAATGTACTTCAGATCTGGGGACCCAAGAGCATGACACTGCCACTTTTGAACAACACTCTGTCAGAGATGTATTTGTAGTTTGAAATTATTTCCATTGCAGTTTACTTTGATTTAATATTATTTTTACATTTATGCATTGTGCCATAGAATGACATGAAGATATGTTAATCCATAGAGTCTGTTCCAAGTCTCTTAATTATCCAGTTTTATTGTTAATGTCTGAAATCTGCATAAATTTATCTTGAAGTATAAATCTGCAACATTCAGTAATATTGTCAAAATTACTTCTGATCTATAAATGTTTTCAGCTAGAAAAAGAACCTTAACAATCTCTTTACTTAAGTCAAGCTTTAAAAAATGTGCTTCATTAAAACAAAAGTTTTCAAAGATCCATGGCCTGGAGGATTCCTTTTTGCAACATCCATAGCTCTTAGGACAATGTGTTATACTCAGATCCATGGCTATGGGTTTGGGTTTGAAAATGTTGTAACCTTGATCCACCCATTATGGTCTCAGTGATAGACCTTTGTGCCAGAAGAGAAATTATGATGCACAAAAGGCTCACGGGTACACAGAAAGGTGGCTACAGTTGATGAACGTTGACAAAAAAAACCCACAAGAAAAGGCTTTTAGAAAGGACCTCTGGTAAAAGAGAGAAAAGGGAGAAAGAAAGAAGTCAGTATGTTATTCAGCTTTGCTGGATTCCTATAAACTTTCTCTTAAACCCTTAGAAGTAAACATCTAAGTAAGATGATCAGAGGGCTGGAGCACCTCTCCTATGAGAACAAGCTGAGGGAGCTCAGGTTGTTCAGCCTGGAGAAGAGAAGGCTCTGGGGAGACCTTATAGCAGCTTTCCAGTACCTTAAAGGGACCTGCAGGAGAGATGAGGAGGATTCTTTGTCAGAGAGTGCAGTGACAGGACAAGGGGCAATGGTTTTAAACTGGAATAGGGGAGATTTAGCTTAGGTATAAGGAAGAAATTCTTTACAGTGAGGGTGGTGAGGCACTGGAACAGGTTGCCCAGGGAAGTTGTGGATGCCCCATCCCTGGAGGTGTTCAAGGCCAGGCTGGATGGGACTTCGAGCAACCTGGTGTAGTGGGAGGTGTCCCTGCCCATGGCAGGGGGGTTGGAACTGGATGACCTTTAAGGTCCCTTCCAACCCAAACCATTCAATGATTCTATGATTCTATGACATGACCCCTGTTTAAGACTGCTGAACATTTTATTTGGGGAAGGGAAGGGAAGGGAAGGGAAGGGAAGGGAAGGGAAGGGAAGGGAAGGGAAGGGAAGGGAAGGGAAGGAAGTCTAGTGGGAGGTATCCCTGCCCATGGCAGGTGAGTTGGAACTTGATGATGCTTAAGGTGCCTTTCAACCTGAACAATTCTATGATTCTATGATAATTTTGTTTTAAGGAGCAAGAGGCCAGTTGTCCACATGCCAATACCCTCCTCTATGCTATTTTATGTTTTTTCCTGAGCCTGTTTCCCTTTTATTTCTTCATCCTTGAATGGAACTTCAAAAAAAAAAAAAAAAGAAAAAAAGAGAGAAAGAACTAAGCATTAATACAAACTAACTATATCCAACAGCTTTTTCCTTCCCTTGTCTGTCTCTTCTTTTGCTCACTTACATCTAAGTTACTTTCCAATTCCAACAACTCATAAAAATACTTTTGAGTCCCATAGGACATACTCAATTTGTAAAGTTTCGCTCTTGTGTAAGTATTTGGTGGATTTCTTGCCTTAATCTCCCATCTCCATTGCTAGAGAAGCAAGTAAAAGACAATGCAATAGTATTAGTACTGAAGGTGATTTTGACAGAAAGCCCATGAATGCTTAGCCAGTTAAGTGAGCATTTGTAAAAATTGAAAAAGTGGGAATTATTGCAACAAGCTGAACTGGCTCTTGCAATCCTGTTTCTTATGACTTCTAAGTTTCCCCTGTGACTTTGTGTGGCTTTATGCTCTCTTTGCTGGGCATTTGTGACCACAGTAGGAGAAGATACCACTTGATGTCTTAATTCCTTCTAGCACTGTTCCTAAGTCCCACTTTGCCATTATGGGACATCACTCTTCAGTGTGGAAATAAAGAAACAGATACTGGAAGAATAGAAAAAACTTAATTTCTTTGTGTACTGTGTCTCCTTTTATCCCGTATTTTTCCACTTCTACTTCCTCCTTATGTCTAAGACTCTTCTTATGCCTGTGTACAGGATTCCTACAGAAATAAAAAAGGCAAGAAAAAAAAAAAATCAAGTGTCTTCTGCTGCCACTGTTATGGAACTGCTGTATACAGGAGAGAAAGGATAAAAAAAAAAAAAAAAAACCACACCAAAAATTTCAATGGAATTTATTGGTATGAGTATCTTCCTGAGCTGAACTGAAACTTTCACAGTCACAGAATGGTAGGGGTTGGAAGGGACCTCTGGAGATCATCTAGACCAACCCCTCTGACAAAGCAGGGTCACCCTGAGTAGGCTGGACAGTAATGCATCCAGGTAGGTTTTGAATATTTTCAGAGAAGGAGACTTCACAACCTCTTTGGACAGCCTGATCCAGAGCCTTTCTTCTGTTTCAGGCAAAAACCATTTTACCTGTAAAAGCTGTAAAGCTGCCAGGTCTGCACACTAGGTTTATGAAGCCCAAATGAAAGGGTTTTAAGAGAGAAAAAGGAATTATTTTTTTTTCTTGGAAATATTCCTCCCTCACTAAAATAGGCTGACTCCTTCCTTCCTGACTGAATAAACCACAGTACTTGAAGATTTGCAGAACTTCTAAAATCACAGTCCCCAGTGTAAGCCAACATCAAGGCATCACGTTTTTGATTTAGTTACCGTATCAAAGAGTTTCTCAACATGATTCTGTTATGTTGTTTTCCAGACGGGATGGAGTTCTGTGAAATCTCTGTTCTTTTTGTGCAGCTAATCTTGCCTTATGACTCAGAGGCTGAAAGCCCTAAATAACGTTGATAATCCTCTGCAGTCTCTTTTCAGTCTTAGAAATGCCTTTCCTCTAATGAAACATGTTATAAGCTTTGCAGAAGAGATTCCATGATTGTTTTTGATACGATACCTTCACTCCATGCTTACTGACATTGCAAGTCATTCTCCTGATTTGTATCATAGGGAAGGATTTAGAAATCCAGACTTTGCATACATTAAATAATCTGTATATAACAAAAACTATAATTTTCAGAACCCACAGAATATTTGCCATGCAAGCCTAGTTGCTTTCTCTGTGAAGTACATAAGGAATTCATAGCTTGGTCAGAGACACCTACCTTTAGGTGTCTACATGTGAACTTGAAAATAGATACTTAAACTTTCCTTACAGACAATGAAGACCTTCCTAAACATAGCTGATTACTGCCATCTGAGATACCAAAAAACAACCAAGATATCTGTAGATGCTTGGCAGATGGGACACATGACCTTAAGAAGACACATAGCTTCGGACACAGCAACTGGAGGCTAGGCAAGATACCTACGCTGACTACACTCAAGTGATCTCAGTGAGATCACAGACACTTATCTGTTATATAGGCACCTACATGTAAACCTAAGATAACTTAGTCCCAAACTGATTCCCATCCCCATCTGCGTTTGGCTCTGTTCACTTGTTTTAGTGCCATTTCAGAAGGCTGGTGCCTATCTGCTGCTGAAGCAAGGCATGGATCCTGCTGGAGCTGTGTCATATCTGCCAGTTGTCTCAGGTACCCTAGATGCATTTCGGATACCTGTGCACGACAACGGAGTCAGCCCATCAGGTGCATGCCTGGCATTGCTTGTGTGCTCTCTGTGTCAATGGCATTGCTCTAACAGCTGTAGAAGACAAGAAGATGTCTCTTGATCTATTAAGGCTTGTGCAGGGAATAACTAAGCAAATGCTAAACTCTGTGTGTGTTAGTTAAAAATAAAATTTACTACTCTGTGCATTTAGTGTTATACATTGTAGTGCAAAACAGCTCTTCTAATTAATATGCTGAAACACTAATTATCCACTGTGCATTTTCTATGGGGCTGTGATCTGTAGGCCCCCAGTGAAGAGGGTAGAATTTTCCTGTGCCCCTAGTCAAGTGTGCTGCCAGTAGCTGTTCTCTACCTTTTGGAATGAGCCGTGAAAAGCCCCACGTTGAAGATGCAGACTTGCACGCGCACACACACACATGCACAAGTGCTATCCAGCTGGGGATAGATCAGACTTTATTTTACTTCCCTAATTCAATTAAGTTTTCATTTGATTGTTCTTTTTTTTTTTTTTTTTTTTTTTTTCCTGACAGATTGTGCACAGGAGCAACTGTGTAACCAACAGTCAGTGACACAAGTAACCTTCATGACATAAGGAACATGTTACAGTAACACACATTTTTAAGAGCATGTGCTAACTTAGGAAATTTGTTTTATCTTGAGTTCCTCCTCAGCAACGTTTAAAAAAAAAAAATCGGTTTTCTTCTATAAGCTCATTGAAAAAATATTTTTCCTTTTTCTCTCTCTTTTTTTTTCTTTTTAGAGATTAAGGCAGCAAACCATTAACTTTCTGCACTAGCTGGTGAAATGCTCATAAAAATGTCTAAGTATCTAGTGACCCTATGGTCTCAGAGCTGCAAATAGTCTGTACATAATAGAATTGCATTATAAAAGCTATTTTTGTTATGAAAAAACTCTATATGTATGCATAAATTATTTATATTAGTAGCTGCAGTTTAGGATTATGAATATTCATATCTTCAGTGACGCTTAACCTGGAAAAAGTTGGTTTTTTTGTTCCATAAAATATATGATCAAAGGATACCTATCAGGTTACATTATCCAAAGGACTTTCTGAGTTCTTTTAGGTCATGGAAGAAGTTCAGCCTTATGAACTTAAAGGGGATGGAGTCTTATAAATAGCAGTTATATAAGATCTGGAAGGAACCTAAGGAAGAGAAGTATCAGTCAAGAAAGCTGAACACCCACCTCCATTAGAGGGTTATTCAGCTAAACTAACAGGTTTGGTGTCTCTTCTAAGGTAGTTATCTGGCTTTAGTCTTTCCTCTTGCCAAAGACAA
This sequence comes from Gallinago undulata, assembly GCA_026546715.1. Lineage (NCBI taxonomy): Eukaryota > Metazoa > Chordata > Aves > Charadriiformes > Scolopacidae > Gallinago > Gallinago undulata. Next base: position 190,860,898 of record JAOTQQ010000001.1, on the reverse strand, counting down.
GTTGTTAAGATGTATGACTGAATTTCTGACTGGAGGTCTTCACAGACACCTTGCTCTGCTGCAGATACTGTCACTGCAAGGCATTCTGATTTTAAGGGTATCAGGGCAACCCAATCCAGACTGAATGGCTAAGACATCTCATCGTGAGCCCTTGACACCTGGTGCCCTCTCTTTATTGTCCTTGTAGGGATCCCAGCTGACGCGTTGGTCCACAGGACTTTAACAAGCATGTGTACTTGTTCCCAGCTGAATGAAGGATGGGTGTATTCCCGAGCCTGGTCCTCCTGGAGCAATGATAGGCCAGCTGTCCCTGGGTCTTTTATACTGTTCTATGCATAAGTAAGAAACTAACCTTTCCCAAGCTGTCATCATGCCATCATTCACAAGCAGAGGCACCCTATACTTTAAGGTACCGGATGCCAACAGGGAAGTGATGAGCATGTCTTTGTCTGTGAAAAGAAGGATCACTGAAAATGTCCCATACTTTCTGGGAAGATTTGTATCTTTAGAACTTCATAAACACACCTGCATTCACTGGTGTTTGTGTGTTTGAGCTTGCAATTTATAAGGGACACCTGTTTTTATTATTTGCTTTAGAAGAAAACACTACTGATCCTCTGTTTTTAGAACATGTGGGTAACTATGCACAGAATACAGCTAATTTGCTATATGGATTATATTGATTCTGCACCTTTAGCAGGCCATCTTAATTTGGTGGGGGATAAATAGCATAATTAATTAGTGACTGTTTCTATCCATAAAACTAAGCGATTGGTTTCAGATCACCAGAGACTGCAGTGCTCTTTAAACTCCTTACAGTTCCAGGCTGTCTGAATACAAGTCTTGAAGTACAATCGTGCCTCCATTTCATATGAAATGTTTTCTGGGTGCTTAACCTGCATCACTTTTGCATGGCTAGAAGCATGAGAAATGTCTCAGTTCAAACACCTCTCACACCTCACCTTTACAAAAAAAACAAAAGTCAGTGGAGAAAGGCCCAGAAACCAAGACCCCTCCTCCCAGTGGGACTGTACCCATGAGTGGGGAGACCACAGGTGCAGGTTCCCCCTTTGGCATGTTTTCTCTCTACCTTCACCCTTTTGTTCCTGTGTGGAAGCCTGGCTTCATCAGAGACAGAGGGGGAGCCCCTGAAAACCATTTCAGATCCTTACCTGTGATTCTCCCCTACACACGAGAAACAGTTCTTCATCCAAAACAATGTATTTATACAGCAAAAGTTTTGGTTTACATGAACCAGCATTTTCCAGAAAAAAGATATTTTGCTGAAAGGTTCTCATCTCACTCTAATAGCAATATTGTATAAATTACGAAACTACAGGCCAAATGCCTGTCCACAGCAGGATTTCTATCTCTGTATATTTTCCAGCTCTTTGTTCAATGTAGTCCTGGAAATCAGATTTCCCAGTTGTCTTTGAGATTGCTCCTGCCTTGCAGACTTCACTCATTTTCATCTCCTCATTCCAAAATTTATCTTTTCTTAATTTCATCTCATCACTTAATTTGTAACTATTACATAGGTTCATAGCTAATGGTTAGAATGTCAATACAATATCATGCTGATAAGATTGACAGTATCAGGGCACATTACTCCTTTCTAAATATCTTCCCTTGCCCTTTGTAAAAATTAATTTATGGCTGATTGGGGATGTCAGGCTCAGCAGCAATGCCACACAGCTACATCATGTTCTGACTCCTGGCCGGCTTGGCTTATTAAAGCCTTTTAAAAACTTGGCATCAACCTGTACTGGAGCTGTGAATCTCTCTGTCATAGCAAAACAATCTTTCTGTCAATTCTGTTGATTTTAAAATGAGACTGGTCTGATCAGACCTTTCACATATGGAGGCGCACAGCTGGTTCTGTTGCTTTCAAATGCTTCCAGAAATATGCCCACTGGGGCTTCATGGGGCTGAAGGGAAAATGTTATCTCATGAAACAATTTTACCTTCTGAGGTGAGATATATAAGCTGGTAGTGACAGCTCTGTAGAAACAACAGAGGTAAAATATGCTACAAAGATTTTCAGCATATTCATATTTAATTACAGTAGAACTTAAATTTTATCCCCTTTGGGAAAAAAAAAACAACAACAACAAACAATCAAGAAAAAAACCCAACCATAAACTGACTGAATGAAGTCTCCTTGTTTGTGAACCTTTAAAAGAAAACTGCTGTTGACTGATAAAAGCAGCTCAACCAGGATTTTAGTTACTACAAATGTTCTTCCACTTTCTATTCTGTATGGTTGACAGATGATTCTGGATTTGCTCCATGCTGCATTAATTGCAGGATTATGATTTAAGCACAGTAGCTTTATTTTCTACTGTTGTGGTCACAGTGTAGGCTGAGGTTATTTTCCAAGGGAGTACATACATGTATGAGTGTGTGCATGTGTACTGGCATGATGTTCATAGTAGGGATGTTAAGGTTGTCTCTTGTACATCTTAATTTATTAATATCTCATCTTTAACTAATGTATTCCAAATACTCAGCAACAGAATCTTTCTTCAGCACTTGGGACTAGTGCCCTGGGAAGCAGCTAACTGCTGACCAGCTTTGAAAAACATATTGAAAAAACAATAATATAATACCCCTGACATTTCTTGAGCAGGAGGGTCTGCCTCTATTTATGCTGTGTCCTTGTGAAGCACCTACTGGTGGTTCCATGTATAGCAAGAGAGATGATTATTTGACTAAAAGTAGTCCTTGTTGTTTAGAGAGAAGCAGAAATTTCTGGTCAGATTTTATGTGATTCTTGATCTTAGACTGAAAGACCTTAAGCTCAAGTCACTGAGAGATGGGATGCCATCCAGAGGAACCTGAACAAACTTGAGAAGTGTGCCTGTGAGAACCTCATGAGGTTCATCAAGGCCAAGTGCAGGGTCCTGCACCTGGGTTGGGACAACCTCCAGGATCAATACAGGCTGGGGGATAACTGGATTGAGAGCAGCTCTGCTGAGAAGGACTTGGGGGTACTGGTGGATATGGTTATTTGTGATGACAAATGCTATAACTCTGAACGTTCCTCCCTTTCCTTCTTCTTCCCCCAGCTGTATATACTATACATCACATGGCCTGGAATATCCTTTTGGTCAGTTGGGATCAGCTGTCCCAGCTGTGTCTCCTCCCAGCTTCTTGTGCACTCCCAGCCTACTACTCACTGGTGGGGTGGTCCTTGACTCTTCATCAACAAACTAGTGTGCTAACATAATTTTCATCCCAAATCCAAAAAATAGCACTGTAGGAGATGCTTGTATGAAAGTTATGAAAGCTCATATGAACTATATCTCAACTAAACCCACAACAAATTTCCATAAGTAAACACAGATTCATAGACTTGCTATAGTTCCATCAAACAGAGAAGACAGGTGAGGAAAGATTTGCCCTACCATCTAAAATGCTCTACACATTCTTTTGTAGATGTTTTTGTTTGTTTGTTTGTTTTTTTCTCAAAACCATTGAAAAACAGTTGGTTGATAGATATGACTACTCCCTCTGAGATAATATTTTCTTAATTCAGGAGCTAAATTAAACTCAGACTTTTGATTAGGGATTCTCTAACTTGAATCTTTAACTTGAAGAACTGATAATATAATTCCCAACTTTGTCACCTCTGCCAATAAAATACAGGTGCACAGTTTTCCGAGTACCCACAGGGTTACTGATATTTTCTAATATATAAGGGTTTGGGTTTTTTTCAGAAGACATGAGATATTTATTCCAAGGGTGATGGAGGGGAGGACACCTATTACTATTCTTAATGTATTGTCCTTCAGTACATTGCAGGAATATTGGTAAACATTATGCTACAACTCAAGCAACATGCAGCTTACCAAGACAAACTTGAATTCTGCCTTATAACTAGGGCTCACATCCCAGGGTTTAGCTTACACATACTTTGAGCAATTTCCCCTGAAGGAGGAGATTCTCATTGTCTAACTCCTACAGGATGAATGGCTGGTTGTGGTGCAGTTTGACAGATCCCTCACTCAACCTCTTATCTGTAGCAGTACAAGAAATGTTTCCAAGTCTAATACGGAGGTGGCAGGTAGACATTAATGAACTCACACACCACTATTTCAGAGAAGCATGACAGCTTACAGACTACTTGCTTTCCACAGGAAGTTCTTCCTCATAAAGCTAGAACTAGCCTAGCTTGCCTTTTTCTGATGTGGGTTTTGTCTTCCTCCTTGACCTTTCAGAGATATTCCAGGCTGATCTTGCCAGCTCTTCTGTTGCTTTGGGAAGCAAAGGAGAATGTATGGCCAGGAGAGGAAAAGCAAACTTTGGAAGGGACCTTTCTAGAAGAAACTGGAGTGAAAAGACAGTTTTCAGGCACTCTGACGACCCAGCTTGCACAGAATAACAAGTTTCTTATTGTTCTTGGAGCTCTCCTTTTTGGGTTTCAGGGCAAATATAAGAGACTCAGGAATTTCTTTTTCATGTGGATGACAGATGGGTAGTGGCAAACAGGTTGTAATGGAGGAAAGACATGACAAATGAGGCAGCTAAGGTTGTTCTCTACAACTCTCCTTAGCATCTAAAAAGCATAGTAGTTCAGAGAGTGAGTATAATGTAGTTCCTAGTATATTAATGGAGAAAGTACATAATAAAATAATGGATCTAACTGGAAAGTGTCAATTCCACTCCACACTATGTTCTGAGGTTTCAGAAAAAAAGGACTAAAGCTTATGAAGTCAAGCTGGCTATCTTTTTGTTTAATCTTCATTTGTCTATTTATCTGTTACCTTACTGATAGCTGAGGTAACAGGCCATTTTCAAACAAATTTAACAGAAGAGTTAAGGTATCAAACTGTGACATTACATTATGTTGAGCTGGATAATGGAAAGAGTCCTTACAGGTAACAGCAGTTAACACATTGCTTTTCATCACTGTGAAGGTCCGAAGGTCAAATTGCTTTGCACCTACTTCAGGCAGCACTTGTACGCATTTAAACTGGTGAAAATATCTTTTGCCTGCCCAGAGACAGAAGGGAAAAAGATCAGGGGGGAAAAAAAAGATGCAAGCTCACAGCAACCCTGGCTGCATGAATTTGCAGTTCCTGGAACATTTTGCTTCCTTGGCTTTAAAATGAAAATAAATTAAAATCTTTCAATTTTGGAATGCACAAACACATATATGACACACGTGTATGGTCCAGGAATAAGAACATAAGAAAAGCTGTACAGGATGAAATCAAATGTCCAGTTAGGACTGTACTCTGTTTCCGGCAGTGACCAATGGCAGATGCCTAAGGAAGAATACAGGAAAGGGTCAGGACACAATGGTATCTCATCAGAGCTCTTCCTTCCTGCAAGGACAGCTCTTGGTGGATTCCTCTCTTTGCTTTCTCAGTTTGTTTCTTGGTCTCATACAGAGTTTACATCCAGGTCATATAACAAAAAGGTCCACAAAGTCAGTGTGTACTGTATGAAAAAGTGGATTTTCTCTTTTTTTTTTTTGAATATCCCACCTGCTGGCTTCAGTTAGTGACTCCTAGTGCTTGTACAGAGGGTACAAGTGTGAACAGCGATTCCTTATTGGCTTTTCCAGTCTACTCATTATTTTCCAGACCATTCTGGTATCACTTGTGAAGGTCTCTCTTCCCTGTAGACTTTTGTAGACAAAAACTTTTTTAATAATTTGGACTTTTTGGTTTTACAACAGTCCCTATGCTAGAATGTTGGCTAACATGGTGTTCAGTAATATGTATAAAAATTATGTGGAGATGAATGCAAATTGAGAAAAAGCTCCACACAAGCATCTGTAGCCAAATATATAGACTCAACTGTATTTTTTGGAAATTCCTTTATGTATTCTTTCAGTCAGCTATTAGGAAATGATACAATACAATAGCTATCTGGTCTGGATGAATGAAATAACTGAAAGACCAAGCTGCAGCCAATATGTAAAATGCAAGAATAATTTGGTAAAGAGAACAGTACATATAAATTTCTATTAAATCAATTTAAAAATTGTTACCATAAATGTGAATGCCAAGTTTTAATTTCACTCATAGTCCAGGCATGATGAGACAAGGATTAAATTCTACGGATTGCAGTTCCACTTTATTTTGACTGGCAAAGTAGAAAGCAGAAACTGCTGAGTACATTTTAAACAAGTGCCAACTGCACATTAAAGTTTTAGATGTAGAAACCTGCTTGCTAAAGCTGGATAAGGACTACTAAAGCTTTTTTTACACAGCCTTCTTATTGGTCTCTAAATAAGATTTTTACATAGTTCACCATTGTGTCGTTTTAAAGAATTAGTGTTTCAAGCATAAGAAAATGTTTTGCCTTCAGAATGAGGCACATTTCTTTCTTCGGTGCTTGTAGAGAAAAACAGAATTTTTTTTGTTAATTATTTACAAACCATTTATAAGCCAGGATTTTCAAGCCTTAAAATGGTTAGAAAATACCATTGAACAACTTCTTTTATATCCTTCTGGTATTTGCACGGAATGGATAGTACAGACAGATCCACGTGAGGTGTATTGTTTCCCAGAATGCCCTTCAGTTCTTTTGAATCTGATCTAACTTCAGGATGAGAAGGTCAGAGACTCACTGTAAGAGAGGCAAGTGATTTTTTTTTGTCTCTCACATTATCTGTACACTTACTGACTGGCAGAATATATCTGGAAGACTGTTGTTGATAAAAAAACCCAGTGTAATCTTACAAAAAAAAAAAACCTGCTGATTTTAATTTCAGGATGGATTGCATCCCAAAAAAATGTACCAAAAGCTTTTTTTTTCTTGAGCCACTGCTATGTTCCAAGAGTGCACTAAGTGCATGCAAGTAGTTATTATTTCCTGTAGTGAGGAGATAGTCTGCAAAACACATATCACTATCCTAGTTACATCTGCACACTCTGCAAATCTCAAAAGCATTTTTCAGAGGCGCTAAGCTGGCCCTGAGAAGGTACTCTGACACAACATAAGGATTGGTGTCTGCTCACTATCTATGGGCATTGTCATGTATGTGTTAAAACAATCAAGGAAATTGGTGCTCATACCCATGTTACCACTGAAAAATTGACCAACATTTCACAGAATCATTGAAAACCTCTAGGTCTTCCAAACTCCTGTTCAAGGTCAGACTTGTTTCAATGCAAAATAAGGCTGATAAGGCCTTGGGCAAGTTTTAACATCTCCAAGGATAGATATTACCAAACCTCTCTCAGAAGCCTATTCTTGTGCTTAACCACTCTCATCGTGAATATTTTTTTCCTTAAGTTCAGTTTTTGTTGCTATAATATCTAATGTCTTTGCACAGCAAAAGAGTGCACCTCCTAAAAGTCTGGCTCTATCTTCTCTGTAGTTCCCCTTCAGGTACTGGAAGACTTCAGCTAGATTCTCTCTCGTGCATCTTTTCTCTGTTCTTAACAGACCCACTTTCCTCAATTTCTCTTTACTGCATGGGGAGGAAGGGCTTCAGACCCCAAGGTATGTTCCCACTTTGTTGATCCCTCTTCTTTACTGGGACATTCAAAACTGGAAATAATACTCCAGATGTGGTCTCGCAAGTGTCAAACAGAGGGGAATAAAAACTTTTCTTGCCTTATTGATTACACTTTAGCCGATACAGTGCTGGATGTGGTTGGTCTTCATTGCTGATAAGGCAACACTGCTGTTCAATCTCCTCTCTACCAGGACTGCCTAGTCCTTTTCTTTGGAGCTGTTTTTTAGCCAGTAAGTCTCCATCCTGAAATACTGCACAGAATTATTCAATTTCAAGTGCAGGACTTTATATCTGCCTTTGAACTTAAGTTCTTGTCAGCCCATTTTTTCATCTTTTTGAGAGCCCTTTGATGGCAACCCTCGCCTCCAGGATATCAACTGTTCCCAGCAATTTGGTATCTTGCAGACATGCTGAGAGTCTGCTCTGTCCAATGATCCAGGTCATCGGTGAAAGTGTTAAACAGTACCAGCTCTTGAGCAGTTCTAGTCATAACTAGTAACTGGTGTTTGAACTAACTGCCCTTTAAGAGAGGGTCCGCTGTATTTTACTCCTTTTGTAGGTTATATTTTGACAGGCTGGCTACAGGGCTACTATGAGAGAATATCCTAGAGTCAAGATAAATGGCATCTACTGCTCTGGCTCAGTCTCCTGAGCTAGTCCCTCAATCTTGAGATCTGTCCTTCGAAAATCCACATAGGTTGTTTCCACCAATCACCTTGTGTCCTTCAAGTGCCTGAAATGTCTTCTGTAAGGACTTGTCCTATGACATTTCCAGGGACTGATGCGAAGCGACTAGTCCATGGACTTTCTTTCTGGAAAAAAGGAAACTATTTTGCATCTTCCTGACTTCTGTTGAGGATGGACATAAAGTCTGACTTTTTCCAGACATTGAGAACATCTCAAGATCACTACAGCTTTTCAAAGATGATAGAGATGAACTTCACTATCACATCAGCCAGCGTTCTCAGCTCTCTCAGATGCATCCTGCATTCCAAGGTCTTGTGTGAATCCTGCTTATTTACAGGTAGTGACTAATTATAGTTCCCCTTATTAGAGTGGATAGCACTTCTCCTGTGAGGTATTTCTGTCTTCTAGCTTTTTCTATGGTAGACCCTGTGTATCTCTGAGCCAAGTGAAACAATGATGCTTACACAGCCACAACAGAGACTAACACTTGAAAATGTCATATTTTGCCTCTTTATTTTATTAAAAAATCTACTTGATCAGACAATAATATTTACAGCGTGGTGATATCAAATACTATGACATGACTATGCAGAAGAAGTAGTATTAGCCTATGAAAGTGCAATGGCTTTTCTCCTATTCACATCCAGTGCACACTGCCAGAGAAATGAAATCTCGTCTCATGTGACCTGAAGATATATCAGTTTTATACCTAACTATAATCTACACACACACAACTCCAGGAATAACGATTCTAATAAATCTACCTTTCATTAATAAGTGATGGAGGTTGCTTTCATAGTACGTCTGATATAACTCTTCCCTGAGAGTAAATACAACCCTTTATATCCCACTGCCTTTTTGTATTGGTGTTGCCAGTGAATGGTTCTGAAATTGTTACATGCCACTACTAGTACCAGCGGGATTTGTGGAATGAGTGAAGGCAGGTTTTAACTAATCCATGTGGATTTGAATGTCCTTGCTTCTCTTGTTATTTTGTTGGGTTTTTTTAATCATTCATTCCACAGGCAATTCCAGATCCTATAGCCATTTGTAAATCCCACAGAAATGCCTCACAAGTTCATTCAGAGAAGACTGAGGAGAAAAATAAATAAATAATAGAAATTCCTACAGTTCCTTCCTTCCTTACCTAAAGGATTTGCATTTTATTTATTTTTTCTTTTTTTTTTTTCCACTTTATTTTAAGCTGGTTTTACCAATGGGTCAACCATCACAGTTATTTCATAATTTAACGTTTCTTCATCAGCAAGTTTCTCCTTGTTTTCAGTCAGCATTTAGTTTTTAATTATTTCGTTTACTTGTTACTATGTCCATCACATGAGTCACTGAGAAAACTGGGCTCCTCCTTAGAAACACACCCACAGAAATGTCTGTATGTCTTAAATATCAATTGGCTAAACTGATGTTAGACTGGGCATTAGGTCTCCTCTATAAATTCAACCTTTCTCCTCCTACTTTTTTCTCCATAATGCTTTCTGAGTAGGCCATATCTATTGAGAGATACTTAAGTAAGGACACTCAGTTTCCAGAAGAATACAAGTTCACAAATCTGGTGAACCATAAAGCCTTTGTGTCCTTCATAGTTCAATGTAGATCCCTTGAAGCCTTGTGAGCAGGATCAAAAAGAGATCCCTCTGTTTGCTAACACCCTATTTGCAGGTCTTTGTATCTGGCTCCTATACTTTTCCCTCTTTTTGGAAGGAATTGTTTTTGACAGTCTACTCATCAGGATGATTAGTAGCACATACAAAGCAGTAGCAAACCACCAGCTCTTAACTTTTATTAAGAAAATAAATTACCCTAGAAGGTAGGTTAGCATATACTGACAGAAAACATCAATCATAGTTTGTTCAGGGGAAGACAAAGTGCAGATGAGTGAGACAAAGTTGAGTATTTGGTGATGAGGAGAAATGGAGGTTGATAAAATTTGCTTGATGCTTCTAGGAAGGGAAGAATTCTGAGTGCAGCTACAGCCAAGATCTGTGAATTATGTGTTTCCTACTCTACTGCTTCCAGAGAGAAAAAGAAGAAGAGGAGAAAAGTCAAGGTCCTGCAAAATGCTGAGATTAGAGTTCACACCTTTAACCACTGGGAATTGTAATTGCAGGCTAAGAGTCCAGTACACAGATCTTCCACCAGCTATGTGACTGGTCAGGATTCCTGGAAAGAACAGGATAATTCATATTGTTTCTGCTCTGAGACATATCTTTTCACATGCAGTCCACCTGCCTTAACCCTTACCAGGAGTATTTTTGCAAGTCCCATTCATACAATGAGTTTGGCGAGGCTCAGTTCTGACTTATTCCTTGCAAAACCAACATACTGAATTTATATTACTTAACAAATTTCAGTGACAACAGCAACTGCATTGGCCAAGAAGACTAAGCAAATTTGTATGTTCCCCACAGATCAGGACTGAGTCACGGTGATGGGACAATACCTATAGGAAGTTAGCGTTGCTGCTGCATTATAGATAAACTCTGAATTTCATTTTCCAAGTATCACTTTGGCTTTACCATCTACTAGTAAAGTCACACAAGACTTTAGAGAGAAATGTTATTGCCTCATGCACTTTTATATGCAAAACTCATTCAGTATAAAATATCATTCCACAAAATTAAATAGCTATATTAAATGGTTCAGTGATCCTTGCAGAAAATTCCTAACAAGATCCTGCATTGTTTAAGATTTAATTCTATCAGTTATGACTGTTTCATTTTTTATCTTGCTGGAAATGTTATTTTAGAAACAGGAAGGTTTATACATCAAAGCTTTAGTTCCACCTTTTCTAGTAAGATCATAAATGTCCTGTTTGTTTCCAGCTGCCTTTCAAACAATCAGAGCATACTTTGCTTTCCTAGTATTTTTAAAATTGTGGATAGGAAACTTGATATTCAAGAAATTGTCCCCAGAATGACAGGTGGGCTTTGAATATGTTTTGTTTCATCAACATTTAGTGAGAGAAAGAGGAAGAAGCCTCTGCACAAACACAAATCAGGAGAATATATAAAAGGACAGCAGTAGGAACAGAAAGTGCACTGTGAATACAGAGAGAGATCACCTTCCTTTCTTGTGAAATACAGCAGAATGTGAAATAATTGGCTTACTTTGTATGAGAAAAAAAGAGCTCAGTATTAAGAAATTCTCACAAGCCTATGAATGGTTAGATAATGGAGGCAGCTGCTGCGGGATACTGCAGAATCAATATTATTGGAAAAGTTCAAAGTGACGTTTAACACTTCTATCTTTGATGGGATGGGAGAAATCAAACTGCTGCTGCCCATTCTAATGCTAATAATATCATTAGTTTTCAAATGCTAACAACGGAAACAGTACAATACAGATGAGCAATGATCATCTTCCCTCAGAAAAACTCAGATTGCCCAATTTGCTGTCAGTGCCAAGAAGCCTGACCTAATGCACGGAGTCCCTGCCAAAATGAACAGGGCTCAGGGCAGGATGATGTGAAGAAAGGTTGGAAGATGAAGGGACAAACTACAGTGAACAATAAGTAAAAAAAGGCAGCATGGGATACAGAGAAGGAGGAGAAAAGGGAGAACAAGATTGCATTATACAAGGCAGTGTTGCTTTACTGGAGTTCATATTAATTTCTGGATCATTTGGTTTGTTCTTGAACATTTTAACATGGTGTTGTATCGCATCTGAGAAGGACTTATAAAGCATCTGTAAGTGCAAAATTTTAGAGAAGATAATGGCATATTGGGTGGGTTCACGCAAATGAGATGTGATAAAAAATGTAGAGCGAGGCTGCAGGAGAGATGAGACAAAGTAGTCAGGTCCAAATGAAACCAGTGAGATGCTCAAGACTCCTTTTAACCCTTGAACACTGAAAGGTCTTTGGGGCACAGCTGTACCACAAACGCATTGAACAATGTTAACAATGTTCTTATATCTGAGCAAGGCAAAGGGCACAACATTAGGGAAAAGCTACACAGTTCTCTGATGAAGTAAGGCCTTGAAATATGCAAGTCTTTCCTAACTGAGATCAGCTGAACCGCAATGCCAGCCACAGATTACTGTTATTATATTGCACGTTAACAGAAATGCACTGGGAATCCTGACAGTCGGTCTGTCCCGTCCTGAGTACAGACTGGATGCTTCCCATCAAACATCACTTTCATGACCTTTTGAGAGAGACATAGAAAACACATTAGAAGACAGACCTTTGTGAACTGAGTCAGGCTTGGGATGAAAACATTGTTCCAAACCCTTTATACCACCTCATGGTGGATAAGGAATTGGCTAAACGGTCGCATCCAGAGGGTTGTACTCAATGGCTTTAAGTCCAGATGGAAAGCAGTGA
>JAOTQQ010000001.1:190837318-190848292 GCA_026546715.1 Gallinago undulata | reverse complement strand
CGGACTAGATGGCCTTTGGAGGTCCCTTCCGGCCCAGATGATTCTATGATTCTATGATTCTATGATTCTATGATTCTCATATCTCTTTGTTTATTGTTTTTGATTTGTGTGTGTTCTCTGATATTTGATCCAGGCACAAAGTCTTGGTATTCTGCATTGCTTTTTATAGAGCTAATAGCCCACTTCGTCAATTTGAATTTAATCACAATTTTACTTCCACCCTTCCTATTTTTCTAAAGGTACAAAACTGCTTACTTGCTGACCTCTAGCTAATCTCTCTTATTTCTGTGAAATTCTATTTAAAGATATACCTGAGCATTTCAGCATTATGACAACCACACTGTGAAGAAAATAAAAATAAAATATCAGGAGTGGGCAATTTACTGTTAAAGCAAGCGAGCAAACTACAGCATAAAAACTTGGTTTCCTGCCTGCTGGATGTGTCCCTTTATTTTGCCACATGCATATTCAGAAGACTGTCCCAACCCAGAGCACTATGTCTGCTTATCCTTCACCGGCCAGGGGGAGAAGAGAAAGCTCTATCCTCTCCTTGCATCACCCGTAACACTGTTATCATTGAGCTGAGATGCTGGCTGCTCCAGGGATTCAGCCAGTTCCTCTGCCAACACCAAAAAGGATTGTTTTTCCATAAGCAGTATGGGCCAAAAGCATTAATTCTTGTGTTCCTTCAAAGTGCTGAGGGCTGCCGGGAGCTGGGGAGAGGACGTTGGAAGGATACCCGGCAGTGCTACGAGGCAGAGCAAATTTTCTTTCATACCTCTCGCTGGACAACCTGACAAATTGATTGCTGTGCTGATAGCCAGATTTAATGTCAGGAAGGAGAGGTTTGTGGGTTTTTTAGATTATATCAGAAAATTTTGCCTACGTTTTGCCTTCCTCTTCTGAACTTAACATTGACTGCTTGTGAATGTCTGAGCATATTGCCTTGCTTTCTCAGTGGCCCCCTCACTCTGCTCTGCAGCTTCTGCAGGGCAAGTACCATATTGGCCTCCCCAGCAAAACATGGGTTTTTTTGTTAGACTTGGAATAGGCTAACTGATGTAACAGTAGTGTCCCATAATGGCAGAAACAATGTATTTGGTTGATTTCATAGTTTTTTCTGGCCTCTGTGAAAATGTGTCAAAGAAAGTAATCCCTCCCACAAAATTACTTACAGTATAACTAGGCCCTGCCAATTTACTTTAAAGTGAAGGTTTGATCTTGCTTACCCTGGTTTAAACTCTGCTCTCCTATGGCAGGGAGCAGAATGACACTGCTGAGATCTGGTTTGAGTAAGTGACAAGTAAAAACCTTGTAGTGTAGTGCACTGCTCTCCCCTCCCCCCCTCTTAACTCTGTAAAAATCACTGCCTCTGCGGTTTTACCATTCCTGATCCATCCAGGTAACTTCACAACCTTGGCACCACACAGACTACAGAATTATTCCCTAATGGGAAATTGCATGGGATGGTGATAATTATCTCATCACTTTCATAAGCGTTAACTGGATTCCTGTTGTTATGTTTTAGAAGTTTTTCTGTCTTCCTACTGCCCTTCCTATTATCCTCTCTTCAGTGTAGCCTTTAAATTATGAAATACCCTGCTGAAATTCATATTGTGATACAGATTTGAAAAGAATGGCACTGCTATGACGTTCATTTTCTGTATCAGAATATAGTACTTCCAAACTGTAAAAACCTTAAGACTGCAAATATGAAACAATTTCAAATAGGAACAACTTGCAGCTCAGAACGTGTCAGAAATTGCCTACAAAAGGAGAAAATTATCAAATCTAAAATGTGTGTTTGTCCTTGATCATGGATCCACATGTATGCTTGTCAAAGAAAAATAAATCATAACCAAATATACATATAGTAAGAAATTTAACTCAAACAGACTATTCAGGATACTGCATTTTTATTTCATGTTTATTTTGTGAAATCACTTGATTTTATTGTATGACTGCTGTCATAAAAACAGCTTTTTCTGATGAATAATATTTGGCATAAAACCCAAACATGATTTGGCCCTTGTTTTTCTAGGATTAAGCAAAAAAGACATATGCTCTCTTATAACACCATATATACAACACTCTTGTAACACTAAATGAAAAATGCCAACTTATCACTTTGAAAAGTGACCACCTGAATGAAATGAATAGCCCGTTTGATTACAGATTCAGCATCATTATTCAAGGACAGGAGAATGAGAGGAAGAGATGTCTTCAATCTTATATAAACAAACAAGAAACTGAATACATCAGAGATGGCAAAGGAAGGGATTGGACTACCTCATCTAAAACCCCGAGGTGCAGTTAAGGCCCTTTGATGATTTAATGTCTTCCCCTGGAGAGAAGGAACTCACTCTACCCAGATACTTTTATTCTCCCTCCCTTTCAGACTAACATAGCTTCACAATTGAAACCAAGGAACAAGTGGGAAGGGGAAGCACAGCAACGTTTTGCGTTATAGAAGATGCTCGCCACTGAATTTGTGTTGGTGGTGGGGATCATTTCTTTGCCCACAAAAAACCTGTAGCATTAGAAAACGAAGCATTTGGATAGAAGAAAATAACCCAACAAGAAGGAGGCAGGAGCAGTTGTAGAAGGAGGCTAGTATGGTGTAGGCAAAATTTTGACAGAGGTACATGGAAAGAGTGATTGTTTTGAAGTCAATGTGTGGTAAAGCTTAGTGAAAGAGAACAGGCACAGGATATTTCATTGGAGGAAGTCTGAACTGGGATTTTATCTCATTCTCTTTTTATGCATTACTGGCTTTTCAGGTTTCTCTTTCCCCATGAATATCCATTCATATTTTCCCAGTTCACCTGCGTTTCCTCATGAGTAATTTCATCTTGCAATGACCTTTGCAGAAGTGTAGATGCTTAGTCTCCAGAAAATATCCATGTGTACTATCACCTCCAGATTTCACTGAATTTCATTGAATTATTAGAGTTGGAAGGGATCGTAGAGATCATCTAGTCCAACCTCCCTGCTGAAGCAGGATTGCCTAGAGCATGTTAGAGCATGTAACATGTTATTTATGTCCTTTCTAAATATGTTCATTCAGATGTTAAGTCACTCCAAACACAAAGGTGACCCATGTAGCACTTGACAAGACACGTACCATCTGCCTTTGGGATAGATAGTTATCATTATTCATTATGTCTCATTTCCACCCAGAAACTGTTTTTCAGTTTACAAGTCGATATTACTGTCAGTGGAAATATGATGCTATAAACAAAATTTCATGTGATAGTACGCACAGTAAAACCTCATACATTATACCACCTGTCTTCTGTTTGTCTGCAAGTTTTGTCATTAGATTGAAGAAGTAATCCATTCTGACAAGAAAAATATATTCTTTTATTTCTTGTTTTCCTTTGTCAGTGAGATTAGGATCCAAATAAGAGCTTCAGAGATAAAATAGCAGTGGCCCAGCAATAGCCCTGATCTTCTCATTTGTAGCCAAGTGTCTTCTTCATTGGGCTGCAGCAGCCTGACTCCCTGTGCTTGCTGATTTATTAGTCTTGACTGGTTGCCTGGTTTGGGCAGGAGGCCTGACTTTACCCTGCTCTCACCTCACATACTCCTTCCATCAAGAAAATAGAATAAGGGTTAGGGAATCCTGGCTGCAGGGTAGACCTCTGCATTTGATATCCTTTGGGTTGAGGAGGAACCCTAATCTTCCAAGGCGACTGCCTAGGCCTTAAACAAATTCTGATGTTTGCAGCTTCAGATTAAAGAAAAACACTAAATGATCATCAGAAAAGTTGTATTACTTGTGAAATGCATTTGGCAATCTTTCAGAAATCACACTTTCTTCTTAATATTTAGTTTTCTTCAACTGAATTCTTTATAGTCCTTGACAATTCTTGTCATAGACTTTTTCAACATTTCTGTCAATGTAATATATACCCATATTACTTTTGGTAAGACCAATGGAAAACCCTCATTAGTATTACCAGAAGAAGGTATTTTGCTTTCCATTCCATCCTTATTTCTCAATTTTCAGAGTAATTGGTATTGTAGTGGAAGGACATTCACTTCCTACAGCAACAACTGGACAGAAAGAATGAATCCCCTCCTCCTGTTTTTATTCACTATAAACCACAAAGATACAGGAGTCAGCTTTTCCATATTTGACATTCCTACTAAAGTTATTTTGGCTTTTCACTTAAGTCTACTTAATTATTTATCTGTTTATTCAAATCTGCACAATCTCCCCAGAAGAAATAAATGACATAGTTTAGATATGCAAGGGATGCTTAGTTTCTGAGAAAGAACAAAACCTTTACAAACTCTTCCTGAGAGAACATAACATTGGAGAGAGATCAAAGGAGAAAACCCAGTCCAACACTATTAGATGGATTAAATTTTATGTGTAATCTTGCAGTGGTATTGCTCAAGTTTTAGCACCAGAAAGGTTTTGTGAGCATTCCCAAGAGAAAAAGAAAGTTACAGGCACGATTTCTTCAAGATATATTCCAAGGGCAGAAATGAGCTTATCTGCAATTTGGAGTTTTCTGTGTACTTCTTGGCACCGTTATCCTCCTGGTGTGAGAACTAGACCTAATGATCATTAGAGGGAGATGCTTTAAATTATTTTCTGGAGATTTTTATTACTTGTTCTCCTGCTCATAAGGATCTGAAGAAACAGTATCTGTGAATAAGGTGGCTTGGTAGAGTTATCTGAGGATGTTCCCTCCTAACATCTCTGCCTTCTCTGTGTTCTTTACTGGGCTCAGATTTGTTCATGTTTGTAGATATGGGAGTGGTACATGTTGCCTTGCCAGCATTCCTTTCCACGTCTGGTCTTTCATCAGCACTTTAAGGGATGAGCATGAACCACCCTCCAAGCCTTCCCTACCTGACTGCTGCTTGCAATTTGAAACACAGGGTCTTGTGTATTTCCAGTTTCCTACTGTAGCTCAAGCTGTGCTTGTTGAGAATTTCTGCTCCATAAAGCTGTTTTTCATACTGTTTTACTAAAGAATTAATGGCTACTGAGTTTATAGAGCTGTAATTTCTGTGTCACAGTCCTGTCTTAATCTGTTAATATTTGCTCTGCTGTGAGTGTTTACAAGAATGATAGAAACATTGTAACTTCTGACTGGGGACACATTTATTTACTTCAAGTATACGTAAAATGTTTATTTTTACTGTTCTGTCCCAGTTTGATACACAAAGTTTTACATTATTCATTGAAATATGAATGTGCCCCTTGTTGTTTTAGTCTGCATGTGGGAGGTTAATATCCGTTAAGCCAAGTGACAATAGGGGAGCAAAGCAGGTCCCCTGGGACATAAAGAAATATTGACTCAAATGTAGAACCTCCTCCTAAAAAATATTTCAGAGGGAAATAAAAGACTACACGAAAAAATAAACATAATACACGTGCTCTTGGATGGACATTTGTGATGAAAATTATTTTTCTTGTTTCTGGGAGATAATAGCAAAAGCATACAATGTCTGCCATAAGGCGCTATCATATTTAATCACATTTCACAAGCTATTGTTTCCGCACAAAACAGTGCTTTTCTAGTACTGCAGGCTATTTGGATATGTCTCAAAGAACTCTATGAGATATTGTACTCCCTGAGAAGTATATGTCATACTTAGATTTGAGCAATTGCATATTCTTGACATAAAAGGACCACTGAATGTCATGAGGAAGTGCTAAAGGATGGCAATGCAGCAACGTGTTTAAAATCTCCATTTAACATCACCACAGTTCATCTTTGTAATTGTGAGCTAATTGGATAATATGAACTTAGAAAAGCTGTTGAACCTTATATCAAATAAAACATGCTCAACTAGCCTGGAGAAGCTATGCACCAAAACACTTTTTGAACTGGGAAACCCACAAAATGTGATAGGTATTTATGGTGAAAGAGTTAAACAGTTCAGAAATTTAGTCTGGAAAGTCATTCTAAGGAAAGCATTAGCCTGTCAGTCTCCCTTGTTTTCATCTTGAAATTTCATTCTCAGATGAGTGCATTAAAACATTGCCTCTGTTAGAACTACAAAATTTAGTGCTGTAGATATTCAGATAATAGCAAGTGGATTTGACCTTAAAGAACTTATTACTTCAATCCTCTTTTTATTACACAAGTCATCGGCCTGCTTAATTTCAACTCAGCAGATCACTACATAAATATATAGTAGGTTTTCTACTTAAACAGAAAGTGTTTTGAATTTTTGAAAGAGAGGAAGCTTTTTCTTGATTAGGTTTAACGATATACAGAATCATGTATGCCAGCTGAATTCCAACTCTGAATCTACAGAAATTTAAAGCTGTATTTTATATCTCAAATATACAAAACATTACATTAATATCACGTTAACGCCATACAGACAACTACCTTGAAAAGTCATAAAGCTCATACAGGGGCCAAAGGGCACAAAATAAATTCATGTCTTTTTTTAATACATGCCTTGCATTTTGCCTGAACCTTACATTGATTCCTATTATTTTTTATAGAAAGTAGTTAAACCTCTTGTGAATTTATTACAGATTGGAGGATTAGATTGGAGGATATAGATATTTTGTGTTGCTTACAGATATTGACTATGCCATCAAGCTTGGATAAAGAGGCGGAAGCCTCTTTGTGTCTCCCTGACACAGAGGATTATGATATTCCCATATGTAAGTAATCAAAACTTGTGTAATAATTGAGACTATTAAAAAGTCACAAGACCAGCTTAAGACAATGAAGTAAAATCCCCACATTTTTGGATTGTTTTCCATTGGTAATTTTCAGCTCTTTATGGAATACTCAAGTAATTTTTTCAAGCTTCTGGAACCATGGAGGTCAGAAAACAGAGAAGAGAAAACAGGAACTTGAGTGTGGGGATTGGAGATACAGCTGACAGTGATGATTCAGTCCATATGTGGATTATAAGACTTGATGAGATGAAGAAGCTTCTAAGAAGGTTTTCAGACAGATCCTGAACAAGAAGATCCAAAATGCCAATTCTTGGAGACAGAATTAAATTTTGACCTTCAGTTGTAGTATAGTATGAAAGAAAGGAATGTCAGAAAATCTCAAAAGAAAAGATGTAAAAGACATATACAGGAATCAGGGCCCAGAGACGGTGACATGTACAAGACTGAAAAGGATGGTACAAGAAAGTCTAGGTACTAATGGAATGATCTGTAATTCTTTAGCACTCGCTGAGTCACCAGAAGGTGATGCTATTCCACTTGGTCTTCAGAAAAGAGTAATAATGTGGCAAAATCTACATTGACAAGACAGAAAAATGAAATTAAGTTAAGAAATGGTTAAAGTGACATTGCTTGCTGACTACAACAGCATACTGTATGTGCTGGTTTCAGTCTCTGGTCTTATCTTCCTAACTGCCATTTGGTAAATATCTGGAAAATGATAGATGATATACCAAGAATTAAAACTCTAAGAAAATGCTACCAAGAACTGGGAACCTTATTCAGTTGACACCTGCACCAAAGGTAGTCCTCCTTAGGCAGTTCTAAGGACTGTTTAATTCCAGCTGAAAGAAAATACCTAAAAGGCTGGATTGTGCCCTACAAGTGCCTCTTGTCTGCATTAACAAGAGGAGATTAATTCAGGTGTAGATGTCTGTACTTACCTCTGAGGCTGCTTTCTACTTAGGACAAAAACCAGGTTCTTAACTGAGATTTTCCAAGGCAAAATTAGTACAGTAGTCTTATCAGTTTATGAGTATCAAACAGTCCTGTTTCCTACTTTATATATATTTGCTGCTTGGCAGCAGTGTGGATGTGTCATAGTCTATGCACATATTCTCTGTCTTCTTCTGTAATGGAAGAATTAGAAAACTGGTAGGGTACTCAACCATGTTTTTCTTTGAGAGGTAATCAATGAATATTCTATTTTATCAAGATGAACCTCCAGTGAAAATTTTTCACAAATATACCATTCTTTTTGAGCTGAGGCATGTTACGAATGTTACTATCTTTGGTATACCTAACAGAGATTTTGTTTTTAAAATTTTATCTTCATCATTAAGTTTGCCCTAAAATAACCAGATGGCCATAAAATAGTCAATTTTTTGCAAGCCTGCAAAATGTGAAGTGAAATGTATTTACATTTTACACCAGAGTCAACATGTTAAATTGCCAGAAAGCAAGCTCTTCTTCAGAACATACAGCGTAAGTGGTGGCAGGTACTGTTCAGTTTGAATTTCTTCTTGTAAAATGGCTCCAAATAATATCATCTTAGACATTACAAACAATGTTCTAAAAAGGAAGAGAGTGTCCATCTCGTTGCACTGAAGAGGACAATATTTAAAGTGTTTATGTTTCTTCCAATGGTGAGTTAGATTATGGTGAGTAAGGGGTTCAGTAACTGACTTCTGGATACTGGAGGAGGAAGACCTGAGGACAATTACACCTCACAGCTGGACCTGCTTGCTGGAAAATCTGGAAAATGACAATACTTTTCCTCTGCTGTGTAAGTCCTTCAGTAGCTGCTGGACAGCCTGATTCTCATTTTGCAAATGGAAGTATCTTAACAGCTAATCCAAGGCTGCTCTGGAGTGCCCTGTTTTTGTCTTTGTCCTTTTTTGGGGAGCACTGGTTACTTCTCAACCTTTGTGATTACCTTCATTTCAGTGTTTGTGATCTTTAACTTGTTGGGGGTTTTCTAGTCTGATTCTTTGTTGTATATGTGAAAATATTTTTTGAATATGTGAATATCTTGAATTTTCATTAAATATAATGATAGCTGAAATTGTTAGCACTGCAAATATATTTTGAAAGACAGAAAGAAAAATGGGACAAAGTGTATTCTCCCTTTCCTGCACTTTCCCTGGTAGTCTTCCCACTGGCAGGCATGCAGATTCTTCACCTGCCACAAACCTATGGGTATTCCACTATCCTTTCCCGTTCTCCATCATAATGAGCATGCTCCAAGGGAACTGCTTCACTTGATACTGATGCATTAATGCATTTCTCAGTGCTATTTTGGGGAGATAGTGGGTCTATTGCCCTATCTACCCCTTTCCATTCCTCCGTAAATCCAGATCTGCATCAAACCCATCCCTCCCACAACCTTCCTAAAACCAACCTTCTGAAACTTAACTGGAAAAGAACAGTTACCTGATATGGATGACAGGTTTTTAGCTTTACTACTTTGAATACACTGTATAAGCTTTAGGAACTAGGGATGCTAATCTACATCAATCATCCAAACATTTTCATGCACCCTTATTGCTGATTGACTGAAATAAATTTGTAATTCACTGAAATCCCTTGACAGCAAGAAGGTGCTTGGTGTGCGAATATCAACTGACATGTTGTTATAATCTGGATAATCAAGCAGAGATGGCCAACTAGCAAAGAAATGCATTAACTAGAAGAAAGTGCTTTGCTTTTTGTGTCAAATTTACTGGTATGTTTTTTTTTTACTATATTTGTACATCTAGAAAAGTGTGAATTATCTATTCTGAGAGAAAAAGAATAAAAATATCTAAGCCAACAAAATATGGTGGTAAGATAGCATTAGTATATAAAATAGCTGGGAGGAAACTGAATGAGGAGAAGCTCAGGAGTGTTCAGGCATTGCAGAACATACTCAGTTTTGCTGTTTGTGTAGACAGCAGACACTACTTAACATATATAGCATTATGGTACTTAGTGTGGAAGACATACAAAGCAGTACCTTGAAACTTGCAGGCCTCCGTGATACAACTCAAGCAATGAATCTGGCTATGCTCAAAATGATGAGCAAGAAGAAGTTATAATAATTTGCTGGTGCTTACTAATTAGCAACTGGCATCGAGCTTTGAACAGTAACACCAGGAAGATAAATGTAATCACTTTGGTGGAAAATACATTTGAGTATTATTTCTCCATTGTTTAATGCTATTTTAGAGGTTGTTTTAGGCTCAATTAAAATATTAAATCATCAATGATCTGGATGAGGGGACAGAGTGTATCCTCAGCAAGTTTGCTGATGATACCAAACTGGGAGGGCTGGTGGACACTCCAGAAGGCTGTGCCGCTATCCAGCGTGACCTGGACAGGTGAGAGAGCTAGGCAGAGAAGAACCTAATAAGATACAACAAGGGCAAATTTAAGATCCTGCACCTGGGGAAGAAGAACCCCAGGCACCAGTATAGGTTAGGGTACTTCTGAGGAGTACCCTAGAAGTACTTCTAGAAAGTGCTTCTGAGGAAAAGGATCTGGGAGTCCTGGTGGATGGCAGGCTCTCCATAAGCCAGCAATGCACCCTTGTTGCCAAGAGGGCTAATGGAATCCTGGGCTGCATAGGGAAGAGCGTGGCCAGTAGGTCGAGGGAGGTCATTCTCCCCCTCTACTCTGCACTGGTGAGGCCACAACTGGAATACTGCATCCAGATCTGGGCCCCTCAGCTCAAGAGGGACAGGGAACTACTGGAGAGAGTCCAACGGAGGGCAACCAAGATGATTAAGGGATTAGAGCACCTCCCTTATGAAGAAAGGCTGAGAGACCTGGGGCTTTTTAGCCTGGAGAAGACTGATGGGAGACCTTATCTATGTTTACAAGTTCCTAAAGGGTGGGTTGAAGGATGATGGCATTGGAGACTTTCAAGACCCACCTGGATGAAGTCCTGAGTAATGTGCCTCTAAGCAGGCAATCCTGCTTAGCAGGGGAGTTGGACTAGATGATCTCTAGAGTTCCCTTCCAACTCTGTCAAATCTGTGAATCTGTAAATTATTAATATTAAATTAAGACACTTTTACACACATAATCATTATCACCATCTTAATGTCCCTTCTTTAGAACGTGTACAGCTTTAGAGTAACTAGAAGGCTGCATTCTCCAAAGACCAAAGGAGTTAACCCACCTAAGAAAACAACACTGTTTCATGATAGATAGTAAGTAGAAAGCAAATGACTTTCACAGGAAAGTGACTCACTTGGTGGATGAAGGAAAGGTTGTGGATGTTATTTACCTGGACTTTAGCAAGGCCTTTGATACAGTGTCCCACAGTA
>JAOTQQ010000001.1:190819176-190837218 GCA_026546715.1 Gallinago undulata | reverse complement strand
CCCAGGGAGGTGGTTGAGGCACCATCCCTGGAGGTATTCAAGAGACGAGTTGACATGGTGCTTGGGGATATGGATTAATGTTGCGTGATGTTTTGTGTGGTGTGGGTGGTGTTCTTTTGGGGTTTTTTTTTGTTTGTTTTTGGTTTTTGTTTGGTTTTGGGTTGTTTTTTTTTTTATTATTATTATTGGTTGGACAAGATGATCTTAAAAGGTCCCTTCCAACCTAGCTGATTCTGTGATTCTGTGATTCTAAAACTGCCACAAAGAGCAGCTCTCACCTGCTCCTTTCTCAGACAAGCTTCTGTACTCAGGTGACCGGGCAATCAAGACTAATGTTTGGTATTGAACTCCAAAGGGAAGCACAGACACATTAATGAATGTGGTTCCCCACTATAGATGGCAGTGTGACTTCTTTCCTCAGTACACCATTCCTCATCTTCATTTTCACCTCATTGGAGATTCAGGTTGATCTTCTTTTTCCACTCACCCTTCCCTCTGCCTGAGGTTGGTCTCTCCATTGTGCTGATTCACTGGTTTATGCAGCTGTGCTCCAAAATCACTCCTTGAAATGACCTGGTTTAAGGAAAAAGAAAGTGCCACCATCATCTCTTTTCACAAGGAAAAAACAAAAAGTATGCTTTCCTTGGCTTTCTTGTACAGACACTATTTTTGTTCTTTTCCCATTGCTATAATCAAAAAAGGCATTCTAAGTGATAAAAGCTGTTGGCTTTTTGTGAGTTTCTTGAAGTAAAATGATCAAGGCATATACAACAAATAATGAATAACACTGGATTGCAATTCATTTGGACAATTACACATAAATACATTAAGGAAAATCACATCATTTCCCAGAGAGTTTGAAACACAAAAAACAGGGAAAATACTTGGCTCAGTAAAGAAATTACTTATCCAACTCTAGTAGTAACACATTTAAGAGATTAATTTCCTTTGCTGAAAGCTCTTCTGCAATGGTAGAGCTGTCTTTTTCCTCCCCTGTGAAATATGGAAATGTGCCTACAAAGATTTGTGAAAATATACGGCATTCTTTGCCAAGGAAAACATAAGTTGAAAGTGTCCTGATTTTATATCTATATGGATTATAACCCATCCCCTCCAGAAATCTATCATTTGTTATCCTAAAGACATGTGAACTGTACAGCAAGGTATTGTTCAAATGCATTGTTTAAATGGGACTTTCATTTGTTACGTCACTTTTAGGCTTCTTGAGGGAGTTGGCTGTAAATTGCTATTGGCAATCTTTAAAAGATGGAAGGGAAAAATATGTTATTTATTGAGTGTTGTCTGTGTATTTAGCCCTGCACAACATAGGGAGCAAAGCATACTGTTCCCCAGGAGATATACTTGGTTTGTATTAGGTGATATGACACAAGCCCACAAATTTCCTGTAGAACAAGAAAAGGCCTGGCTTCAACAAGGTGTTAAAGTATAGGGTGCATGGTAGACATTCAATTTATAGTGGATCATCTCTGGAAAATGTGGAAGAAAAATATATATTAAAGAGGGACTTGAGAGAACAAAAGCATAAAGGGAAAAACAGAGATATGGAGATGAGTAGAAGACAAAGACTTCACTGAGAGAACACCTTTCAGTTACCTGAATGTTTCTTGGTATTAAACTGTAATTTAATACATAAAACTATTTCGGATTCTTTCAACACTCTGGTAGTGGCTTGTGAGAAATCTCTGTGCTCCATGATTTACACATCTGTTATAATACTGAGCAAAGGGGCACATATTAAAAATGCATGTATTTGCATGGATCTAAATTTATTTGTATAAAATTAAAGAGAGGTTTGCATGTATATTGGCTTTTTTGATATTTGTCATTTTTTTCAGGATTCCTGACTCTCTTTTGCATGCACACTGCCTTGACATTTCAGTCTTACCTTTCTTCTTCTTACCAAAGAAGAGCAGGGAAAATAATGCAATAAGTAAGGAAAAATTGATCTGTGGGAGAGTAGTGATTGAGCAGATGTGAGAAAAGATGAAGGATTTCCTGCATGTGAGATTTTTTTCCTATTTAATTATGTTCTATATAATACTGACTGACTCCTCCTTTACTGTCTTACCAAAATTGTTCCTCTAAACCAAAAAACCCTCAATCTTCCCATCAAATTTTCAGATTTTTGCTGTTCCATCAAGCAGAAACAGCACACATGCTTTTCTTTCACTCAGAAAAATCCTCCCAATGTTTTCTGAGAACATCTATCCATTTACAAATCCCTTTGCCTTGTCCTTGGAGTTCTTGGTTTCATGAGGACTCTGCGAGCAAGAGGAGTTCTGGATTATCTGTACTGCTGAGCCAATGGTCAGGGTTGGCTTTTTAGGGACAGAAGTAAAAAGGAAGCCAGATGTCCATCAGCAGTGCAAATAGCATTTTAGTATCGTTTCCAGAAGGAGGTAGAATGGTTGCCAGATCAGGGTATGGTCCACATGGATGTGTGCCACAGGAAAAGCACTATCCATTAGGAAAACCTGCAGACAGTGCAAGTCTGAAATGCACTTTTTATGGTCTGTGTGGCTTTACTGCTGTTTCTTTTGTGGTAGAGTTTCTGTGATAAATTCATTCCCCACTAAAATGTGAGCACAAGATACAGCAGACCAAAAGTTTAAAGACCTAGTTTGTTTTTGTGCTTTTGCTCATAAGGAGAGTGAAAACAAAAGATCTTTATGATTCCAGGTGCTACTTTGCACTTTACAGAGTAGCTACAAATCTGTAGATTAAAAATAAACAACAGAGAAGGGCTGAATCTGCGGTACAATCTAATCAGTTTTAGGATTATAAAAGAAAAGACAAGATGAAAGAGCAGTGCTCTGCATTGTTTCTGTATAAACAATGTCTATGTCTCCTTGAGCTTTACAGATTTGATGTTTAGGGTGAGGATTTATTTGAGTCAAAAAAGATCAGAATCAGATGCTGTAGGTGGGGGGACCTAACCACACTGTGGATTTGAGAGCTTTGATGAGTTTTTGTGTCTTTCAGTTAGGTGACATGAATCGTGTCCTGCTGGACAGTGCGTGTTTAGGAGGGAAAGAGCTATATCTAGCTCTCCTGGTGCCTTGGTAAAGCCATAGCTGTGTTGCATACATCATTAATATTGCATAGGAGAAGAACCAAGGAGACATAATCATTTGTCTCACAATGCTGGTTGTTCTACAATGGCCACAGATAGCAAGGCCATGCTCCCTGGTGCTTACCCACTAAGGGAATTCACTTGCCTTCTGCCCCACTGCCTTCAATTAACCTGATCAGCCCAGGAGACCTCCAGATTGTGACCCAGGCATGATGTGCAGACCTCTGGGTGCCACAGTGATTATTAAAGCTAACCGCTGAGCAGTGTTACCAGGATTATTCTGGTGTTAACTGCAGATGCAGACAACAAGGATCTAGGAAAGGGGAGGGACTGGTGGTCATTCTTCTGCAGCTGCGACTCTTCAAAGTGTCAAACTTTGCAGGGTTTCCCCTTGAGCGGTGGGGTGGGTAAGCTCCCATTTTGCCTGAATATGTCTGGTCTTCAGTGATCAGGTCCGGTGTGCTGGACGAGACAGTCAGGTGTGGAGGAACCTGGACAAAAGAGTTAAAGGACACAAGAACAGCTGAAGGCCAGGGATGACGATACTGCATGCCAGTCACTGATCATCAGCCAATTGGTACACTTAGTTCAGCCTTTCTTGAGCTGCTTTCATTTATAACAGTGGCCAAGCTAGGGAAAAGGGCTGGGTTGGGTCGAGAATATTTTCTGGTGAGATTTTGAAATTTTTATCATTGTAGCATGGAATAAAGTCAGTGACTTCTAATGTAAACCTATTGGAAGTATACAAGAAAGCTGGGGTTTGTTGTTTTGGTTTGGTTTTGGTTTGGGTTTTTGTGTTTGTTTTGTTGTTGGTGGTGGTTTTTAAATAAAATAGCCCACAAAGAGTAACTATTAGCTCTTCTAATTCCTGAGAGGTTCAGGAAACAGCTCTTCCAGTGCCAGAGTAGGGTCTCAGAAATGTCTTCTTTCCCTAGGTGCACTATCCTGGCAGATCTGAAAAACTTCTTCCTTGGTCACTTGGAAATAAAATGTAATGTGGGTAAACTACCTGCACTTGCCAGATGTTTTTAGATAGGAGGGGAGAAAACAGAAGATTTGCAAACGTCCCAGAGGTGGTATCAACTCCTTTTTTCCTATAGTCCTGCTAATTAGAGAATTAATGTGGGATACAGGATGTTCTGATTGAATTCAGTCCTTTTCTGGAAAGGATTTTTGCCCATATTAAGACTCTGATCAAATTTATTGTAGGGTATTCTGAACTGGAAAAGTGTTCTTAATAAAGTTATTTTACATAAATAACTAAGCATGGCAGGAAGAATTAGAATGGAGTTTTTCCAACTCCTGACAGTGTCTGAATGTCTTTCTCTCCCTCCTTTTATCTGAGCCATGATATTCTTAATTTGCTATTCTTCTTTCTCCCCTACTCCTTAATAGTTCTTAGGCTGGTGGACTCCAGGGACACTGCCACTTCTGGCCAGGAATCTCTTCCCCAGACAATGACAATTTTGTATCCTCCTCTCAGACTGTCCCTTGGGAAATGTAATGAGGCACTTCCTTTGTAGCTAAGAAACTCCTGCACTTCTAATGTTTGTATCTACCTTTTTCAGTTAACTGCAGAAAATTACTTCTAGAGTGTAAATAGTGGACAAGTGTGTCCACATGAAATCCATCAAGGTTATCATCTCAGAGATGCAAAGGTTTATTAGCTGAAATTTATGGAGTACTTGTTCCCAAACTGGACTACTATTAACTGTCAAGATAATCACAGTCTTGAGCCAATCAATCACCTCTGTATAGAATAAGGACCACCATGATATCGTTAAGACTTCCATTATCCTGAGAGAAATGGAGACACAATGTCTGTATGTCCTTTCTCCTTAGAATTTTTAAGGACAGTTACAATGTTCTGAGCCAATTCCAGCAGGGACAAAATAGCTCAATTAAGATTTCTGGGTCATCTCCAACTCATCTCAATCTAAACTCTGATCTTCCTCAAAAACGTTTTGATTTTGTACTCATTAAATGAGAACCAGGTGAGGAGTTAATTAAGTGCATTTGGTTTGATAAAGTCTGACTTAGTTGGTTTCATGAAGCATAGTCACACAATTTTTTTTTTCTGCCCTTGTGTTTCATTTTATTTATCTAGAGTTTTAGTTCCTAAACTAAGGAAAACAAACTTTACATTGATTTCTAATCAATATTTTCTTTGCATCCCCGCAACAAACAGCACAGGGTGACAATGTCATGTTCAGATAAATAGGCTTTGAAAATGCACTTTTCCTGTATAATTGAAAACAGAGCTACACATTAAAAAAGCATTTCCTTTTCAGCATTCACTTGTACAGGGGAATTTGTCTGGCAGAATGTGTATAGGTCTGTGTTTCAAAGAGGTAAGTACCTTTCTGATCTCTCCCTAGGTATGCCCTGCTTCCGTCATGCTCTCTGGGAGAGCAATTTATTGTATATTTCCAGTTTTTCCAAAGTGGAAAGTCCGCCAATTTTATTTTCTATTTTTTTAGTGAAATCCAAAATCATTATTTTAACAGTAAGATTTAAAAACTATTAGAAAAATTCTTTCTAGAAATTAGTTTTAATCTCTTTCTCCATTGCAAAAACTTATGAAGGGAAAGAGGCTTAAACAAGGTTTTCTATTTGTTTTTTTCTATTTTAAGCATTCATCTTTTAGAACTGTTACATTATTAATCTGCACCACTTGACTTTAGGGTTGTTCTATTCTTTAACATTATATATGTTGTACATTAATAATAATGTAACAATTTATTGGAAATAACTATTTCAGATTGTTCACATCACTGATATGTGTTATGGCTTATCTTGCCACATAGTTCAAATATATTTTTACTTCAATGCACTGTATGATCTACCTTCAAACACTGCTCAGGTATTAGTTTTAGAGCCAAAACTGTTACTGTTTAAAATATAGTTAAAATTAAATCTTTCTGTTACAGAATTTATACAGAAAATTTCATATTTTCTAAATATTCCGTTAATTTTATACAGGTTTTTTTTTCCACATGTTGCTGTTTAAGGACAATGTGAACAATGAAATTAAAAGTCTCTAGGGTGGCTTCATGGCTAGTATTCTAAGTCATGTCGTATTGTTTTCTTTCCCTAAATGCATGAGAGTTATCCTTTGAACAGAAGGCTATAGAGTGTCATATGAGGATATGATTTTGTCAAGGAGAGTGTTGGCAACTGTAGGAAAAAGAAATGTTCTACATAAACATTTTCAACCTTTTCCTCTCTTTGGTTGTGTAAACTTTACCTCCAACACTTGGCTTATGCCTTTTATTACGCTAGAACACATCAATGTAAAAAAGTAGTTGTGGCAAAAGGAGAAGTTGGTAGGTGAAGACCAAATCAGGTGAAGATAAATCCAATAGCTTGCGTTAAAGAAACAGTTCATCATCAGGTTTTATGTCTACTGCCTCGGCTGAGCGTCTTTTTCCTCTTTTCATTTTTCAGCTGGGAATCTTAATAATCTCACAGTTTCTATAAATTTGGAAAATGGAAAAAAAATCTTTTAAAAAATTGCTTTGGATTTTTGAGAAGGCTTTTGTTTTGGGTTAATGTTAGTGACTGCTCAGATATCTGGTGCTTAACATGTTACACTCTGATAGGGAGCATATCCTTAAAGTCCGCAATGACTCTAAATTAATTTCAAGGCTTTGGCTTTAATACATCAATAATTTCAGTAGTGTCTGGAACTCATTAAACAGATTAGTTGTAAATATTTCTGTTAAAAGTTCTAGGACTGAAGCGTTTCAAATCTCCATCTCAATTTTAAACTATCTGCTAGTTCTTCCATTCATTACAGCCTATAGAAACAGCTCAGAACATTGCAATTTCATGATCTTATGCTGTGGAAGAAGTTTCAGTTTTGTCACCTGCTCCATAGGAATTGCTACCCAGGTTTGTCAAGAATGAATTAGCATGTTCTGAGAACCTGGATAATCATTATCAAATTTGAAATGGACATTGATCAACCACTTTTCTGTGTCCTTCTAGTCTAGTTGTTGAAATAAGTAATTCTACAGTCAAGTTCCATCCCAGGTCCACAAGTTTTATTCCTGTATGCAAATCCTTGGATACCACAGCACTGGCAGCAATACAAACATCAGTCTTTTCAAGCAGATCCACATGGTTAGTGTTCATGTAAATGAAATATTTTCCTATCCTTTACTGGTGCAAAAGCATTTATTGTGCGAAAGAAGAGAATACTTAACAAAGGCAACCCTAGTCTTGCTTCTGCAGTTCTGTCTAGAAGATGATTTTGAAGTGGGCCAAGGAAGCAGCAATGACACCTAAACCATGAATTTGCAGGTCCACCTGCCAGACATGAACCTACCAGGGAATTGGCATGATGTTGGTTTCTACTGTAATTAGCCAGTAGAGAAAAGGTAAATTAATCACATCCCATTGCTTTTGCCAGCATACTTGCAGTCTAAAGTGCAAGTCTAAAATGTGGTGATTGTTTGATGTGTCTTGTAGTGTCCAGAAGTCCCTATGACTCTCAAAGAAATAAAGAAATCTTTTTGGTTTTGCTGTTGTTAAGGAACAATTCTCCCAGTTTTTTAGTTATAAAATTATCTTCCCTTCTACTTATATTCTCCAGATCTTCCTGTATGAGCTTTTTTTTTTTCTGTAAAACTTCAGTTTACATGTTCCAAGAACCTTTTATTCAGTTTGATTATTGCCTAGTATAGATCATTTTCAGTACAGGTCTTGGTTTTGAAATTCAAGTAGTACTTCAAGTTCAACCACTGTCCCATACTTTGATTTAGCTGTTAATGTCCTACAGAGAATGACACTCTCCTATTAAGAGCTTAATTTAATTAAATTAATTTAATTCCCCTATTAAGAGAGTAATTTTAAGTTGTTATATCTCAGATGCATTAACAATGCACAAGGCAGAAACATGATTTGATTGGCAAGGAGATGTTTTAGTTGGAAAAGGCCTGAATGTAAACTTGACAAATGAGCAAGCATGACATGGAGATCACAGGAAAAAGAGAACTGGAGAATGACATGAGATTTTTACAAAATTACTTTTCTGATAAAGCCACATTTCAAGCTGAATGATTAGCACCTACTCAGCAGATCACCATGTACTGACCTTGGCAGTATCACCAGGGTCAGATTTGCATACATATTCACATGCATGAATAATTCTCAAATTTTCCATTACATTAGGCACAAACAGGTTTCTTTTCTCTATCATCATGCATGAATGTCTTCTCTTGACACCATATTCCTCTTGAAATGAAAATAGCGGATTCGTCCTTATGGCAACTCAGCACACTGATGCAGTATCACCTTATAGCTATCTCCCTGAAAAGCCCACTCCCACATTAAGCCTGGTTTTCATACACTGATTCCTCTTCTTCTGAATTTATTAAGTAATAGAAAAACAGTGATCATCCACACCTGGCATGTGGTACCACCTGCTTTTGGATCATTGTCATTGAGTGACACTGTGTAACTGAGATCTTGATATAACCTGTTGTCAGGTATTACCTGTTATCACTAATTGCTGTGCCAGAGCAGCAATGGAGAAAAAGTCTGCAAAGTCTTTCTGCAAAAATGAAGTGGGAGATGCATAATAACCTTTCCTTTGCTCACATCCAGCACTTAGCAACACCTGGACAACACCAAGTTCTACAGCAAGTGACATATTCTGTAGGCAAACCTCCTTGTGCTGCTAATGCCTTCTGTAAGTTTTTGTTTCTTAAGGTGACTTAGCTCTTCAGCATAGCGACTTACTTGCTACTAGAGTTGCACAGAAGATGGAAATCCCACTTCTTGAAGGGTTTTTAAAGTTTAAGATATGGATTTGTTTCAGATCTAAACGAAACTTGATCACCTGCAAATTATGTAGAAAAAATTGTTACAATACAGTATTGTTATTTTTGATTTTATAGTAACGTTACGAAATAATCTGCAGGCTTTAATAAAATACTGTTTCACTGGTAAAAATTGAAATACATTGCTCTAAAATCTATCAAAATCAAACTAAAACCTAAAGTAAGATTCGTGTGTAAGGGTAAAGATTAGAGATGAAGTTCAGGCAGTTCTTACACATACATGAAATTCCTTAATATATCATTCCTGCCACTATGAAGAAGAACAAAATTCTTTACAAAGAACTTTTCTGACTGTTTGCCTTTTTTGACAGCTAGGACTGAAGTCTCCACTATGGCTGTTAACTACAAGGGGTTCTCAGTTCAGAAAAGAGGGTTCTGTATTGATAGTACAAAACAGATTTCAAATTTTGTGAATTACATGTAGGATCTCCTATTTAGTACCATAGAGGAAGCTGGATCAGAAGGGATCTCTGGGAACTTTTTGGTTCAAAATCCTACTTAAAGCAGGGCTAACTTCAAAGTTATATCAGGTTGTTCCAGGCCTTGTGCTGAATAGAGATATCACATCTTCTCTGGGCTGCTCTCTTACTGTTTTCCCTGAGAATATTTTTTTTTTCCTTCAATCAATTTTCCTTTGTTACAGCTTGTGATGGTTGCCACTTCTCCTTTTGCAATGTCTCACCAAAAAAAAGTGTGAACCCTATTTTTCTGTAACCTATAGGTAGTTTCCCTTTCTCTTTGCTAAGCAAAATCATTTCTCTCAGACTCTCCCCTGTCAGGGCCTCCAGCCCCCTGAACAATGTGGTGACCCTCTGCTTCCTTTTTTGCTGATCCCTCACTTGTTCTGGAGGGCCCCAGACTGGACACAATACTTCAGATGAGGCATCACAAGGGCCGAATAGATGGCAATAATAACTTTCCTTGACCTTCTGACTACGCTTTTTCTAATGTTGTTTTTTATGCAGCTACTCTTGTTTGCTGCAAGAGCATACTGCAGGTATATGTTCAATTTGTTGTCTATATGGGCAAATCATTCCCAGCAAAGGTTTTTTTCTAGGCAGCTGGAGCCCAAGCTGTAGTGTTGCATGAGGCTCCAGGTGGAAGAACTTAGCTGAACTTCATGAAACTTCTCTTAAACAAGTTTTACAGCTGAAAGTCATCCCTAAAATCCAATTTACCAACCTACAGATTCCCGTGTAGATAATCTACATGGGAATTTGATTCACCAGCTGCCTGGTCCAGAACACAGAGCATGTAACTGAGAAATTTCTAAAGAATTAAGCAAACACCTTTAAATATTAGAGAACCTTCTGTGTGTACGGCTAACAAACTCCTTAGTCAATGGTTAACTTCCCAGCACAGCAGAAACCTAAGCAGTATTTTGAATATTTAGGACCGGGGTTTTTTTTTTGCAACACAGAAAACAGTAATATCTGAGAAAATAATTTCATTCATTTGTATATATTAGAAGCTATAGCAATTCCTAGGGTTAAACCTGGTACTTAAGTTGTACATTCAGTGTAGTCATCTTTAGAAGTATGTTGTAGTTTCCAGTGTATTTTGTAGGTCCACACAGCAGAAGTCTTTCTTGCATCTTTTCAATGTGCTGAGGTTGTGATTTCCTACCTTTGTCATTTTTGTAGGTCATGCTTTAACCTACATCAGTAATGTTTGCACAGCACGAACAGTGCTTGCTGTACCTTGACTTATTGCATTCACTTCCACCATTGTCAATTCATTTGGACAAGAAAGGGTTGTAGCCTTTTGGAAGGTCAGGCATGATTCAAGGAGGAATTTCTTACCTGTGTGAGATGCTTTTTTCTATAACCTGGTTTCATATCATTTCATCTGATGCTATAGAATTCACGTACACCAATCAGCTATCTCAGTGCAGCTGTATGCTCTCCTATTCACACTCAAGCACTACCTATGCTATATTCATAGTGAAAACTCTAGTTTATGAAAAATATCTTTAATGCTTTCAAGCATTAGTGTAATTATGATCTGTGGAGAAAGGGAGCATTCTATGCAAACTCTTTCATGCTTCAGAAAAAAAAAAAAGTCTTGTCATTTGAGTGGTAGCATTTAAACAGTTGACTCCAAGGATAAAAAGTGTCCAAGGCTTATACAAGCTTTGAAGAAAGTGTGTAGGAGGGATCAAAAGAAGGAGGCCAGAGGTCACCCTCCTTGCCAAGTTACAGACATGAGAGAACTACAGCCTTAGCACAATATATCTCTGCGTGGATGCAATGCAGCCATGCAGCTATCGTACAGAGGCAGCATCACTGCCACCACCAATAGTTGTGCAGATCAAAGCTGGTGGATATGTCCTTGAGTGTTTCTTTTTTCTGCTTTATAGAAGAACATCTCATCAGTGTTGCCTACGGTCCAGGAGAAATACTGTGATACCACCAAGAGGATTGTGGGCACAAAGAATAAGGATAAAGATCAGAAAAAGAACCTAAAGATGTTCAATCTGGGAGCTGAAGCAATGGGGTCATGTTCTGATTTGTCTTTAGGGGATTAAAGTATGGTCTTTAAAACTCAGAGTTTTGTACGTGCCTTGGAGACCGAACAGTTTCTTTGCCTTTTAAGTTGGACAACTGCACAACCTCTAAAGTGTTGTTATCTTAGGGGGTCACCCTTGCTTTGAACTGCACTGCATTCAGTCTGTAGATATTTTCCTGCATGTTTGCAAAGAAAAAGGCAGGGTCCAGAAGTTAAATTTAAAATGTATAAGAGAAAATTATCCCAATGTAATTGCATACCAAACTGTTTTCTGTTGCTTAAGTAACAGATTCTTAGCACTGGGAGGATACATGACTCCAAATTTTCCTTTTGTGTAAATTGAATTAATCTAACTAGAACTTGTGGAAAAGTACTGAACAAAAGGAAAAGGTGTAATTGATAAGGAATGTTTGGGTGTTGTTCCTAGCATAAAAGGTAGTAAGTCTACTAATTCCTTCATATCATAGATTAATCCTTGAGGTTACACAGTAGGGCAATTATGTAACTCATAATGTAGTTTACTTATAGATGGAATTACACCTGTGAAACCACAGAAATGGAAAGCTGGTGTTACATTTTATTGAATATCCCTACAAACTAGAGCAAAATACAGGTCAAGAAGTGTCATATTACGGGTTAACAAAAAAACCAAGTGTAGATAAATTAACAAAAAAAAGAAAAGGGAGATAGAAGTAAATGAGGCAGATAAACATTAAATACCTTGGTCTCAGTTTCAAAATGAAATATTGACAGTAACCAAATCTGTAAATGCATTAATTTAAAAAATAAAGTGTACAAAACATCTTGGCTAAATATACTTTATATTTTAGATGAGATAGATGTATTCAAGTAAAGAAGTCCTGGTTCACCTTAGGGCATTAAAGGAACTAGACAATGTAACAGCTGAATCACTAGCAATTATGTTTAAGAATTGTGGAGAACTGAATTACAAACATATTATTTATCCTTGAAAGGGAGAGTATGGAGGACTTGGAAAATTATAGATCACAGCACTCAAATTTAATCCCTGAAACAAATCATTAGGCAATCAGTTTAAATACCTAGAAGGTAAGGTAGTGATAAAAAGTATCCAACATTAGTTCTTTAAGAATAAATCAAGCCAAACAATTTTTTTTTTTCTTAAATAAAACAAATAGTTTAAAGAATAAGGGAAAGGTGGTAAATGTAACATACTTTGAATTCAGTGTGATTTTTGGCACTGTCTCAAATGGTATTCTATGATTATGTGATTCTCAGAAACCTGCTGAGAAGATGCATGGTGAAGATGAAATCATTATCAGGTAAGTTTGCAATTGGCTAGAAAAATATCACTGAGAACATGCAATTACCATCACCATTAGAAGCATGTTGCCAAACTGGAGAGTATCTGGAAAAGAATGAGAAGAATGCTAGGAGAAAAAAAAAAAAACACATCACAAAAACCCAAACCACACAGTCACTGTACGTGACTTTG
Organism: Gallinago undulata; assembly: GCA_026546715.1. Taxonomy (NCBI): domain Eukaryota; kingdom Metazoa; phylum Chordata; class Aves; order Charadriiformes; family Scolopacidae; genus Gallinago; species Gallinago undulata. The sequence goes on along the minus strand of JAOTQQ010000001.1, from coordinate 190,824,296 downwards.
TTCCACACAAACCAAGATGCAGATATGACAGATAAGGCAGGTATGAGAATCTTTGTGGGTCACTGGTGGATCAGTGGGTATTTAGGCCCGTACTTTGGGGGCACTATTATTTTGAGCTCAGCACATTGGAATGGATACTTTGTCTATGGGAAGCCAACTTTCATTCTGATTGCTATATATCTTGATAAAAGTGTTCGGTGTTGTGAACTGAGGCAAGATTCAGGGTGGGGGGAAAAAGGGTGAGATGTGTACATCATGATTGTCATGATATCATAGTATCATCCCAATGACTCATCATTCCTGGTGAAGAGTTGCCAAAGCAGCTATTTTCTACCCTGAGGATTGAACAAAAGTAGTATAATGACCAATTCTGAAGGTCAGATCCATATAATTTTTTAAGTGCTCCTTTTCCAATAAATAAGTCATAATTAGCTTTTAATTATGGTGAAGAATTTGTAGAAATCTATGGTTCCTGGGATTCAAGTATTTCAAACAAACTTTAAAGACACTGGGCTGCCCTTTTAGATATGTTTTAGCATGTGCATTTGGGAAGAACAAAACTTTCTTTTGTAAATCTTTACGTGGTTTTGATCTTCCTTTTAGTTTTGGTTCTTCAAAATTTCCCAAGCCACGTTTCTTTATAAGCAATATCAGCAAAGTTTTGGTCGGTGATGATGCATCATGCTTTCTTGTCCTAGACACACACAAAAATGGCAAGATAAGACAGATGGGATTGAAATTATTGCAATTTCTATCTACCTGGGAAATATTTGACAGAAACTCATCACACTTGTTCTTCCCTTCCCCATTCCTACTGTTAGTTTATGACCTTCCCAATATGACACACGTACTTGCTCAGGTCCTACTTGTCTCTCCTCAGATGATACTTCAGGAGAGGGAAGAAAGAGGTTCCTCTTCATTGAGTGAAGTAGTACTAGTGGTATATCTAGTCTCACCTCTCACAGTTTAACAGGCAATTTTCTCTGCTTCTATTTCTGTTGTGCTAGGGATCTCTCCCCCACACCCCCCCACACCCCCCCACACCCTCCAACTGAGCAACAACAACAAGGACAAACCCACTTCTAACCTAATAAAACTACTTTTGGCTCCTCTATGGAAAACCTTGCTCTGTCCCCACCACTGCAGTCATGAAAGAGAAAGACAATTCCACTTCTAATAAGTCTCATTACCTTGTTTCTACAGGAGATTGCAAAAAATCTCTCACATTCTGGGATCAGATATCACCAAGAGCTTCTTCTGGCAGAACCAGGTGTATGTGCTTTGCCCATATCTCATCAAATCCATTCTTTGCTGTACCTCCATATCCCCAGATATCAAATGCTTATTCTCTTTTCTAAATAAAGAGAAAGAAGAAACTTTCAGAGTCATTATTCTTTTCACTTTTCTCAATCAAAACAGTATAATGGCATCAGGTTTATATTTCTACAACTTGATAACAGCCTTTTTAAACTCCATTTGAAAATCTACAAGTTTATTTTAGCTTTCAGTACCTAGTAGTTTCACATCCACATCTGGAGTACTGGCAGTATGTCATGCAGCCACTATCTTACCTACAATACATTAAAAGTAGTACTTTGAAGACTGTATAAGAAGGTGTTAATTTATGGTAATGTTTTTGTATGTCAATGCACTGACAGAAATAAATGTCAGTTTTTCATTTAAGAACAAAAACCCAAATATTCATGATTTGAATCAAGTTTTGCTATTATATAAATTAAAAGCATGTTCTTTGCTCTCAACCTCCTCTGTTAACTTGTGATGATTCAAGGAACGTATATGGTTTATTTCACAAGGTCTTATAAACTGAAGTTGGCTAATAGGAAATTCAGACTGACAGATCAATTATAATTAGCTATGGAGCCAAGGTACAGGTGTCAGAATGTTCTAAGAAGCTGTTTTGCTTTGAGGCTTTCAGTTTAATACATTGTATCATCCTTTGGCCATCAGTTTTGGATGAGCCTACGGATTCCTGAGCTGATTCCCTCAATATACAGATCTTATAAGGACTCATACAAGTGCATAATTTCCTTCCTAAGGTAATTTCAATGATTTCACTGGGAATACTCACATGAATAAAATAAAACATACACTAGAGTGTCTTAGGAATCCTAAGCAGGAAATCTAAGAATTCAGTTCCCAACAGGAACATTAAGAAAGCTATGTTGCATTTACTACATATATTTATGACACTATATCCATTTAACAACATAAAACACAATATGTTAAACAGTTTACAAAAGTGAGCACAGAGAATACTGCACAGCTTGCAGTTTTTCAATGTGATTCCTGGTCTTCATGGCGGTTTTCTTAAGGGAATCTCAAGAATTTTGCTGTGTATGTTTCAATGAGACATTTCTGTTCTTTCTTATGCAAACATTCAAAGTGGCAGCAGCTTGTGTCAGCTGTGCTAAGCTGTGTGGAGAATGAGAAGTAATGCCACAAAACTGTGGAGTGGTCATTGCTACGGTAGAAAATTAATTCTACAGTGAAAGCAATAAAGAATGCAAAGGTGGTGTTCTGATGATGCTTCTGAGGGAGGCAAAATGGAGACTAATAATAGCAATACAATTCAGGAAAAAATGGATAGCTTTAAGTATAGGAATCATGGAAATAGAACAAAATATATCAGCTCAATGCACAAGCATTATGTACATCCAAATCCAAAGTTTGGGCTATAAATAGAGAGTTCAGTGTGGAATTTCTGGAGGAAAAAGAAAAGCACATTAACAATCACAAGACTGAATCATCCATTTGACAGTGAAAAAAAGACTGCAGATGCATCAGATGGGACACTTGTATTTGAGATACAGAAACGCTCACATCAGAGTGGTGGCACTTCCTTAGGAATATCATGTGAAATTTTAGTCATTCTGTTCAAGAAAAAAAACATCAGATTGGGAGAACTGGGTGAGAGAACTGTTAGAACTATCAAGAGAACTGACATTTTTTTCATATAAGAGAAAAAAAGGAAAAAAGACAATAAATCCTTTCTTTGAAATGTATAATGGGCTGGCATATACACACTCAAGAATAATTTAAAACAAATGGCGTTCATTTGCACTGGAAACCAATAAAGTAGAAGCCTGAAATAACAATGGTATAGGTGTCCAAAGACAGAAAATTTAAATAAGAATTGAATAGTACTGGAAACCAAAATTCCAATATTTCAGGGTGGAATAACAGTAGTTTGGGATGCATTTCAGTTTCAGAGGACAAAATGTTATGACAAAGGGTATTGACTGTAGTTGGACATACCTTCTATAGTCCTTAAATGGTAAGAAGGTAAGCCAACAATTATGCACCAAGAAGCAGGCTTCATGCAGTCTCCTTCCTGCATCCCCATCCAGATTTAAATTTCAGCCATTTTCTGATCATGAGCTCTTCTGTGATTAGGATCCTTCTCAAAACAAAATCCTTTATCAGGAATAGAAATATTCTTTCTTTTCAATTTTACTGTATATGAGCCCATGAATGAAATAGTTTTGGCTCAAAACACTGTGTGTCACAGAATGTTTTTGACATTACTGTTGGAAATGAAATATTTTTCAGCAAGCAAATGCCCTTAGAAGTCCCTCATAAACAATCCACCTAAAGCATTCCAAAATAATTAATATGTACCAGCACTTAAATTTAAAGGCATGAGCTGCTGCTTTTATACCAAGTTTACACTAGTGTTATTCCACTGACTTCATGAAGATCCATCAGAAACAGATTTGATGTGGCTCAGAATTAAGGCTATGTTAGGCTTAGCTTTGAAAGAAGCCAATTGAGTCTGTGCAGGGAAATATCAGTATAGTAAGCTATGCAGGAAGTGATCTTCTGTGGACTCAATTAAAGTTTCACATCTGTTATGCTACAAGTGTGTGACTGGATATTTTCCAATTTCCAGAGGTGCATATAGTATATGAATCTACATTATACTAGGATTGGTACTTTTGATTTTTTTATTGTAGGAGATCATTAACATTTTAACATCTTGTTTTACAAATCTCCACTTCTTACAGCATTGGGAAAATATTTGAAAATGTGGCCAGCTGCATTTATTTCAAAGTTCTTTTTTGCATCTCAAATTGATTGTCTATATAATTTCCATAATACAAGTGAAAGCACAAATATAGAAATAGCCCCTGCAGAACCAACCAGGTAAAATGTGAATCAGCCCCAAACCTGCACTTCCCTGTGCTGTGGAGTCCTCTCAATTGCCATGGCTTCAACAGGCTTCAACAGGAGTCAAAACTTTTATATGAGGTGCTCAGCACAATATAATATTTAAATCCCAGATGAAAAGGCTGTGCCAAAAATCCAAAATAAACCTCAATGAAGGAAAAAGGTGTAATTCCTTCTTTTGGGGACATATTTATTCTCATCTCCTGAAGTTTAGGGACAATTTACAGCAACATGTAACATACACTAATTAATTTGCTTTGCTGTGTTGGCTACATACCCACAGTATAAGTGCTGAAAACTGTATTTCAAAAATAAATCATTTGACTGGTAACATGTCAGATTCAAGAGGAATTTGAGCCTGCATTCTCTGAATATTTTCTGAATCTCTTGTTATTTCATTATACAAAATTGCAATGGTCATATTACTTGCTTAGCCCTATTCAGGCCCTCTGCACAGACTGAATTTCATCCATTAAGCCGATTGAGGATGTTCATACTATATTGTTAGTGTCGTTGTCAAGCATAATTTATGTTTAAGAGAATGTGGGCAAATGTGCTCATATTCATATGTGGTGGTATTCTCCAGAAACTCTTCTCATTGGTGGAAAAAATATATAATTTCATTTCAAATAAGTTGCCTATTATTCTCTACTTTAGCTTTATTAAGAGCTGATAATTACTCTGATAGCCTTGCTCAGTATGTATTATTTCATCTCTTGTTATTAACTGCTGGAATTACTGTCCCTGCAGTTTGGAAAGAGCTCAATATTCTTTCATTTGACAGATGGGTTACCAAAATCTGGGTAAACCTTAGCCATGAGGAAAAAAATCCCTCCAAAACATTAGCCCCCAAAACAATTCACTGAATTTCACTGAATTTCACTGAATTTTTGGAGTTGGAAGGGACCATAGAGATCATCTAGTCCAACTCC
>JAOTQQ010000001.1:190766048-190791716 GCA_026546715.1 Gallinago undulata | reverse complement strand
TTCTCAACCCACCTCACTGTCCCCTCATCTAGCCCAAATTTCCTCAGTTTCCCAATGAGGATGTTATGGGAGACAGTTGTCCTTTAACAGAGAGAAGTGTCAGGTTAAGTACAATCAAAATAAACAAACAGTTCCCTTCAAGGTACCTTTATTAGGATAATGTCTATTCTTTTACATTTATTTGTTTATAGCTGAATTAATTTGCTGCTCTTATCCTGATCTTATTCCTGACCCTTGTCGTCTTGGACCTTCCAATTGAGGTAAAACATAAAACTGGTTAAAACCACGAGTATCTAGATGAGAGACAGCTTAAGTTTTTAAATTTCTTTTTAAAAAGAAATTTTTGTTTTACTAATGTGTTGTCAAGTATCTCTTGGATACTCTGCGACATCCATACTGGCCGTAGGTGGGACAGGATGAAGCAGGGGAGCAGTGGGGATGAACATGCTTAGGCCAGACTGCAAAGCTGCTCTCAGGCTGGGCTTTGTGAACTCTTCCAGATGCTCACACTGTTTGATGACACTGCCACCCAGAAAATTGCTCTGAAAATCTATTACATGTTTCTGTGACTGAATTAAACTGAACTCGTACAGTTCAGACAGCAGAAGACATCTCCAATTAAGAACCTCTGCATATACCTGTCTAATATGTGGGACTGTGAAATTTAAGTCCTGACTGCAAGTTAGAATTGGAGTGGAGACTCTGACTTAGACATTACTTATCATTGCCTTAGCCTTTTTAGCTACACCGGGATCTCTTCTCACCTTTAGACCCTCCTTGAGAAATCTGAACAATATTTCAGTAGGTGTGAATTGGTATTTTCTGGCAAAATTATGTTGGAAAACATTTTGATTTGCTGTATTCATTGCTGTAGTGCAGTTCAGGAAGAAGACTAGAGGAGGTAAAAATGTTCAGTCATGGAGTCTATGAACAGAAGCTAAAGCAAACGCAGATGGGACTTTAGTCTGTTATAGTTCAAGGCTTGCAAAAAATGAAAAAATAAAAAGAATCCCACCAAAACAACCAAGCTGGTTTATCAATTGCATTCCTGAGATATTTTTTCTCTCACTTTCAGTGAGAAAATTTATATAAAGAGAAAGTCTTCAGCTACTCCTGTAGTGGTTTTGGTAGAATTTGGCCAGGCCAAAAGGCCAATTTCTGTTCTGGTCAGAAACCAGGACACTGACTCAAGCCTCTATATGAAATCATAATGTAGATTCCCTTTGGTTATTCTTAATTGTGTTGACTAGATTCACATGTTAATAATGGGCTGAAAAATATGTACCCCCTGCTGCCCAGATAAGATGGTGCTGATTATTAGGAGAAGCTATTATTTCATGTGAGACAATAACATTTCCTGACTAACATGCTTTCTGTTTCACTCTTGCCCCAGAACGATTGGCAGGATCAATAATGGGCACAGCTGTTTCCAAGAGGAGTATAAATTCCTGGTAGCCCAATATAGGCATTGTATTGGAAGTTTCTTATTTCACAAAGTGTTGCCATAAAACAGAAAAATAATTCTCTCGGGAAGCATCAAACCATTATGCTAGGAAAGGATTTGTTGTTATAACTAGAATTAAGCAGATTCCATTTTCTTTTGTATTGTTGGAGCAAGTAATATATATCCAACTTCTCTTGAGAGTGGTATTTCTAAAGAATTTCAGGCCACTACCTTGAAGAACTGCAGAACAAAGAATAAAAAGTATAGCTTAATCTGCTTAACAAGAAAAACAACAACCACAAAAGAAAAAAAAAAGAAACAAAAAACCCAAACCAAACCAAACCAAAAACAACTAAAAAAAACCCGAACCAAACCAAAATGCACCAACCAAAAAAACCCCAACAAATAAAGCAAAACCAAACCCAAACCAATAAAAAGACTAAAAACCAAAACAACCCTAATATTCTTCTATGTCTCTCATACAAAATACTGGTGTTATTACTGTGTGTTCATGTTGTAACTTTATCTTAATTGTATATCTGAAAAGTTGACCTGAGTCCTCAAAAGTGAAGGGAATGGGAAATATGTTTATGGATGACTGTATAAATACACTGGCGTATGTCTGTCAGTTTTAAGGCACTTTTATATAAAATGGAAAGAAGAAATGGATATAAAATAATACAGGCAGTCACATTAAATGAAACCATACTAACAGTAGGTCTTGAGAACAGACTCCTTACATCACTATTCCCTTCTAGGCCTTGACAGATGTAAGAAAGAGAAGAGGTGTGTATAGCTGAAAATGATTTCTTCTTCAGGTTTCTCTGGATACGATGCTATAAGGTCATTATTAGTTACAATAGCTCAGTTAGGTGACAAAATTTGTCATGGTACAAGGTAACTACTGGACATCACAGATGACACTACAACAATTACCCTTTTATTTAAAACTAAGATTAATTCAGAAAGTAAAAATAGAATTACAATCCCAGATGCCTATTTTGCACTTTAAATTTTGTTTTATGATGAGAATATATTTTTCTGCCTTGTATATTTGCAGAGAAATCTCACTGCTCTATTTTAATAGAGAAAGACTGAATCTGAGAGCACTTCAATCATTCCTGAACATTTTTTTTTAGGTGGTATGGCACGCTGCCTCTCTTGTGCCCTCCTGTACCACCGTATCCACCTCCTCCATGATCATTTTGGAATGATTCATTCTTCATCCTTGCACCGATGAATCACCGTGCCCACAATCCGCATGTGCGTGTCAGAATTAAAGTTTAGAAATTGGGAGAACAAGCTGATAATGTTCAGAAGACATGGTTACATAAATGTACTCTTGTACTATTTTCATCTGTTTCATCTTTGAAAGGCAACAATGAACGAAACATACTACTGAGTTTGGCATATGAGAAGCAAGGCTATACCAGGACATTGTTCACATCCTACCTCTGAAATGTCCCATCATATTTTTCCAAGGCTACTTGAATTTTTGTTGTTTAAAATATAGGGATTTTTCTCATTAATATGATTTATATGTGATTTTTTTAATGTGTGTGTATGACCTGATTTAGTTATTTCCAGTGACTAGTCAAATTCTGTTGTACTGAATAATGAAAATTCTAGCACAAGGCACTGGATGAGACAGACCGCCACCGTTAGTGTAAATGACAACTGTGATCCATCATACTTCCAGGAACCAAGTCAAACCAAATTAATTCAAAAGGATGTCACGTTAATGGAATAAATAGAACTCCAAATTATGTTTCCAAAGCTTCCACACTCAAGATCTACTGAACAAGTTCAGCAGAGTAATGAACAAAGCTAAGTGGCAAGCTCTCTGCAAGTGGTTTTTGCCACAAAATAAGTTATCACAGCATAGGAAGTTATTTTTTATGCCTTCTGTAGTGACTCTTTGAGCCAGTTTTAATCCGTGGATGACTGTAAGACAAGATGACAAATCAGGGCATCTTAGCTGTCAAGAAAAGAGTTTACGTTATCCTGCATTTGTTACAGGGTGTCACAAGTAGTTGGAACTCAGAGACTTTTACTGCATGACATTGTGGAATGGTAACCTGAGTATGTATTGTGAATCCTCATCCTCTAACTGGTCTGCAGAAATCCATTTCCTGGTAGGTCTACTTGTTTTCCTGAGTATTGGGATGGATCATTCTTGCCCTCAGAGTATGTTGTCCTTAAAGGCCTACCCACTTTCCCGAGCAACTTCACTCCTCTGGTCTGCTTCCCATGGGGACTCACCTACGAGTTCCCTGATCCAGCTAAAGTCTGCTTGCCTGAAGTCCAAGGTCAGCACTCTTCTCCAGCCTTACTCACTCCTTTCAAGATCTTCAACAGCACAATTTCATGGTTGCTACATGCCAGTGTCTTAGTGACTTCAATGAGCTCCATATCTGTTGTCACAGCCTGTTCATTTTCACTGTTTTTCTGGTCTCAGCCAATAAATGGGTAACAAACGGCACATTACCATCTGAATGTGATGAAACCAAGATGTTAAGAAGTGTAAAGCAATAAACTGTTCTGACTGCAGGATCATAAACTGCTTCAGAGGCAATAGTAGAATTGTACATTATAGCATCTAATCTGAATAAATTACTTAGATGCTAACCAGGAGTAGTAAATTTTGAATGAATGCTTATAAATCACCTGATATTATGAAAGTTTAAAAAATTGTTGGTATGTATGAGACTAGCTATAATTTAAAGAAATGTTGACTTTCTGCCTTACATACCAACTACTTCACTGTTTATGGTGTTTATTATCTTGGATTTTCTGAGTTGCTGTTGCAGTTTCCACTTTGCAAACTGAAACCTCTAAACTAAATTTACAGAGGATCTTGTAAGGATCTTACAAATTTGAATTTGGGACACTTCAACTGAGATCAGTTAAAGAAGTCAACACACAGTCTGAAGTGTGGTGCAGCCACTGACTTCATACAACACTGAATCAGAGATTGTATTTATACAAAGGTAGTTTTGCCAAGTGGACGATCACCCTAGGGCAAATGAAACTATAAACTTTCCATTGCCCACAAAATCTTCATTTATGCAGGACGTGGCACAATGGTGATTCCAGTATGGAAACTATTTTTCCTGGATTTGTGAGCTTTCTTAAAATTACCATTGCATTGTTGACATCTATAAGACTGTTTTTTTCAAAACCTAAAAATTATCCTTTTATATTTTTGATAAGTTCAGCACTGATGGAGGTTATATTTCTTTTTTGTTCTGGGTAGCAGAGAGCATCGCAATCATGTCCTCAAAGGAGTCCTACTTAGTGAACATAATTTACCCTCTGTATATTTAAATCCAGCTTTCTTGGAAACACATTGGGCCAAGATTTCTATCTAATAAATATTTCCATGCTTCTATTTTCAGAGGCAGATCTAGCAGGTTCAAGATTTTGAAGATTTTCAGCTAAGGACAAACGTTTTGGACTCCTGTGTGAATGTGTGAAGAACTAACTAACCTTCAAAACCAACATGAATATTTCCACATGCTCTGGTTTTGTGCCACAGTCTATTATGATTACATACTACACTGTGAATGGAATGCTGATTTCAAACAGTATGTAAGGGCATATGTGAGCACTGAATATTTTTTTACTAATAGAACAGTTTTTTGGGGGTAATTTTTCAAGTGAAAACTCATGTAAGTGATGTCTTTGAAGATGTAATAGAAAAAGTGTTTAAGCAGTAAGAAACATCAGGAAAGCCCACCAGTCCTTACGAGTATCAAGGTGATGAATTTGACTTTGGTTGTACAGATATGATCTTTTCTTGCTGCATGGGAATTTTTATATTTAACTCGATTGTATGTATACTGAGTTGAGAATGCACTGGGTAGGTATGCAAAATCAAATGGCTCTTCATAGAGGTGAATTGTATTGCATGCAAACTTTCTTCTAAGTAAATATTTAATTAACTGCTCTTACTGAGATGTAATCATTCAGCACCTTTGCTCAGTGTGATTTTAATACGTGACACAGTAGATGACACTAAGGTCTGATGAGGTGACACAGGCCCTGTCTGCCGAGTCCCTAAACTTGACTTTCTGATGTTCTGCAATATGGTTCAGAGGAACTAAAGTCAGATGGCACTGATGGGCATGTCCATACAGCTTCACCCCTGACAGAGAGAAGGTAAGGCAGGGGAAGACTCATGGGGAAAGAATTAGAGGAGCCAAGGACGACTTGGAAAGAAACAATTGAAACAAAGCTGTATTGTGCAGGCAGCTTAGGCAAAAGAGTATGTTGAGCAACTGTTTCCAAATTTCCTGTGAAGTGAAATATCAGGGACAGGCTGTGCTTGTTCAGAAATTCAGCATATGAGTAGGAAGGTTTTCCACTGAGGAGCTTTAAAGGTGGTTGCCCAAGTACAATTTATGCTATGAAGAAAAAGGAAAGTCTGGAATGTCTGTCTAAAAGGGAGACATGAAGGTAATGGACATCATCAGTACCATGAAGCAAACCTTTTTATCCAGAATTAGCTGATCTCCTTCTCAGTTCAAACATAAAATCTGATTCATGTTTGACTGAAACGCAGTTAAATTTCTACATCTTTATTTTCTTGTGTGTACAAAATTCATTTTACCCTTATACGTGCAACATGCCTGTTGCCCTTAACAAATAACATTCACATCTCCAAATGCAAACAATCTTCCTGAGCCTTTAAAATTTTATTATGAAGATGTTGTTTTATATGAAAGCTCTTGTGAAAGTGTGACATACTGGAATTCATGCAAACCAACAGCAACCCAGAGCAAAGAGTCACCATTCAAGAAAAGTATATCTAGGAAGCACAGAATATTAAGAATTGTTCCTTCCTCAGTGAGAATTTTACCAGAGATTTAATCCCACTTAGTTTTTAGGAACCAGTGTTGCCTGGATCTGGACATGGTATTTTTTATGTACTCTATAAAGTTCAGAAGTAGACCAAATATAATTATCAACAAGGACTTTTCTTTACAAGAGTTAACGTGTCCTTGATAAACTATTATGGCCAATTAGATTTAGCTTCTCTGAATTTACATTTTAAATTTACTTGGTAATTAATATTGAATATTGTCTTTAATTTTTTATTTGCCAAAGCCATGAAGAATCAGTCAAGATAAAAGACATACACATATTGCTAAAATTACTTTAGATTCAGATATCCTTCATCCTGTAGACTATTCGTATATTGAGTTTTCCAGAGCTGTTAAAACACATTGTAATTATAAACTAGCTAAAGTATGGTGGTTTTAGTATAATTTATGTAGAAATCTTAATTTTTGTGGCTGTTTTAAGTAGATAGCCATAACAATACGGAGTGTGTATCACTTTACAACTTTCCTTGCTTGGTTATGGTCCTCACTTTGAACTCTGTTCTCCTTGTAAATATTTTTTTATGGACATCTAAAAGAATCTGCAGACACACTTTTAAAAGTTTCAAAACTGATTTCAGTAGTGAAAACATGTATATTAAATTAAAAAGCAACAAAACGATATATATTTCTGCTATACTAAATTTAAATTTGGGACCACATGACAGCCTTCTGTCTGTCATTCCTTCCTAGCCATAGATGCAACAATTCACTTCAGTTGAATGAAGAGAAATTTAACTGTAATTTATTTTTAATTTATGGAAGTGAAGGATAGGGTTGGGGAGGTTAAATAATTTTTTACAAAATTAAAAACCCCACCTCTCAGGGTTTTCCTATTATTATGTTAGGGAAATGAAATAAAATAATAAAATTAAATTAAATTAAATAACTGAAATAAAAATGAAAATTTTTATTCAGTTGTTCCTTATTTTCAGTTAAATATTCTTAATTTTCTGCTTGTACTAGTTGGTTTTACAGAAATCAAGAGATAATTATAATATTTTTATATGGCTTTGCCAGCACTGAGCGGCTTCAGTGTTTCATTGTCAATAACACCAACACCAGCAGCCTGGGCTCTGCAGCTGTTCCTTTAATGGTGGTCCTCTGAGCAACACACATGTAAAGCCCTCTGTGACATTGCCACACACAGCATCCTCAGCCAGTCATTCGTCATGTGGGTGCCTAGAGATATATCTGCACTGGGCATTTGGTGGATTTCTACTGGACTGCTTGGAAAGTCAGTACGTGTTCAGATCAATGTTTGCTCTTTAGGTTTTGCCTGTGGGTTTAGTTGGGTTCCAGTTGCTTATTCATACACTTTCCTCAGATATGTGCTCTAACTGATTTCTTTTCAGCATGAAGTTGAAGAATCTCTGAGATGTATTGTGCTTTCCTAGCACAAGTAATTTTATCCTGTGTGTTTTCATAATGGAACTTTCCGGTGAAGTTGTAATGTTCTTTTAGAGCATGTGGGAATGTGATAAAATATTCAGCAGATTCATCCTCTTCTTGGAATTTGCATAGAACTTGTATCTCTCAGAATCAAAACTTCAAGAAAGGGTAAAATGTTTATGAAATTTACTGACCTGACATGATTTTGTTCTTTTATCCAGGGCAATGTAACTTCATCAGCTTGTGTCTCTGGTGCTTAGATCTGATCTCCCCCTTAATCTAGCTTTAGAAGTAATGTTTTAAGGAATGAAATCTGGTAGGAAGGAGACTCAAGCCTATTCTGATGAATGTTGCCAAGGACGCCTTTACAGTCCTGGAACAATCTCCAAGTAATCTTTCACTAATGAAAAACAAACACCTGTTGGCAAGACTGTTGAAAGTGAGCAGGCCCTTCATCCTCATATTAAATCAGAAGCCTCTGTTCAAGCACCCTTTGGCTAGATCTTCATGAACTTGTTTGCCATACATCGGCTGTACGTTAATGGGAAACAGGTACTTGGTGAGATGTTGCACATGATTTTCATAGGCAGGTATTTTCTTAGCAAAGTACCTTCTACTTTATTCTCTTGGAACAAAAAGTACAGTTTGGCTTAAGATGGCAACCTAACCTATTGGATGGAAAAATATTCTAGGAACTAAGAAACTTGAATTTCCTTCTTGGATCAGCCATTGATCTGCTGGGTAATGAAAAATCAGTTTCCTCTAGTCTCTTTCTTTTCTTCCTTTTTTCTTGTTCCCCTCTTCTGTTCTGTATTGCTTCTCATCTAAAAGAGCCTTAGGAGGATTTAGGCTGTGTCCTTTGTACCTTTGTTTCTCCTTCTACTTTTGTCCCTAGAAGAAAGAAGCAAATTGAGAGCAGAGTCAAGATTGGTCCTCACTGATTTTGTGAAATACTAAACATAGATTTCATTGTGAATTGCTATTTTCTAAAATTAATATTTTTTTTAGTTGGGATAAAATTAATTTCAGAGCTGCAGTTCACACAAATATTTTTAAAAGAAAAGGAAATAAATAGCAAAGCAAGAAAAGTTAATCTTTACTGCCTTTGCAGTTTTCTTTAATTAGAAAATTTCTGAGAGATTTCTAAAAATATTGACAGCTCCTTTTATTTCATATGCTGGGATTTTTAAAGTATATTCAGGCAGTTTCCCTTAAAATTCAAGGTTCCTATAGATAACCAATCACTCACTGAAATATTCTACCACATTAACCATCCTATCCCATGCTGAGGCAAAGATTTGATTTGCTAGAGCAGCACAAGAAGTTTTTCTTGATTTCAAATAAGCTGCAGAAGAGAAAATTGTGCTCCTGGAATGTCTAGTTAATTACTTACAAGAAATAACTATCAGTGCCACCATCTTCAGTAACAATTCTACTGAAAAAAAAAAGTCGAGGGATTTTGCTGCATTTTTCATTTCTTCCTAACTAGAGACATAGGACAAGCTGCCTAATCCTCTATAAATCGATGGTGATACATGAATTATAAATGACAGATGGGTGCCGTAGTTTGCAAGGTCATAGCAATGCTGTCAGGCAAAATACAAGAAGGTAATAAACACCATGTAGCTGTCCTGTGTCAGGGTGTACTTGCAACTCAACCTTAGTATCAGTCGTGAAAGAATATAGGAAGTAAAGAAACAGTAATTTGAATGTAATTCCTAGTTGTTTTATCAGAATTCCCTCACAATTTCTCTGTTACTACAGCAGGCAAGAAAGAGAGCTCAGACAGGGTAGCAATTACAGTGCTTTCTTTTGAAATGCAAATAGTTGATGATGGGGAAGATCATAGAGAAAACTTTCCTGCTGTATGAGTCTTAGTACTCATATGATGTCTTAGGAGGGACAGATGGCTTTTCAAGTCACCTTTTAGCTTAATTTCTTATTTTTCTTCAAATTTCATGCACCATATCTAGCTCTGGTGGAACTCGAATGCAGTTAGGCCCCCAAAGTTGCAACAGAAGTTAATAACTGGTCCTCTTAATCCAGTGACATGAGAAATGTTTGCTAGGGGCAAAGACTCTTTAGGCATAAACAGAAACTCCAGGTCATGAACATCTCTCAAAAAGTTTGAAAACACACACGCACACACACACGCATATTCCATGCAGCTCAGTGGAAGCACTTATCCAGCTTCTAGAATCAAGAGAATGGTAACAACTGGCCTTTAAATCCTAAAACCTAAATGCACCTCCACGGATCTGTCTGTTAAATTTTAGCTACCATGGATATCTTCCTGGGTACACATGCAATTCTCTGTTCAGACAGGTCTGAAGCCTTTTTATTAGTGAAATTTTTGAATGCACAACCTTTTTTTCAACCTTTTATTTACCGTAGACTTACTATATCTGCATGACACTACATCCCTTGAAAAAAAATATATGTTGCAGGAAGAAATTTTCTTTCTACAGCACAACTTAGTTTAGGAGGCCAAGGAATTTGAAATAACATCTTCACACATGTTGACCTTGGTACAGTGAAGTATTTGCTATGCCAGCAATGAATGGAAAACCACAGGCGTTGTGAACAGAAGTGGTGCTGGAAATTCACAAAGGAAATGGATTCACAGACAAATTCCATTCACCAACTTTTCTATCAGTGTGGGGTTGATGTCAGCCTGCAAATACAAGAAAATAAAAACTGGCAACATATGCCAAATCCTGCAGCCCTGACTGCCAGAAATTCTTCCTCAGAAGCCTCTGATCCTGTGGCAATGGACTTATTCTTCTGGAACAAGAACATCGTAACAAAGTTCCTCCCTGCCCCTTCTGAGATGTCGAAACTGAAGGAACAACCGGCTGAATAATTATTTACCCAAAGTCCATGGACAGGGATCAATTGTCTACTGCAGCCTTTGCTTATTTTCCAAAAAAAATATTTCAAACACATCACTGATTTTTTGTCAGACTAATGAAGCAAGAGGAAGAGCAGTGACAGCACTAAACCACTCCTAAACAAACCTGGGGGAACCCCAAAGTACAACTGGAATATCAGTAAATCCTTCAGCATGTGGAATTTCTCCAGGAGAACTCTCAGTACAAAGAAGCTTCACACTGTTATTTTTAGCTGGGAAACAGCTTCAGCCTCAGGAAAACAAACAAACAAATAAAATATACCCCCCAATACCAATAAGGCTGGCTGAATTTTAAATATTTAGGAGGTGAATAAACTAAGCATCCAAACAAGGAATTCTGTTTGAGCGCAAACGACCTGTGAATTAAAATTTACTTTGGAAGTTGTTTCAGTGAAATAATTGTATTAAAAATTTACTGTTATCTGCTGCCTGTCCTTTGTCACTTCCCTTTCTCTCCTTTTCCCCAGGTCCTCCATTATTTCCTACTTTTGGCTCTCTTTTTAATCACTGCCACCTTCTGTTCATTTATTTGTCACAGACCTGCAGCCAACCCTCTGTCACAGTAGCAATGCCTGTTGACCTAAGATACACTTTCCAATTGTCCTACTAGAGGGTGCTGAGGGTTATGATCTTGATAAAGCCCAATTCATAGATTCAGTTTTTCCAGGTTGCTTTGAGTTTAGAATCAAAGAAAATCTGTCAATCACTCAGAATTATAGAGCAATAGTGGCAGTACCTCTGAAATCCTATAGCGCAGCAGTTAGGCAACTTCTCTGGGAGCCAGTGCTGCCAGGGGCAATCCCTGCTCCACCTGATTCAGATAAAGTCTTTGAACTAAAGTCTGCTACCTCGATAGGTTCAGCTGATTCAGAGAAAGTATAGAACTACCTAGTAGAGTGGTTTATTGGATTTTCTAGGGAAATTAATCTCTCTCATTCTACTTTATGTAAACACTAATTCCAACTTCATCCTGAGCATGTTTACAAGAGATCAACAGAGGGTTACCGCAGGCTGAGAGCTGTCCAGGAAGAAACAGGATTTTTTTGAAACTTAACCACAGTTTTTCATTCTATAATGAACTTTCAGGTTTTGTTTTTGTTTTCCGATATGTCTAGCTTCAGCTTGTGGAAGCATGCATTTTCATCCCTTGTCTGTCATGAGGGCGAACATTACCTCTGTATCAAGGTGTAAGATCTGTGATCACCAAGGCATCCTGTCCAGGGTCTGGCACTGGGATGAAACCAAGGATTAGGCATGCTGTCTAAGCAGGTCAAGGCCTGCACAGTAATAGGAGAACAGGACTCAGGTAACATTGGTACCTTCTTGTATCCCTTTTTTCTCAATGTTTGTCAAAACTGAGATTGTCCCATAAGTGTTAACAAATAGAGTCTGTCATTCCCCACAAACCTCCCAAACATGTTACTTCCAATGCAGCTATCCCAGGACAAATCCTTCTAATCGTGTAACTGCTCCCTGTTCCCTTCTTAAAGTCTAATTAAGAGGTAAGCATATAATGAATGTTTTATTTAACCTACTTTGTAGTCCCTGTGGTATGCTATCCCAGAGGCTAAACTATCCTTTTCACATAATTCTAGAAAAGAGGCAAAAGTATAATCAGATGAAAAACATGTCTACAACTTCCCCTTTCCCCTACCAGGTACCAGAAGAAAACAGAATAATTGAATATAGTAGTTATAGTTAATGTTAATTCTGTGAAATAAAAAGACAGAAAGAGAAATTTTCCTTTTTTTCAGTGAACAAAAGTGATAGTGAAATTGTTTTGGTCAAAACTAGAGCAAAATGGAAGAGTCACTCTCAGTCTTCTCGCAGTAAACCTGTATTTGTTACTGAGCAAAGTCAAGCCCAAGATCTTTGCCTGCTTGTGCTCAGCCACAAAGAAGGACATTGGAAAGTTATATGAGAACCTCACTCCTAGTTTTAATTCTAAGGAATGGCTGAATTATTTGTGCTGAAACTTTCAGTCATAGAAAAAAAATAATAAAGAAAACAAGCCTCTGGAAAAAAAAAAAGGCAAATACAAAGAATTAAAATTCAACAAAGACTGGGCAATCTTAGCTAAAGATGTTGCCAGTAGCCACAGAGATGATGGAATAGTTTGTAGACATGTATATATCTATATTTGACTAACATTCCTGCATCTACTATTGACTAATGTTCATTAATATATTTAATGTAGTTTATACTTTCAAACTGCACAGATGATAAAAAGAACTTCTTTTAAATGATTTGAGAAAATTAGAACTTTTAAAAAGAAGGGAAATATTTTTAATTATAAATCTTTTTAATTCCAGTTAATGTCTTTCTGAAATCTTACTTCATAGCCAGTTGCAATCACTTTTAAGATAGCTAGAATTGTTGAAAGTACCAGCCTGTTTTCTTACAGATTGAAAAGGCAGAGAAGGTACAAAGAATAGAAGAACAGACAAAAGTGGAAGAGTCTCTTTGTAGAGGTTTCTTTATAAAACCTTTTGTTTTCTCATCAAAAATTCACTGTAGGGTATTCAACTTTAAATAATGATTTCAAAGGAAATTTTGGCTCAAGAGTAACTCTGTAAATCTTTGAAACATGAGCATGAAGCACTAATGATTGCATTGTGTTGTGATGACAAAGAGGTTGAAGCTGAATGACATCAGACTAGTAACAATCCAGTATTAAGCTTTTGTGCTAGCGTGGCTCACGTGTGTGAAGGAATGGGGTAAACAGGCTGTTATAGCAAGAGGCATACAGTGGGTTTATGAGAGAAAAGAGATTCCTCCCTTGAGACTTCCTTTTATGCATGAATTTTCAAAAAAATTGAAACTAGACGTACCATTCTCCTCACAGTAATGGGGTTACATACCCAGCATCCATCTCCAGAGAGCTCCTCGTCTTGGAGCAAGAAAGAGGTGAGTCCTAGGACTGACCTCAGCACAATCAGCATTAAACTTGCAAGGTCCCCCAGGCGGTGGCTGAGAGGTGGGTCTCACTGTAGTCCCATCCACAGACCTTACAACCGAGGCTGCTTAGTGGCTCATCCTGAAGCCCCTCGTTTACCTCTGCTTGCTAATGCCCTAAACTCTCTGAGGACAGAATGAGTTCCAAAAATTTCTTTCCTATCTTACCTTTCCTCTTGTACAAGAGACAAAAAAGAAATCACAGCTTCCTACCCCTCTCTCTGAAATGTTCCATGCTGAGGATCTTTGTGCTGTTATACTGGCTGAAAAAAAAAAATAAAATCCTACAAACGCTCTTCATCTTGCCCACCAACAAAAGAAAATGAATAGCAGCTAACATAGTACAAGAACTGTGCCCAAACTGAGAGTGGTTTCATAGTGGGGAAAATTTTTGGGTCAGGATATTATTTCTAGTTCCCTTTAAAGAAAAAAATGCTAGTCTTGAAAATATAAAGAAAGCAGATATAGACATCAATTAAATAATCTTGTTAATCCACAAATATTAATTTTGTAGTTTTTCTGAAGCACAGGTACACAACTGAAAGTAGAGTCCAGCCAACATGACTTCCTGCCCATGTCCCCTCCTCTTCCATTTACATTTAGTTTTGTATAGTCTTCTCTCACATTGATCTATTGCTAAGAGATGTAAATATCTGGAGACATCTTTCACCTGGCTTATTTATTAAGGAAGTTATTCTTAGGATGACACCATGTAATCCTGAACTACATTTGTTAAAGAAAACAAGACCACTTTAATAAAACCCATCCAACCTACCCTGTTCCATCCTATCCATTCCAGTTGTCTTCTTGAGTTTCTTTCCCCCATCTTTAAATTATATTTGAGTTAGAACTTGTATTTGACAAGCTGGATCTATTCAGGGGGTTAATGAGGCTAAGACTGGAAATGCTGACTTTCATAAAAATCCAATATAAAATCTGGCAGCTTTGTAAACATACCAAGATGTTTTGGCTTAATAAGAAATAACACAAAATGAGGCAATAATTAGAGATGATTCAGGACATTTTAATTGCCAAAGCAGCACTCTGTGTTGATCACTTTTCTTAAGGCAAAAAGGCTAATAAAGGGAACTAATATAGAGCAAAGATATGAGGTGCATTAAATGGGGTACTCCATGCTTTCTTTTGTCAATGCACATTTTTTCTCCTATAGAGATTACTATCTGGATAAGTAGTGAATTTCTAGTTCCCTATGATTTCCTTTGGGGTAAACTTCATAAGTGTCTTCATTAAATTTTTGAATCATTAGGATCCCTCAAAAATATTTCTAAGAAAAACAAAAAAAATAAATACTTTTACCAAAGAGCTTCATAAATGTCAGAAAATCCCCACGAACACAAGATATAGTACAAAATTTTCTTTTATCATAGAAAATCACATAATAGAATACTTAAACGTAAATCAAGATATGCCCTCACTGATTCAGTCTGGAAACCTCCTCAGAAGAGCACACACTGAAGAAACAGATCCTAATAACCCATTAAACCCAACAAATGCACCTGATGTCTGCTGACTTTAAATTCTTTTGAGGATCATTGCATGACTGCACTGAATTGAAATGTCCCAGTTTCTTGTAATTGCAATTATTTTTAATGTAATCTCTAACTGCAACCACAGAATATGAATAAAGTTCAAAAGTAAGTTTTATTTAAGGACTTTGCTCATTTGGTTACATCTCTGACCCCAAAAGTCACAGAAAATGTCTCTTTATGTATTGTGGTTTGTAATTGCCCAGGTGGCATGCAGCCCAGATCATGCCTTTCTTCTACTTCCTTGAACAGCAACTCAGAAATCACAAAAAGATCATTTCAGGAGCCAACTAGACCTTCTGGCAAATTGTCAGGACAGTTAGTATGTAAACAAGATCATTTCACCAAACGTAGATATCTATAATGTGTATACGGGAGCCTGCTCAGTGACTCTTTTTACAGTCACTGGAGAGAAAAAGATATTTTACACCAAAGCAAAGCAGTGTTTCTCATCCTACCAGAGATGCTTAAGAGATGTCATGAATAGTACCCTAAAATTTATTATTCTGTATATTGTCTGCAAAGGTACTGTAGGTTCCTTGGCTCAAATATTAAAGTATTTATTTGTCTTCTTCAATGACTGATTTGAGATTTATGCATCCTTAAAAGTGACAAAAGTGGTAGTGTTTACTGTTCCACCTTCATTATGTATTCTGTCTCTGATGTTTCTTCCCCAAAAATTGTGTTGTCAAGATAGTCAGTCCTTAGAGCTAAGCTTCTGGTGGGATGCATCAGCATAAAATGAATAGAGGAGATACTTGAGGCATATAAAAAACATTAGTGAAGTGAAGGGTTAACTATGACTAAATCCTAGTAGGCCAACTTCTATATAGGTCTATTTAGAAAAGAACACGTAAGCACATCTCAGTAGTCATTTTAACAATCTGAGTTGATTACTGCATTATCCTCTAGAATCACACTAAATAGATCTTTACTGGGCTGAGGGCTGAAGATGCAGAAATAAGGTTTGGTCAAGATTGCTTCCATAGAACCCTTATCACTGTTCCACCAGTGTGTCAACTTGCTGCTGGGTCTTCTCCAGCACATAATTTGTGCCTGTATTGGTAAACTGAAGAGGATTAGTGTCCAAGCTCTGCTCAAGAAGGTAAATTTGTCCATATTCCTATGTGGAACAATTTTGGGTCTGTGCTGGCTGCTGAACTGATTCTGGGCATTTGACTGAGACTCTGCCATTTGTCACAGGCAAAAACTATGTCAGGACTTGTGTTAACATTTGGATGCCAGCACTTAGACCTGTGCCTTGAATGAGCTTAATTTATTAACATACTCATAATCTTAATGCCTCAGACCCTTGCTCACGCTCAAACCTGGTTTATTTGACACAGGTTTCCTAAGGGAAACACAGAACAATAAGAAAAAACCAAATATTCTCAAGCCCAAGAAACTACAAATAGAAACCCTGGAAATGCTACACACATCATATTAAAAGAAAATTAGCCTGAAAACCAGGTATTAGATCATTACCACAAAGTTATCAGAAATGCTATAAAGTTATCACAGAAATGAAGTCCAGTAAAGAATATACTGCCTTGCTGCATACAAATGAAGTAAACTAGTGATTTAGAAACATATGGTTTTGTGGAAACATTATTGGCTTTTGAGTCTGTAAAAAATGAATGCATTAGTAATATATCGACATAAGTCTACAAATATTCCAGAAGTTCTAAAGACAACATGCTCACAGTGATCACTGCTAGATTTTGGACATAATTTGGACATGCTTCTCTTAAAAAATTGCCTAAGGCCATCTGCTGACAAAAAATGAATCCCAAATACAAGCAAAATTAATTGCTGTGAGGTTACACAGAGGCAAAAAAAGAGGGTAGGAATCAAAGTGTATTCAACTGAAAACTCATCTGTATTTGTGATAACTGGCAGAAAATAAACACGAAAAATGTTTTGGTTTTGGTGCAAAATACAAAATAACACTACAGATTTACCTCATGAAACAATACTGAGATTTCTGAATGGACATCAGCTCAGAGGAAGCAAATAAGAATAAGAAAGGGAATCTTAAAGTGATAGATAAAATCTAATGACCTGGTAGCCTGGAATAGGATTTATCAAATGAAATAGAAAAAACAATTATAATAAGTTAAAGATCCCCTACATCCTACAGAATGAAACTGCTCTAAGAGAGAGTTATCTCCTTTAGAAAGTTTTCACAGTTCTCAGTAGAGAAGAGCTTTGCTATGGAGGACAGGGAACCACCACGTCATGTCACATTGCTTGGAGCATACATATTGGAAGTATTTCAAGAAAGAAAACATAAATAAAGCAGGTTTCCCAGTTTTACCAGAGCCATGAAGAGCAGTGATGGCATTCCTGTAGACCAAAATAACCTTCATGGTATGCTAGAAACAAGGGAAAAAAAAAAAGAATTGAGCTGCAACATTGAAGAAAAACACAGAATAAGTGATGAGTGCATGTTTTCACCTTCTGGGCCCTGAAAAAAGAGTAAGTTCCTTAAAGTTATTGGTAAGCCTTTCTGACAGCTAAATATAACTTATTCTCCAAAAATGCTTCTAACAGTAGTTACCAATTCAGACAGAAAAAAAAGATTAGACACATGCACTGTCAAGTGCACAAAGAGCTTCCATATTTCTCCAAGGAAATGAAAACCAGATGAAGATAATGAGTTGGTTGATTCTTCATTGGTAGGATGTGTATAGAGGTTGCCATCACTGCAATAAAGAAAAGTGTCTTTTGTACCACAGCTGTAATGATGGTTTATCAGAGACAGAAGAACATGAAGAAAATGTGATAACGCTATTTCTAATCTTCTACATTTCTGAATGAAAGCTCAATTATAATACAAAGCAATCAGATTTTAGAAACTCAGTACTGCCAGTGGCCATGTCTGATCCAATAAACATCCAGTGCCAGATATTCTAGACAGTTATATTACTAAAGAATGGGTAATTTCATTATATTACCAATAAAAATTACCCTGTGGGACAAAAAAGACTTAAATACAAGTCACTTCTCACTTTTATTTGATTCCCACATGTGCTGTGTCTGTCTCATTTTATGATAGGTCATCGTAAGTGTTTGGTTTAAACACTGTTTCTCTAGAGTTCATTATAAAAGTATCTTTCGCTTGAGTTCTTGCAGCCACTTGTAATTCTATATGTTTAAGTTACAATCATAACTTTCTAATAGGAATATTTTCATAAAGGAAACCCCCAGCTTCACTGAATAAAATACATATTTATGGAAATAAAAGTACGAATATACTGAAGAATATTCAGGACAGATGACAATGATATCAACGCTCAGTCTGTGACAGGTGCAATGCAGGTAATGGAAAAATAAGATAATTGGGTTTTAACTCCCGAGGTTTTGCCTAGACAATAAATTCATATGGCAATTTTAAAATGGGTTTTGATTGCTATAACTTCAAAGTAGCAGAAGCCACACCCCAATTATGTGCTTTATAACAACATGAGCTTTAAAATTCACTGATGAATATCCACTGTCTTCCCTTTACAGTTACTTTCCTTTCCCTTTCTCCCAAAACCTCATGATCTGAATGACTTCACCTAATATCAGTTTTCAAACTGGGACACAGCCACAATGACTCTAGGCAACCTTAAGCTGTAATGGACAATAACAGAAATTGCATTCATCCTCATTTTTGTTACTGTTATTAGACCTCCCAAAATACTAAATAAGCATTAATTCAAGCTCCTTCAGCACAGAAAGTTCCTATGAATGCTGCCATGAGTGCATTCCTCCAAGGACTCTCCATAATGCTATTTCGTCCTTTCTCAGCCGCCCTCTAAACTGCTTATCCTCCCAATCCTTGATTGTACCCTTTTCTCGATGTCTTAAGCTCAGCATGAGGAAGCAGAGTGATAAAAAGTATCTGTTCCTCTTTGCTGACCTGTCTACATATAGTAGAATTACCACAAAGAAACATCCTTTCTCACATTGAGTGGCTGCTGGAAGATGTGGGGTGGCTTGGCAAAGCACTGGTTGTGGTTGTTTCAGTCTTGAATACAGTGGGAACAGACAGAGACTCCAATTAAATCCAAATATATCTGATTTCATTAATCAGGAGAGAATTAACTGGAAGCCATCCCCAGCCCTCACCCCAAATATAAATCCAAACCCAAAAGCTCAGCAGTTGCTTGCCCAGAAGTCATTAATAAGAAATTAAATGGAATGAAATTAAGGGAGGTATTGACCTTTAAATCACTGTCTCTGGCTCCTCTGACAAGAAGATGTTGGTTTGTAATTTTTTCCATACTCCAGTATTTTTTCTCCTTGTTTCTAGCTGATGCATAAGCAGTGACATCTGAAGGCCAAAGGTCCAAACAGCATGTGCAGATGCAAGCCATGCACTGTAAGCGTTGTAAAAAGGCAAAGGTTGATGAATCACACACAATCCATCCTCCTCAGCTAACTTGAAAGTTAAAAACACCTCATTTGTTTAGTGATCATCTTGTCACGTACATTGCAGATGCACTGCTAGATTTGTCTAGAACATGATGTCTCAATCTCCTCATTCTCAAAATGGATGTGGAAACCAGTTTAGAAAAAGTCACATGAACATTCAGAGGCTTTCAGTTTTTCTTCTGAGTCTATAAAATTGTACATACAGAAGTTCCCATAAAAATCAAGAAATTTTTATCGTGATAAGATTGTTATAATTTTATTTTCTTATTGTTTACTTTTCTTGACTGCTTTTTCCTCTCCATTTTGTACTTGGTGTGTATGCAGTGCTTAGCTGTCACCATCTATTGTAAACAGAAACACACATGCTGTTCCTTGACAGAGCAGATAGGTGCCCCAAGCTGCACAGCTTCCAGCTTCTCCCTCTGCCTACAAATACCGAGGACTTCTGGGTCCTTCAACCTCATACCAGTCCAGTTTAGTGCTTTGCAGTCATGTCCCTATCTCACACCCCAATCCTAAACACGTGCTGCAAGACCCCTTTTTCTGCATTTTGGAGGGCATGAGGTCTGACACTGGAAGGTTTGCAGAAGAGAGAGGAGGGCATCAGATAGCAACTTCACACACTGTTCACGAGAGCAGAGGGTGGAATAGGCTAAACTGCTGGGCAATTTGACTCCATTTATGTTGTAAAAATGATGTTTGTTTTCCGTCTTCTCTTTCTTTTTCCACCCTAATTCCTTAGACTATTGAGAGAAAAGGATATACCTCTGTCTGTTATCATAATGGGCAAGACCATCCAAGGCAAGGTGTTTTCCTGGAGGCAGAGCTGAAACTTGCCAAAAAGTTGATAATTCTTTCATCATTGTGAAACTCTTGGCCCTTTTCCCAGGAAAAAAAAAAATCATTAGGTGAAGAAACAATGAGCAGTGGCAATTCTGTGACCCATAGTTTCCAGAATCCTAAATGAGCCATGACTGTTATGAGAAGAAATTTCTTGTTCCATTGTCATAAGAATACAGTCCCAACCTGAAATGGAAGGAAGTGGTTAACTTCTGGTGGGGAAAGCACTGGGATGGAGCCTGGAGTCACTACCAAGCGGCTGCAGTGAGGGGAGGCAATGCTTATTTCAAGGCTAGTGCATATGTGATCTTCACATTATCACCAGAGATTGTTTGCATCAGATATGCTCTACTGACGTTCAAGTAACAATAGTAGTCACAGTCCAACTCCCAGTGCAGTCCCAAAGGCTAGGCCTTTGTTCAACCTCAAACGCTTCTTCTCTGCAGACCTTGGTGACCTTCCTCCTTGAGGATAAAAAGTTTAGTAATCTGATAACTGGATCAAGAGGCACGGGCTCTCCACCATTTTGCAACTCATACTGTTGTTTATACATGAGCTGATCATTGCGCAACCCTGTGGAGCAAGTCAGGAGGGCATGTTTTCCTTCACTCTACAGATATAAATGGAAACATGGTATGCTTATAATGCATTTTTCTTTTAAATTCATGTGCTTGTCAGGTGCTTAAACTGAACATAAAAACTGTGTGTGGAAGGTTGAAGAGGTGGAAGTGTGACTTTTGAGACAGAAAGTGAATGTTGTTCTCTGGGAAAGCTGAGTGACAATCCAGACCTAATCAATCGGACAGGAACCCTAATAGTTCAGAACACCCTTTCTCCCTGAGATGCCTGTAGGAGGCTCTGTGAGAAACATCTGAATGGCTGTCATGGGAAAAGCGAAGGTTGGGTCCCAAAATACAATATCTTCCAAGATCTTGAGAATAGCACTGAGACCCTTTTACAATCTGTGTACTCCATATATATGTTTTATGAGACACTTTCTAGTAACATAGGTGTTAACTAAATGGATATCTTGCAGAAATTTTCAGGGCAGGAAGGTTGTATTCACTTTTCTGAGATTTTCTTTTCAATGTATTGTCAGAGGAGAGCTCCATTTTTGTCTCTCTTCCTCTTTCACTTCTCTTTTATTTTCTTTTCTTTTTATTATCATTTATTCTAAGGAACATTTTTAAAATGTTTTCATTGCATGTTTTTACTGAGAGAACAGTCATTTTAAAGGAAAAATTCCCGATCAGATTGATGGTATTATAAGGGATGTGTTATTCCCACCTTTATATTTTATAAGTCAGGATAACTTGCTCAGAGTGCTTTGATGTTAAAAAAACATTGCCCCTACTAGCTGGAACATACCTTATGAAACTGTGCCCATTCTTGTGATACTGGGGATGTGATACCCAGATGATACTAGGACTTGGTCTATTTTAAGCAAGTTTAGGAAAAAAAAAATCTTTCCTTTGCTGTATTATGACCTGACTATATTTCTACTATACTAATTTTAAATGGCACAGTAAAGATTAACATGGCTCTGAATTACAGGATACAGCACAGAAGCATTTGGCAGAGAGTCTTTGAAATATGTATAATTTCCTGTATAATTTCCTGCTTTTTTATGCTTGAAAACTGCAGTAGGCATAGTCTCCATATGCTGCTTTGTTCCATATGCAGGGCATGATGTATAATTCCAACTTCTATTTAGCGGTGTTCTACTAATAAAGGATAATGAGATACTATAGTATAGCAGTATAATTTATGAATAGGCATCAAATAAAGGTTTGCAAAAGGAGTAAAACAAACAAGTGAGCTAACAACAGCTAGAACAAAAAAAAATTCCTTCATCTACAACTTTGCTTTCCATAGTCTGCCCTTGAAAGTAAATCAAAATCATGGAAAGCACTAATATCAGAACGTTGTGAACCAGCTGTTTCTTACAGCTGACTAATTAGTCTGTGTACCCAGCAAATCAAAAATATTTGTTACCACTTAGGCAAAGTTATCCTACAGGAATTTGCATGCCAGTGCAATAAACTTTATCTGAAATGAGGGGAGTACCTTCTGCTTGAAGCAGCAGTTCTCTGCAAGTGCTGGATGCTTGGAGGGGAGAGAGGACCCAACCCACACCTGAGTTGCACCATTTCCTCCTGTCATCACCCTACATGTTCTACATTGTTCCTTTTAATTGGTAAGAACAAATCTCCAAAGCCCCAAATGCCCCCTTGCTCCAATCTATTTCTGCTCTCTTAGTTATCTGAACTGAGGCTGGAAAACAGAAAGGGGGGAGGGAATTTGTGCTAACTGGAAGTTGCTACATGAAGATATCTTCCTGTGACCCTGGCAACACAACATTTTCCATATCAAGCAAATCTTTATTATCTGACACAGAGCTCAAGATAATCCCTGCCTGGAAATGTAAAAGTGACAGAAAAGGATTTGATGTTGCAGCTTTATCCCTTGCAGTGACTGTGCCCAAGGCTAGCTATACCTTATACAATGCATATCCTTCTACTTACACTTTTTTTTTTTCTTCTTAATACAGCAGAAACTTAGCCAGTTACCCAACTGTAATACATTCCCCATGATCTGGAGGGATTGGGGCTTATTTGTGTACAGAAAATGAGGCTGTACTTGAAGTACTGATGTAGCTGTATTTTAGGTATCTCCAGTGAAACTGTTGGGACAAAGGGTTTGTGCATGGCTATGTCTAGACCAAGAGATAGGCCCACCCCTGGTATTCTCCTCCATGCCTGGCAGGTGAAAAGCCTGAATAGGACAGAGCACACCAAAGCTCTTTCCTAGCCTTTGGACCCATAATTTCTTTCTGGGGAAACAGAGGTGTGGGAGGCGAGTGGAGTGGTGCTTTCCTGGATCTCAGTCGCATGTGGATTGAGATCTCATTAAGATGCTCTCCCAGACTTGGAGAGCGGAAGAACAAACCAAGTACCACAGGACTCAATAATTTTCTAAGTGCTGGGCTGATAGCCTCTGGGACAAATAATGCTTTTTGCTCTACATTTGTACAAAACCTGTCCAAATGTGGTTCCAGTATGTGGTTGAAGCTTCAAGGTATAATGCAAGAAATGCAAGTGAATAGGAACTGTAGCATTCATTGCTTGGGATAAATTGGGAAGGAAGATGTTAACTCTGCAGTTGCACACACTCAGGTAGATCTCCTGCAGTCCTGACTATGCCAAAGTAAGACAGCTAAAGGATGAGGTAACTGGTCCTTTACCAATTGCTCCTCCCAATCAAGGCAGAGAACAGTAGGAATCACCTCTTCAAAGCCAGCTGAAAATGAGTCAACTTTAAGTAGGGACAGACCAGGTTGCCAAGAAAACTATGGGAATGAACTCTGTGTGACAGATCTTATAATTAATGTCTGTGGCTGCACTGAAAATGAAGTTGTGAGATTATTTGGGACTACCACCGTTACAGGAAATTTTTATGTCTACATACATATATGTGACCAGGGACCTTAGCCAGTAAGGACTGAACAGCTGAGTTGCATTCACTGTACAACTGAGACCTCATGTTCTTGATTTTGGCCTTCCCATGGTGGGATCCAAGATACAGTGAGAACAGTCCACTAGTTACTGTCCTTCTGTTGTGGGATTTTCTGTGCCATTAAATCACAGAGTAATACTGATAGAAAATGTTAACTACAGAAACTGTCATATTTAAGACTGGTTGCTCTTTCATTCAGAAAAAATGTTTCAGGATTCAAATAAATACATAAAGAGGGAAAAACAGTGACCAGAAAAAAAGTGTCTTTCCCAGATTATCTTAAATTTCTCTGCTACATAGTTCCAGTTCTGTTGAATTATGGTGCTGTCTTGCTGAGTATTTTCTATTCTGCCTTTGTTCATAAAAGTAATTCAAAAGACAAAAAAAGTCACTCTATGAATATTATTTTTACCCCTA
Organism: Gallinago undulata; assembly: GCA_026546715.1. Taxonomy (NCBI): domain Eukaryota; kingdom Metazoa; phylum Chordata; class Aves; order Charadriiformes; family Scolopacidae; genus Gallinago; species Gallinago undulata. The sequence goes on along the minus strand of JAOTQQ010000001.1, from coordinate 190,767,389 downwards.
CTGGGATTTCTCAAACTGCAGAGGAATCACAGTTCTTCTTCTCCACTGGAAGTTATCTATGGTAATTTGGCAAATAATTTTTGTAAATTTGAAAATTACATTAGCAGAATGAAACAGCTGCAACGTGGTGAGATGAGTTTCATGCTTTTAAGCAGTGAACAATGGTCAAAGTAAAAAGAGAAATAATTCCAAATGTAAGAAAACATTAAAAGTGTAATAGAACAAATACCCTTGTGTGATGGACCAAAGTGCCTTAATTTGTAGCCCAGATATTGTAGCCTCCATCTACACAAAGTTCACCCAGTCACTAAAGCAGTAGTAAATATTCCAAGAGTTGTTACGGTATAGCATACAGATGGATCCTTTGTAACAAAACAGGATGCAATCTGGTATCTGAAGAACAGAGTTTTACAAGTTATACAATGTTGGTGCAAATGTCTCTATATATGCGCAGGTAGCTCCATTAAATGCTTAAGAGTCAACGAGCATTTTACTCCTACTGTTGCAACTTGAGGGGGACAGCTTATCAAAATGTCATTGCATCTGAAAATACTGTTTTGTTAAAATTCTTCTAATAATATTAAAGTATTTGTTTGAAATATCTTAAAGCACTGAATTCACTGTATCCAAATGAGAGTCCTGGAAAGTACTTAATAGGTTTGGTCAGACTTACTGATTGTAAGATGGAGTCTTCAGTCATAGGTGAGTTGATCTGATTCAGAGGCCTCTGAGCTGAGGACCTCAGACAAGCAAGTTTCTTTAGATCTGTATGTTTTACTCAGTAAAAAGTACTTAAGAACTCTTTAGAGTAAATCTGCAGAATTTATATTCTAGATCTATAATATTCCATATTATATCTATATTCCCTGTTTCCCTTTTTTCATAAATGATAATGGCTTACGAGCTATTACATAGAAAAGAAGATTTGAACCGAATTTTACAATGGAAAGTCAGGACTTCTTATTATTGAGGATCAGAGCCAGTGCTAAAAAAGCTTTGTTTGCCTGATGACACAGCAGTGGTGCTTTCTTCAGGAGAGAGCTATGAAATATAGCTTAAGTATCAGGGGTAGGATGGATCCTTTAGCATCCGATCTCATAAACTGAGGGCTGTAAAAATAAGATTCAAACCTTGAATTAGGCTTAGGAGGGCTATGTTCAGAAGAAAGGTAAGTGAAGCAGCATTAATACACCTGAACAGTGTGTACAACTGCAGAGTGTTTGTTCCTTTCTCCATTCAGCACAATCACATAATCACATAATCAGCCTCTTCTACCAAGGGAATAATGACAGGACCAGAGGAAATGGTATGAAGCTGCGGCAGGGGAGGTTTAGATTAGAT
>JAOTQQ010000001.1:190743979-190758687 GCA_026546715.1 Gallinago undulata | reverse complement strand
TGAGGGTGCATTCGATCCCCTCGTCCAGATCATTGATAAAGATGTTGAAGAGAACCGGCCCCAGTACTGAGCCCTGGAGGACACCACTCGTGACCGGTCGCCAACTGGACTTCGCTCCATTTACCACCACTTAGGGGAAAGGTTAAATGCAAGGGAGGGTCACTGTTGCAGAAAGATGTGGATTATTTGTTTGCCTGGGCATAATTTAATGCAGTTAAACATGCAGCCATCATTGGCTGTTCTGGAAAGTATTTTGACCTCCAAAGGACTTTCAAAGGGATTTACTTGATATTGTAGATGACCAGCTAACTGTAAGTCTCTGATCTGATTCTTTTGCACTTCTGTGTCCTTGGCCAACTAAACAGAAAAATATCAAAAAAAGCAGACATTTCATTTTACCACTATATTTAACATAATGAGTCCATTCCTGATTTATTGTAACCTGGACAAGTGGTAGAATAGGACAAGCAGTAGAAAGCTAGAATGCACATTTCAGCAGGCATTTTCATACCTCAACACTGATTATCTAAAACTACAGAAGTCTAAACATTTTTAAATATGCAATGTTATCAAGCTATGGAAGTCCAAATATTTTTGAATATTGCAATGATACCAAATGAGTATAATCTTTTTAAATTTTCAGCAGATCGTATTTTTGATAATCAAACTTCATTCTGGGATTTTTCTCTTTTTCTCCATTTCACTCTGGCATTTTCTCAATTTTCACTGTTTAATTTCTATATAATTGTATATAATGTAAAGTGCTGATCTCTTCTCCCTGGTTTACAGTGACAGGATGCATGGGAAAGGCTCAAAGCTGTGTCAGAGTAGGTTTAGATTTGACATTAGGAAACATTTCTTTTCTGAGAAGGTGATCAAGCGTTGCAACAGGCTCCCTAGAGAGGTGGTTGGTGCCCCAAGCCTGTCAGTGGTATTTGGACAATGCTCTTAATAATACACTTTAAATTTTGGTCAGTCCTGATTTGGTCAGGCAGTTGGACTGGACATTGTAAGGCGCTTCCAATTGAAATATTCCAGTCTACTCTAGTCTAGTCTAGTCTAGTCTAACCTAAATTCAAGTCATCCTCTAATTCTCTTAGGAAGCAATTTCTTTCTGTCATTCTATCACTTAATTATATTGATATTATCAATTACAAGTTACAGAATCACAGAATCACAGGATCATCATAGTTGGAAGGGACCTCGGAGATCATTGAGTCCAACCGCAAAAAAAAAACAACAAACAAACACAAAAACCCCATCAGCAACAAAACAAAAAATACAACACCCCACCACATCACACACACACACCCACAAACCAATAATCTTGGGCACTAGAGCATGCCTTGAAGAGCCACGTCTACACGTTTCTTAAATACCTCCAGGGATGGGGACTCCTCCACCTCCCTGGTGAAGGAGTCACGCCAGTGCCTGACCACTCTCTCAGTGAAGTAATTCTTCCTAATATCTAATCTAAACCTCCCCTACTGCAACTGTAGACCATTTCCTCAGCTCCTGTCATTATTCTCTTGGGAGAAGAGGCCAACCCCCACCTCTTTATAACCGCCTTTCAGGTAGCTGTAGAGGGCAGAGATTAGAGAGATTACTATGTGCATGAGCAAACAGTACTTACGCCTATGTTAATTTATCACATCCATTAAAAATGATTTTTTTTTTGCTTAGTAATAGGAAGTCTAAGTAAGAAAATATAGTGTTATTCATAAACTATCAGTGGTATCAACACTGATTAAACATCTAATGCAAACGTAATTTTAAACTCCATCAAATTGCAAAATTTATACTATTTTTATGGCATAAAAACATAAAAAAAAAAGCTGAAAGAATTTTTATGTCAGTGTCTTGAAGCATTTTATGACATTGTAGAATCATAAAGTCATTCAGACTGGAAGGGACCTCAGGAGGTCCCTGCTTACAGCAGGGTCAGCTACTGGGTCAGACCATGTTGCTTAAATTGATTCTGTTGGGGCTTGAAAACTCCCAAGTACAGAGACTGCACAACCTCTCTGGGCAGCCTGTGCTGCTGCCTGACTGTCCTCATGAGAAAAAACTTCTCCTTACATCCAGTGTAAACTTCTCTTGTTTGAACTTAATGCTGGTTGTCCCTTGTCCTGTCACCATGTACTGCTGTGTAGAGCCTGACTCCATCTCCTCCGTAAATTCTGTGAAGTTCTGGTTCAACGTATTAGATGTTTGTATTTTAATGAAACATTTATATATTTTGCACATGATAAGCAGCCACTTTGCTCAAATACTAGAGCTAGAACCCTTCCATTAGCAACCATTTTAGCATAATTTTCACTGATTTTCACTGAGGATTTTGGTGACACCTATCTATAATATCTATAAATAATCATGTCAAGCTAATACAAAACAGCTCCATAGTTAAACACTGGCAGGGCTATCTGCATAGTTTAACAAAGGAAAAGATAAGGCATGACTTGATAACAGGAAGGACAAAATATGGATGTCTTCTTCAGACATCCTGGCTTCTAGCAGAGCACAACAAAAGCCCAGGGTTAAATGTTGAAACCATGCCAATTCATGCTGGAAATAAGGTGTACACTTTTAACACTGGGGATAAATAATGCTTCAGATAACCTGCCGGAGGTCATGGCATATTCTTCTGGAAATATTAAACAGGACTGAATGTTTTTTCCCGTAAAAGATATGCTCTATTTCAAACAGGAATTAGAATCAGGACCATCCTGTGGCTTGTGTTATGCAGGGGGTCAGAATAGATGATCACAATGCTCCCTTCTGGTCTTAACATTTACAAATCTAAATGGAATATAGCACCAGGAGAACTGAAAGCCCCTCACAGATTTAATAAAAGCCAAGAGCACATGACTGACCCAGAGGCAATTTGAGAGTTTCTAGCATGACCGACTGCTGATAACGTAGGGCTCTGCCAAGTGGCCAGACACCAGCGCTGAGAGAACACATTTCACAACCTGACATCTGGGATTTCAGGTAGTTGTGTGCACCATGTGCAGCAATTTTAATGACTAGAGAAGACGAGGAAAGCTTTAAGCTACTAGGAAAGTGATTCTCTTAAACAAACAAATAGAAGAAAATTCAGTTTTCTTAATTTTATCACCTGGTAAATTAAATAATAGGATTAATTAATTGAGTACTGAAGTTTTTAGTTTTTATTTAAATGTCTAGTAGTTAAGAACACTGCATATCAAATTTATTCATATTATAACGTTGACATTTATTTTTAATTCTTAACTGAAAACCTTATTAACTCTGCAGGAAAAAACAGAGAAAATATAAAGGAAGAAGACATAGCCATAACTGACATAGTGGCTAAGGTTTTATTTTTCATTTCCATATCTCTGCACACAATGAATAAGCCAATTTTATTGTTTCATAGTCACTTTTTCTTGACCACCTCAGTTCTATTCATTTCTTGCACACTGGAATTACTTTAATAATTTCAATGTATTTATGTCTTATTTAAAATGAAGTATTTCACAGAAACAGAGGATGAAACTGATCTCATCTAAATTTAAAAGTATACAGCACAAATGTCTGGTTTTTGGTTTAGTCATCCTGGGCTCCCTCACCAATCAGCAAAGAGGAACTGGCACTTTTGAAGTGTGACTTGTCTGATCTACTTTAGATGTATATTTGAAGATGAGATTAATTTCTCAGGTTAGTACTCTTCAGTTTGGAGAAGTGACAACAGGAAGAAAGGATGTGAAATGCTAAATGACTACAAAATGATGAGTGGCCTGTGAAAAGGTGAAAAGAGATCAGCTGTTCAGTGTTTCAAGAGAAAAAAAGAGAAAAAGACCCCCCAAAAAAGACATTAAACCAAGATTTCTGTAGTTTCATTAAATCAACCACACTGCAAATGAACAAAAACGGTCCTAGGCCTTTCACAAGATCTGTGGAACTACATGCCAAAGGACTATGTGGCTGCTTAAAGTGTGTTTAGGTGTTAAAAGAAGGTAAGACAAGTACATTTAAAAGAAATAATTTGTAAATCTCAAAATTACATGCACTGCAGAAAAATCCTTTGAGTTGAACTAACTGGAGACCAGGAAAGTAACCAAGAAAAGTACCATATATGTTCTTAGTCTTCCCTAAGACAAGTGAACCCCTTGTCAGCCTGAGTATGGTTGCTGTTATGTTCATTCACTGACTATAGTGGATGACTTGGAATAGTCATTTGAGATGAAAGTTAACATCTACACTCCATATGACTGTATTTGATCAGATGACATCCTTGGAGAGTCTTTGACAACAAAATGAGCTCAGTTTTAAAATGGGATGTATTGGGAGAAAGAAGGAAACCCACCAATAAGGTGCCGGTTTTAGCATTTCTATAGGTAATACAACTTCTCACCACTGTTCTTTTTGTACCTGGTTCCTGCAGTCCGTTAATATAATCACATGGCTGTTCAAATACTACTTTGCTAGCTCTTGAAATCTGAAATCCAATGGGGTTTCCCCATGCAGGTTAAAAAGGACCGTTGTGGGTTAATCTCAGGTGGCAGCTAAACCCCACTCAGCCACTCACTCCCCCTCCTCCAGTGGGATGAGGGAGGCAATTGGAAGGGCAAAAGTGAGAAAGTTGAGTTACACGGTTCACCAGGGAGACCTGGTTCTCTGTTATTTATAAAAGGAGGTTCAGCTTATTAGACACATTACTTTTAATTTAAACTAGATGAATTCCATTCTTCATTTTTGGGCTTTTCAGAAAAGGTTAAAATTATTCTGTTCTAATACACTGGGGGGCTGGGGCATGTATGTCTGCATAGATCCATGCAGTCACAGAACCAAGAAACTAAGGTATGTTTGGACTATCTCCCTGTCAAGATATGGCTCTTCTCCACATCAATACTGAATATAAACAAACTGTATTACGTTAATGGATGAACTTAGAAGAGCATCTCAGCGGATTATTTTAATTACTATAACCCTTGACTATTTGTTTCAAATACCTAATATAGCACACATGAAAACCTCCACATTGTCTCCCCTTTCCTGTGATTCCTGCCAGATCTTGTAACACAGCTTGGCATATGCATAGGATCACTTTACCTTTAAGAAACTGCAAGGTGTTTATTTCCTTTCCTTTGGTCTTAATTGACTATTCTGATGAAAATCCTGGCACGAAGCAATACCGCCTTTAAGAGCAGAGTAAGAAAACAGTATTCACACGGCTCTGCAGAGTGCAGGGTTCTTCCCTGCTCATGCTCTTTTCATGATACCCAAGGTCCATTTTCCCAGTGTTTGCTTGATTCCCTGATGGACCACAGAGAGAAATCTAAACAACATCAGCAGCCACAAGCTGCTTCCCATTTTACTTCTCTCTTTCCTTTTTCTTCCCTCTCAAAGACTGATGTCCAATATATATAATGAAACTCAATATGTTCTGCAGAATCCAGAATAATGTATCCTTTATTTATACTATGGTGGTGGAACCATATCAGCTAACATGTATTTTATACATATATTTCATGCATTTTCTGAAAAGCTGAATAATAGTTTCCTTAAATAAAAAAATGAAATGAAGCCACAATGTGTAGCATTAGTCAGATCAGTATCTTCTCTGTTGATCACTTCGAATTTTTCACATGAGATTTAGCCACAGAAAAGCTTAAAGCAAGTGACAAAGACAACCCTCCAGACTTCCCATATGTTTTTAAACAGAATGTCGAATGCAGGGGAAAGAAGTGAAGAAAAGACTTTATAGTACATTTTGAAGGACAGGTGTCTTTACCTACTGTAACAAATCTCAGTGTGTTTCAAAAATGTGCATCATCACAGAACATAAAGAAATAAATAGATCTTCAGCTAAGAGCAGATGTTTTTAAAACATCAAGTTCATGTGTGCAGAGCAAATTCTTCTCCCACATTGTAGATTGAAAGGGATAAAAGTCAACAGACACTTTTTTGATAAAATGTCTGCATTGTTCAAACAGTTTTATGGAATACACAAGATGATCTTTGGAAAATTATGGTATGGTTAAAATTATGGAAAGAGATTCTTCTGTAAAAATAGAGTAACACTGTGGTTAGAGATGGTGGAAAATACCCTTTGGCAGTTTGTGGTGGCAGCCAATGCATTTTAAAGGTTTTCTGTGTCTCACTATTGCTCATGTAGTTTGAGTATTAAATCATAAAGAAGTTATTTTATGGATTTATGAACAAATTACAATGCTGATTTTGCTGATGACATTACCTTGCTCAGCTCTGTGTATTGATAGCAAACAAAAGACCCACCAAACAGCAAGCAAATCAAAACAAAACAGGTTGATGGTTTCATCAATGAAAGGAAGACAAAAATATGGTTATTAAAGTCCCCAAAGGAGCATAACTTCAGAAAGAGAAATATTAAAGGAAATAAGTCAGTTTTCCTATCAGGAGTGGAGCCTTGCTATGAAAATGATACTGTGCTAAACATCCAGCAATGATGACCAAATGCTGCTAACAGCCTTTATAACCTTGAAAAGATTTGGAAAAATAGCATGATTAGCATTGTCCCAAATATGATTTTTCAACACTGTCATCTTTATGAAATAGTCATAAATATTTTCAGTAGTGTTTAGTAGGAATTATTAACTTATTCAAAAGCTTTGATTGCAGGAGTTTATCAAAACTTATTGGGAAGCTCATTATACTGTAATTTCTAAGTAAGGAAACCAATGTCCTGAATCAACAATGACAAAAAAAATGGGGATCAACATATTCAGGGTAAGTTTAAGAGTAATATCAATGTCAATATGCTCTTTATGTCAAGTGGTAACATGAACACCAGGAGTAGAAGATGAATGAGAGCTATGAAAACATTACAGAGAACAATAGGGAAAAAAACCCTAGTCCATCAACATAACACTAAAAATATGAAGACAATCATAAAAATAATGAAATAAATTGCAGAAACCAGTATCCAACCCATGACCAGGATGGTGCAGAAAAATGGGAAGAGAAAAATTACTTTTATTCGCTGAAGATATCATAAAAGGTTTTTACTCCTGAATGAGAGCTGAATTATCTCTTAAGGATTTATGATCTGTTTCTCACTATTCACAGTAAACTGTGTCTATAGTCTTTTCCCCAGTATGCTGATTATGCTTAAGAAATACTAATCAGCAAATTAGTTAATAAAACCTCACTATGATATGACACTGTGAGGGGATACCAGGGATTCTTTCACGACCTGTTACCAGTTCCCACTTAATAACGTAAACCTCAGTCAGATTTAAAAAACAGTGTCAAGACTAATGAAGAGACATTCTGAGTCAGCTTCTCCTCATTTCCCTTAGAGGTTTTGATCCAGTATTATTGATGCCACTAGAAGTCTGTCTGCTATAGTGGGTTGTTTCCGGCTGGATACCAGTTGTCCACCAAGTCACTCTGTCACTGCCCTCTGCATATGGACAGGGGAGAGAAAATATATTGAAAGTCTGGTGGGTCAAGATAAGGACAGAGAGAGATCATACACCAGTTGCTGTCATGGGCAAAACAGACTAAATTTGGGAAAGCAGTTTAATTTATTACCAATCAAATCAGAGAAGGATAATGAGAAATAAAAACAAATCTTAAAAACATCTTCCCATCTCCCTTCCCTTCTTCCCAGGCTCAACTTCACTACTGATTTTCTCTATCTCCTCCCCCTCAAAGTGGCTCAGGGGAAAAGGGAATGGGGGTTGCAATCAGGTCACCACACTTTGTCTCTGCTGTTCCTTCCTCCTCAGGGGCAGGACACATCACACTCTTCCCCTGCTCCAGCATGAGGTCCCTCCACAGACTTCTCCAATATGAGTCCTTCCCATGGGCTGCAGTTCTTCACGAATCACTCCAGCATGGGTCCTTTCCACAAGATGCAGTCCTTCAGGAACAGACTGCTCCAGGACTGGTCCCCCATGGGATCACAAGTTCTGCTAGCAAACCTGCTCCAGCATGGGCTCCTCTCTCCATGGGTCCACAGGTCTGGCCAGGAGTCTGCTCCAGTGCAGGTTTCCCATGGGATCACAGTCTCCTCAACATCTGCTTGCTCCAGCATGGAGTCCTCCACAGGCTGCAAGTGGATATCTGCTTCACCATGGACCTCCATGGGCTGCAGGGGACAGCCTGCCTCACCATGGTCATCACCATGGTCTGCATGGGAGTCTCTGCTCCTGCTCCTGGGGCACCTTCTCCCTCTCTTTCACCACTGACCGTAGTGTCTGCAGAGTTGTGTCTCTCTCATATTCTCACTCCTCTCTTCAGCTGCAGTTGCTGTTGTGCAGCAACTTTTCCCCTTCTAAACTATGTTATCCCACAGGTCCTACCACCATTGCTGATGGGCTTGGCCTTAGCCACCAGAGGGTCCATCTTGGAGCTGGCTGGCATTGGCTTTATTGGACACGGGGTAAGCTTCTAGCAGCTTCTCACAGAAATGACCCCTCTAGCCCCCCTCCACTACCATAACCTTGCCATGCAAATCCAATACACCTGCAAAAACACTCTGGAACAAGAACCCATGCTCTATATCGAACGATTATTTTTTGTTACAAAATGTAGCTATTTGTTTTATCTCATAGTTTCCTAACAAATATATTTAAAACATTGTCCATAGCTGATGTGTTACTATTTTGTATTTGTTTTTTGTTTCAAGTAGTGTATTCAGTATTCTGTGTTTACTAAACATCAATATTTGCATAGTCGTTCAGAGATACATGCTAATATCATGGCCAATCAAGCCTGGCTAATGTTATACATCTATTTAAACCTGACCTTCAACTGTTCTTTCTGATCAAAACCATTTCTTCACTGTTCCTTCAGCTAATGGATTTTAGCACCATATGTGAAGTGAGGAGTGTGGATCAGCATCTTTTACATTAACTCTCTCCAGAAGACAGGAGAAGGGAAAAATCTGACTAAAAATGCCTGAATGGATTCAGCTGTACAAGCACAGCCTATTCATTTGCACAGGAGAGTCTGAATGACAGAGCTAAGTTTAAATGTGGCAAACCGCCAACTTAACTGAAACTGATAAATATGCATATGAAGGGCAACAGACATCCGGTTTATTATTTCTGGGTTTTGTTCCTGTAAATTCTGTGCAGTGAAAGCTGGCTAAATCTTTATGTTTTAATAGAATGAGTCCCTTTTTCAGACTTCAATTTATTGAACTTCTTTACATTCAATGTCAGTGTTTTGGGTGCTCCTCTGTGGGTCTTGCACCTGCTTTATTCTGAGTCCCACAGCCAGATGTGTCAAAACACACTGAGTCTGAGCAGGAAGGGAATTCACTGCAAGATAACTACATCTTCCTTCAGTATATTTGAATCTATGAGTCTGAACTTCTGTGAAGAAATTCTTATGAAGTCATGCCTACTTTACACCTACTTTAATAGAAGCGTATCAATATGATATGATATAATGTCATCATAAGTACAGGTATGCTTTTATTGCATTAGCTTTCACTTTAACTAAAAAATTGTAAGAGAAATAACTTTGTGTATTCATGTGGGAACCACTACTCTTTACATTCACTTTAACTCATTTCTCTTTCCTATGTATGTCTCCATACCCTTCCTTCCTGCTGCCCATCCACTATTTCTACAGAATGATTAGTGGTTTGCATGGTTAAGCCACTGGATAAGGGAACCTGAGCACAATTCCTGGCCAACAAGTAAACACAGAGGCAAATGGACATGGACAGTTAATGCTTAACTAGGACTGGTGTTTGAAAGAAGCCTGTTTTAAATGTGAATTTGTGGCTTTGGAGTCCTCTGTGAAATTCAGAGTCTTCATTCTGACTATTGCTAAAACTTCTTTTTTCTTATGTGTGCTTTGGCATGTAGCACTTTGCATTCATTTTCTCTGTTTAAAGGTCAAAGCACATGCCAAACCTTTCTTTCAAAATATATACCCAAAGGAATTTGCAGTCTTGCGAAATTCTCATGAAAATTTACAGTAGGAACCAAAGACTTCAGAATCAAGGCATACAGAAATCATGTCTATTAACACACTGATCCCAGAAAATGAAAAATCTGATAAATTACAGAGTTTAAGGACAAAGGGGGCTATTATGATAACCTTTCTGATCTCCTACATTGCATAGACTGTAACTTTTCACCCAGTAATTCCTGATCTCTGGATGAGCTATGGGTCTTCTTGTAAAAAGACAAACAACTTCAGTTTAAACTTTAGTGGCAGATAATCTGTCTGGACCCCTTGTTCTAGTAGTTAATCACATTGATTCTTTCATAGATATGGTTGTTTTCTGGACTGAACTTACCTCTTACCTATTCTCTGGCAGCCTTGGGATGTCAGTATAACTTTGCTATATCAGATAGCTCTCTGCTATCAGAGTCCTTTCCTCAGTACCACTATCATTATTTCATGATCAGTAAATCTCTTCTTTGATAAATTATATTGAGAGAGATGTCTAGTCCTTCAAAGATTTCAAACACTTTATTTTTTTTTTCCATTTCTGTTCTGAACTCCTTCAACAGGGCTGTTGAAGCGCTGACTTAACTGGTTTACTTGACCCAGTAATTGGTCTAGTAACTCTGAACCTAACCTCCTCCTTCTCTGTCAGCTATTGCCTCAACTGCAGAAAGTGCTCACCTGAGAACACAGGACCACTGTGCCAGTATGACATATATTCCTGGTTCCTAGGTATATGGACTTACATTTGGCTTTAAATGAAACTGCACATCAAGGCGCCTTCAGGAACGAATATTTACACATGGTTATTCCTTTCCTGTCAACCAATTTCACTCATCTGCAACTTTTATTATAGTTTTGTTTTCAGTGAAGCACTTGGTTAGTACTGGGCCAAAGAGGGATTCTTCCAGACCTCCTGATTGTCATCCAGACTTACACAGCTGAAGATGGCCACAATCTCCATCAGCTGTCACATGCAAATTAAAGTCTAGGTCACTCATATTATCCATGAATTTCTGCATTCAGATTTAACAGTTAGTCTACAAGTATAAGGATGCCAGACCAAACACTTTATGCAATTTAATTAGGCTACAGTAATAAAACTTAGACATGAAGACAAAATTACTGTTAAGTCATATGCAAACAACCTTATCAAATAATTATTTGTCCAGTTGTAATGATAGTAAAACTTACTGTCCAAATTATCTGATTATCATGTATCTTTCTCAATAAAAATTTATCCAAAATTGATACAGGCAAACTTCCTTCTGTTTCCCATTACTCAGATACTGTGCTCACCCTTTCAGTTTCTTGCTAGACCATGAGTTTGATAAAAGGTTTTCTTCAAGAATTGGAGTGGGGGCAAGACATCTGTGACCCATGTTCTTACCTCAGTCTTTGAAAGAGTGTGCTATTGATGTTTTCTTCATCTTAGCTTTTGCGTCTGCTTTGGCTCATTTTTATAATTTTGAAAAAATCATTTTCAGGTTGCATTCCTCTAATGATCAGTGAATAACCGATCATTTGTGATTTGTGTTTAGACCTCTGTGGCCTTTAGTATCATTCTGTGCTTGTACTTTCAAGGCGTTATGATCTTGTGTTTTGAGAGCCTGCCGCAATCCTCTGCTTTCTTTTCAGTAACCTGCAAGTTGCTCTCACTTAATCCAACTAAAGTTTTACTAGGTCAGGGTAGTAATACATACGTCTTTGTCCTAGGGCCATTAATAGCACATTTTACAAAAGTAGCAAAGCAGACACTGTGCTCTGGTAACTACTGACTACCAATATCAACCAGTTGCAGTAATAATATTGGTATATTTTTAAAGCTGCTTTATGATACGATCCACAGCTGGAGTTGAGTCGTCTTTTTGTTTGTTTGTTTGTTTTTAAATCATGTTCAATTATTCTTATACTTATCTACTCCAATTAGAAAACATAGAAATAAACAAACCAAAACAATCCTTCTCTGAGCAAATTAACTCTCTAATCAGAAAGTAAGAAAACCTCTTTTGGTATATATAATCTGCCCTTCACAGATGGGCACAACCTTGCTGTGGCAACATTTGGAGTCAGATGAATCAGATTCTGGTCTGACAGGAAAATCATGTAGCTTTGCTTAGTGTGGCATTATACACATTACCTGATTAGTTGTCAGCAGATGTTATCAGTTTGAACACTAACCATAGTAAGGTTACCTAGCAAGATAGCTACATAACTTTCGGATCAGAGGTGGTTTGTATCTGCCTGGCTTAGGATATGGGGAAAGAATATCAAATGCATGGACATATTTGTTACAAAAAACACTGAAAAGTGTTTTTAAACACAAAAATTATTGAGACACAAAAGTATTTAGAGCAATGATTTTCACAGTGGAACATAGGCTCTGTAAGGTATGTGGAACGTTTTTAATAGATCCATAAAACACCAAGAAAAAACAAATATTTTGCCAAGAATCTTAAAAACCTTTAGAAAAGGGATTGGACCAGATGATCTCCAGAAGTCCTTTCCAGCCTCAACCATTCTGTGATTCTGAAAATGTTCTTATGTGTTCAAAATTTCTTTTAGGGAAAGAATCACTGGTATGGTTTTGTTGGATTTTTGGGATTTGTGGAGGAGGAAAGATCTGGAAGTTAAAAAGCAAAACAAATCAAAAAACTGTTTGAAAAGTATTAATCTACAATAAATCACAAAATCTGAAGTAGCTACTGACTTCAGTACTGAGCTCAAGTCTGCTGATTTGCTCTAGATTTACATCTAAGCAACTCCAAGAATCATTTTGCTGCAAGAAACTTGCTCAAAGGAATTGATTGTTACAGAATCTTTTAATGAGGTATTTATAAAATAATCAGACACATCTATGACAAAATCACTTTGGAGACACAACTTAGATCAAAATGTTACTGATATTTTATGTATTTCTGCATTCCATACAACATTGGTAGTCTTTTTATATTCTGAACATAAGCATCACAACAAATACTTACTGTCATAAATCTGTAGTTTAGGCCAGATATTTTTGGCATCGGTTCAGTTCCTTAGATGCAAAAGGGTCAACTTTCCAGTTAGTCAATTGCAGACATCACATGTTGATGACATAACAGTCACCTTAAATCATTAATCTGAAAATCTTCATTCTTGGTAATAAGATTACTACAGGCTACCTGACAAAACTTTCTTGACATAAAGATTTATTGCAGGTAATGAAACTAATTCACTCCTACAGCTTTGTAATTGCTCTAGCACTATTTCTCCTTGAAATTGACTGAAGAAGACTTGTGGACTTTTTAAGTTCCTGCCAACTAATAAAGATATCAGATTGTTTGGTGGAGTCTGTATCAGGCTGCTCAGAAAGCAAAAATGTTATACAAGGTAGGTTGATATTCTAGCTGTTGCACTTTCCCTTATGCAGGCTCAAAATGCATGTAAGACAGTAACACTAACAGTGTGAGATTGACTTGTCTATTACAGGCTGGCTTTATCACAGAATAATGCTTTCATGGCTAAGAGAGAAGGATTTCTTGTGAGTGTAACACACCAGTGAGACTCCAAAACCCATTCCCTGTAGAGGTCTACACAGGTCAATGGGTCTCATTCTTTGCCAAAATGTTACAATCCCCACCAAATTCAATGTAAAATGAAAATGACAAGGAAAATTATCTTGTATGGGTATGATTGAATTTGGCATGTTATCTCAGGTAAAAATCCATCTTGCAGCTATATGGCTAGCAGTAATTTCTGAAATACTGATATTACAATACATATGTGGTATACATACATTAATTTTAATTGTCCAACAGCACTGAGCAGAGAGCATAATGAACATTCAAACATTATGAATTAAAACTTTATTTCTAGGAAAGTGTTAAGGTTTTTTGCTTTTCATAGGAAAGAACATCTTTGCTTTGGTCACTACCTATTGATGAAGACCAAAATTAAACTACAGTCTCCCTAAGTTCCTAATAAATTTCTATGAATTTTTAAGGATCTTTAAATGTGTTTGTGAAAAAAAAAAAACCTCACAGGAATTCACACACTTCATCCAAATTTGTCATTCACATGATCAAAAATTATTTGCAAAGAAAAAGATGGGTTTGATAGGGAGTTGAAAGGGATTTCCAGAGGCCTTGAATGAATCTCCAACTCTGTCACAGCTTTGCTGTGTGACTTGCTTGATGCACTTGCAGGGTGCATCCAGATGCAATTCATTGGACCAAACCTGTTTGTGCAGAAGCATAGTTGTTAACAGAGCTAAGACATTAAGCTGCCTTTATAGCGAGTGAAGAGAAATGTACATTTTTAGGGTGTGATTTATCTTTTCTTTATATATTTAGTTGACGTTGAGGAGAATTACATCTTGGAAGTGCCTGTTCTTCACTGGGTTTGTTAACACAAAATGGAAGATGCCTCTTTCAAAAGGGGAAGACTGTTCTGGCCCGAGAGATGGCGGGGTTGATTGACAGGTCTTTAAACTAGATGTGAAGGGGGATGGGATGATAACATCAGACCTGTCCTTGATGCTCTCGAGGCAAAGGGAATATGGGAATCACAGACAAAACACCAAGAAGGAAGGCCACCTGAAGAGCAACACAAAGGAAAGGGAGCCATTCCAGCCATTAAGTCAGCCCCATTAAGCACCCAGCTGAAGTGCCTTTACACAAACGCATGCAGCATGAGCAACAAGCGAGAGGAGCTAGAGATGTGCACACACCTTCACACACCTTCACTGAATTTCACTGAATTTCACTGAATTTTTGGAGTTGGAAGGGACCATAGAGATCATCTAGTCCAACTCC
>JAOTQQ010000001.1:190716012-190736245 GCA_026546715.1 Gallinago undulata | reverse complement strand
GGTCTAGTTGGAGGTGTCCCTGTGACTGCAGGGGGGCCGGACTAGATGACCTTTGAAGGTCCCTTCCGGCCCAGATGTTTCTATGATTCTATGATTCTATGATCCCCCACTTTCTGTCTTGTCACACTAAACCACCTGGGAACAACTAAAGCATTGTGACTAACTAATAAGACCAAAGTATCAACTTCAGTCATTTTTTTAAAAAAGTGAGATGTCTTTCAGAGCATAACCACCCATTCTTCCTTTATGTTCCTGAGTTTCTTAACTTGCTTGTCTTTATGGCTGCTAATACAGACAATTTGTTTTTTATAGACACTGGACATCAATCTGAGTGTCTTCAAACAATTTCTGATGTTTTCAAACCTCTGTAGAGAGGATTTTGAGTGTAGACACACTGCACTTACTTACCTGAGGAAGGCCCCATAGTCTGACCAGTTTTGATCCACTTGGTGCCCAGTCATCTTTTCAGGTATGTGCCATTTAGATACAAACACACCGTTCTTTCCAGGTGCAGTTGTCAGCCTTGGACCTTTATGCTCAGCTTTCACCATTTTTTGGTGATACTGGGACCAGTATAACTTATACAGTGGTCAGGATCAGGTTAGGGAAGTCTATGAAAACAGGCAATCTACAGAAGTTCTTGTCAGGGCACCTGAGGGAACAGGGAAGGGCCTGACCAGCATGGCCTGCCCCACTGCCCCAGACAAGGAGCAGGGCAGCCAGGGACAGTCAAGGTAGCCCCAGCTCCCAGAATCACCACCTTCCTGGGGAGAGGAATAGGTCAAGGCCAGACTTGGGTCAGGGGGCCCATGGTTGGGCAGAGCAAGGTTGTGGGAGCTGGAGAGCAGCCCTGCTGTGGGGAAGGGTCTGATGGCCCTTGGGGACAGTAATAGGGTTCTGGGCTGTGGGAAAGTTCAGGGGAGGCTGTGGGGACAGGGCTGGTAAGGCCACTGGTGCCCTCCAGACACTGATGGTTCTCTGTTTCATGGGACTTCTGGCAGTCAGTGCACTGGGGCCACCTGAGCTGGAGACTGCAGCTGGTTCACTGACTTTAATAGGCACAAATGGACCCATTCTCCACACATTCCTCTAATCCATTTTTCAGCCAGAGCTTGACAGCATTTTTAGCTCTTTAATGCCTTCTGGCAGTAGTTTCTACCTCATTTTCAGTATATGCGACTGCTACTGTTCAAGGGTGATCATCTGCCTCATGTGTCATCCCGCCCTGGATGGAACCCAGGGGTACCCCTGGTCCGTGGGCTGCCCACAGACACTGTGAACCTCTGCCTGTCCTTGATGCCATGGTGTAGGAACCTGCTCATCGCCCCACGCCAGTTCAGCAGAGAGTATGTGTGGGGGGGGGTTGTTTGTCAAGGTGACCAGTTTTAGCAACAGATTTGTTTACTTAAGCCTTTGGTGTTGATCCCCAATTACATCCTGCTTTTAACAGCCCTGTCTGGAGGCATCAGAAAGAAGAGGAATTATTGAAAAGTTGCTTAAAGCATTTTTGAAAGTTACCTAATCTCTTCAACAAAGCAGCGACCTGCATTTTGAAAATTCCTCAACTTTATACTTATTAATGTTATAGCCACTTAAAAGTGGCTCATAAAATAAGAAAGAATGCCTTTCTGCTGCTAAATTTGGTAGCGTGTTGCCTAACTATATTCTAACCATATTCTACAGTTGCAGGCGTAATTATGCTTTGCTGCTTCTGTTTCCCATTTTTTACAGCCAGATCTTCTTTTCTTCAGTGGTAATCTTTGAATAATGAACAACAATAATATCTGTGGAAGAATAGTAGCCTACATAGTAGAGTGCAGGTTAGGTTTGTTTCCATTTATATACCCTTATAATGATTCATATTATTTCAGATTTAAGTGGGTGTAAAAAAGTACCCATGGGAAAAATATGTGAAAAAATGTTTTTTCTTTACTTTCTTAAATGTTGAATGAAATTTCAAGCTTTGTTTATGAAGTCTCCTAAATGCATAATCTGTTCTCCTTTCTTGAAAGCTGGAAGATATTTAAGGTTTAACAACATAATAAAATGTTTGATAGAATACTTCTGTCTGTTAAATGTATTATCATTTGTTATAATAAAATTTAATAGAACAGAGGAAAATCTTTCTTTGAGACATTTTACATTTATGGAAAATGATTGTTAAGTTCTTAATATTCATGATTAGTGATGTAGCCTGTGATTTAATGAGAGCAGAGCTATCAGTGAAGTTTAATGGTGTTGTGAGATGACTGAACCACAGCTATTTGTTGAAGATATGTTCACACAACTATGATTTCTATCATATAGCGTATGATCAGAAAATGAAAAGTATGAAAAAAATCAATAAAAAGAGACAAAAGTAAAATATGTTCTATACATTCCCCTTGCATTTATGAAGAGTTAAATCCTGGATTAATAAAAATTTTGCTATGAAATTAAAGGGATCATACTCTTTCCTGCTAAGATTAAATCAAGGATCACAAAGATACCATTTTGGCTCATCATTTAATAGGATACTCCTACTACTGTATTTTCCAACCACACCAAGGTATCATTACACTTCTGAAAGAAGGGAAAATGAACTAAAAACATGGTGTCTATGTAGGATTAAGGGCCTTAGAAAGCATGGGCAGAGCAGGTTTTGGCCAGAAAGCCTGAGCCAGAAGTGAACAGCAGATCATGATGTTGGAGCTGTAATGGATGATCCCTAGGATTTGGACTGGAGGAAAAAAAAATGCTGTACTTTAAGAAAGGAAATGCATACAAAGAATAGTGGACTCCATCTGTTTTTTTCCTTCAGGGGACTATTTTTCCTCTTCCTTGTGGAGTAGAAGCTGCTGAAATCTCTTACTCTGCTGGAAAGCAAGAAGATCTGCAGCGCAGAGGAAGTGAAAGCAGGAGACACATTGCTTCCTCCTTCAGGTGATTGGTGTCCCCTGTGTTGTGCCTGCATTCCCTTGGATTAGTCTGTTTCATTGATATTTACATCTGCCAGAAAAGAATTTGGAAATTTCTGTTACACAGAGAAGAACTTTAAAAAAACTCCCATTGAAAGCTACAACCTCCCTACAGTTACAGCAGGGTAAGAGGATTTGAAGAGTGTCTTACCACACAAGAAATACCTACTCCTTGAGGTATCTTATAATCTTGTGTGTGGGAATCCACAAAGTGTGGGTAAGGTTCTTAGTCCCTTTCAGTGAAGCTTCTTTTCAACTTGGAGCAATTTAGTGTTTCAAATGAGTGGAAAGAGAGAAATGCAATCACAAGTCTAAAATACATTGATTAGAGAAGTCATCTAGAAAAGTGAGGGAAGCCTAGATATCAATCTATTGTCCACTGAATACTTAATATAAAATGAAAATAAGAGAGCAAAGTCAAGATTCCCCTCTTTCTTCCTCCTCAAAGGTGTCCAAAACACTAAATTACACTAACTTTTTAGCTTATCCTCTTTTGTGTCTGCTGAATATTTAAATATTTCATGCCAAGTAGAGAGATTTCCAACAGCAGCAAATGAATGTATTTATTTGCACCCTATCCTGACATACCCAGCAGTCCAGTGACAAAAGACCTGAAAAGAGATGAAAGGCCTGGATAAAAAAAAAAAAAAAACCACCTTTCAAGCAAAGGACCCACCTGAATTTAAGATGTCCTTAACCTCTGTAGTGCCCTAGATACAGAGCAATTGGCAGATGGGCATGTTCACAAACACATTTTGGACAGAACCAGAGCTCTAAGACTTACTCTGAGCACCAAGCAGATGAGGCCCTGCGGGCAAGGATCTGATGATTCTGGAGAGAAACAGACCTTTACCTTCTTCCAGGGTCAGATGGCATTTTAACAAAGCAAGAGAGATCAGGAGGACTACATTTATTTATCCAGGTGAGATCCAGGCTGCTTGCATTCTGCTCAGTTTGGGACTTCATTTGAACCACCTGTTTAGATAAGAGTAAATAAATTTTTTCAAAATCCTAAACTGTTATCTTAGGTACCTAAAATTATTAAATTCAATGGCTTCATTCTGGAGTATTTTATAGCCCATCATGGTGATTACATATAGGTTTTAGCTCTAGGCGGTTCATAGTCATGAGATTCAGTTCACTTTCAGAAAGCTTTCTTTGGGAGGGGTAAAAGATTAAAAAATAAATTCCAAGAAACTGAGTAATGGATGAGAGATTTTCCCTTCCTGGTTGAACCACTAATTCCTAGGCCACTGAACCAGACTCCATTTTCTGCCATATTCTTCAATTTGGATGGTCATATACTGCTTTTATCTGTAATCTATCATCTTACTGCTTTGTGAGTTAACTCCCTGGACACTATCCAGAAATTCCAGATAATGGCCACCATATGTACAATGCAGAGGTGGTCTGCTACCTGTTTGCTTTATGTTTTTTTTGCAGAACACATCATACATGTGAGGTCTGGACCTGCCAGAGTTGGTGGTTCCAGTATTGGCCCTATTGTTCTCATATTTTATATTGCACAGTGGGCTGGTTTCAACAAGAGTGGTAAAATATGCATCCTTCCCCAGAATACAATGTAGACTGGTTGTTCATGCAGTCTTCCAGGAAGTAAATAGGAGCTGCAGTCCATCCAGGAATGAAGACATCAATCATAGAATCATAGAACGTTTACAGTTGGAAGGGACCGAAAGACCTAGTTCGAACTCTGTTGCCATGGGCAGGGACACCTCCCACTATATCAGGGTACTCAAAGCTCCATCCAGCCTGGCCTTGAACACCTCCGGGATGAGGCATCCACAACTCTGGACAACTTGTCGTTAGCTCCCCCAACGTGAGGTTTGAGGCATCTTGTCTTTCTGTTGGGTTGTCACACCTGTATCTCCCCTCTTTCAGTTTAAATCCGTTACTCCTCATGTTTTCACTATGGTCCCTGACAAAGAGTCCTTCCCCATCTTTTCTGTAGGACTCCTTTAGATATTGAGTAGTTCTATACGTGCACATCCCAGATATGGGTGGCAGCAGCGCAACTTCTGAGTTAGACCCTCAAAATCAGTAGAACAGGCTTCCACTAGATTTTAATAATAAGGCAGAAAATATGAATGTAAGTCCTTAGAAAGGCAAATCTTGTCATCCTAGAAATGGAATTACAGGCACTCATGGAGCTGTCAGATCAAAGAAGGAAGCCCCCAAATCAGTTGAACAGGCAGAATTAGATAAATGACGGGTAGAATTGAGGGGAAAGTTTTTATTTCCCTCTGTCAGTCATAAATCACTTGTCAGCTGAAACTCATATGCATGAGGAGACAGCTCACTATCTGCAGCATTAACCGGGAGTGAGGGAGATGTGAGTTCCAGTTCATCCACTAGCTCCTGTTACTCTACTGGATTCCAAGCTGGTTAATCAGCACCACATTCAGTCAGTGTTCTTCCTACCCCACAGAATGCTAGACCCCTATACTAAAGATAATGTGAAAAGTGTTTTCCCTTCATCTTAATCAATTCCCTTCCTTTATCCCCAAATACCTTATAGCTTCTATAGAGTATCTGTTGTAATGCTTAGAAATTGTCAGAAGATCATAAGGGAGAAGAGACAATTGAACCTCGTAACCTAGATCCAGGGTAAAAATGCATATTAACTAGCAAACCAACAAGGTGTTAGCTATACCTGCATGGGTCCCAGTTCAGTGCTTATGGACTGAAAATGCCAGAGGGATCAAGTTCCTCTAACCATATAACAAGAGAAATGTGTTTTTTTTTTTTGTTATCGTTACTTTTGCAGAGGGTTTAGTTGAGCTATGACAGTCTTTATAGACATTTACAGCATGTTGTGAAAGATATTAATATAAAATAGTGCAATGTTCATAGAGTCTGATGGTCCCAGGATTAGGTAGCATCTCAATGACTGCTTGGGGAATCTTGAATTTGGGCACAGGTATGGAAATTTTGAAATCCATCTTAGGACTGCTAACCTCCATTTTGCACGTGAGCCTGTGTAGCTGAGATGAATATGCTCAATCAAGACAGAAATTTGGGGATGCAGTGAGGAGTGCTGCTTATGCAATCATTGTTGGAAATATTATTTCATGCCACTGATATGACTGTGGTCAAATCATTGCATTCCAAATACGTGTCTCACAAGAAGTGAAAAAGAACAGGATTACTACAACAGTTAAGCACCCACACAAAATAAATCCAGGAGACCACAACATTTCATATCAGTTTACTAGAAAGGGCTAGTGAGATGGCAGGACCTGAACAAGTTTTAGGGCAGAGATAATGAATCAGCCTTGTAGTGAGAGAAGCTGGACAACTGAACAATAAATCCAAAATGCAGGGTCTATTACAATCGGTTTAGTAGCTGGGGACATTTGTTTTGGAAGATTGCATGCTCAGCTAAAGCAGATAAACTCCAAGGAATAGAATTGAAATTGAGCAAACTAATAGAGCTCTGATTGTTCCTCATCTGAATAAAGCAGAAAAGCCAGGACTGAATATTTTGAGAATTCCTGGTTCTCCAGGCAGAATAAAATTTGCAGAGATATCAGAAAGACAAAACAGTGAGTTTTCTGAGCAAATGGGCTTTTTTTTTTAATCACTGTGAAGTTGTAAAATGAAAGTAAAAAATTTTCAGAGACTAAGAAACAGATGTGAAGAATGAAGGTGCAATGCTGCAGAGAGACCTGTAATTTCTCTTTCTGTGTTACCTCTGGAAAGCTGGAGATAACTTTGTATTCTATGAACTATTCTCAGAAAAACAGTAATTAGAAGTTGCATATCTGAACAGGGAGATGGAGGTACTTAATTCAAAAAGATCTGTGAATGATTGCCTTATCCCCTCTGTTATCAGAATGTGTTAGAATTTAGAGAATTTAGATGCATATTTCAGATGATTGCTGTTTCACTGCATAGTAAGTACGTGGGAATATAGACCTAAAACACTAAGATTTAACTGCTGTACTGTAGGGAATGGTAGTAGTTTAAATTCCAGTGGTAACCAGAGGACATTCCAACAGATGCTTAGTGTCTGTAATTAGTGCGAGAAGCAGACTCTTAAAGAGTCTTTAAAGTTTAAGTCTCACAATGGAAATATAATGACTTGATCTGAGGGAGAAAAAAATGTATTACACAGAAGGTCTTACATGACAGGTTTTTTGTTGTTAATTGTAATTCTGTCCTGGCTTCCAATGTTCACAATGGGATATTTGGTACCATAGTTTTACCCGAGGCAGATCTACATGTTTCAAAAAAGCCTTGATTTCCTAAGGTGTGATTGCATATAGTGTGCTCTTGACAAAGAAGCATCTTGTGGTGTCTGCAAAAGTATATTACAATTCTTTTCATGTGCTTCAGACCTCTTGTATAGTGTACATCAGAAGAGACAGTGGCCACCATTTTATCTGAATGTAGTCTTAAGAACATCAAAACCACTTTCACAGGTGTCTCTGATAGCAGCCTAAACATTATCATTAAATAGCTATGGCTAATTATGATGAATTTAGTATTGCTGTCAAATGCTATAGAATTTGAAAACCCTCCAATTATTGCAGACACCATAGAGGTCTCAAATCATTTTCCTCTAATATTTTTTTTTCTTCAAGGAAATATCTTGATAGGGGAGAGTTTGTTTGTTTCAGTTGCATTCCCATCTTTAGTTGGCTGGTAAAGACTTCTTTTCAGGGAGAAACTCATTTTCAGGGAGCTATTCCTGATCTGTTCCACCTACCAAATTCCCTAGCCCTGTGAGGCTCCGTGTCCTTGATAGTGACCTTGCTATTTTCCTGCTGGACATCATTTGAAATACTAGATTTTTATTTTTATTTTTTTTTAACAGGATATTCAGGGTTATTTTATGAACCATGGTATGCAGATCTGGAGTAGAACATGGTTGCTTGGTCATAAATCCTGTTGTTCAGTCACTTATGGTTCAAGAGGACTTAACTAAATGCTATTAGCTTAGTACTTTATAAGGATGGACACATTATATTCATTTAATCTGCTCTGAAAAAAACGCCTAGTTTATATTTACCACTTTTTAACCTTCAGTTTCAAACAGCTTGTCATGGATTTTGACTAAATTGCAGAGCTTTCGTTTTGGAGGTCCATTGCAGCAGCCTCTGTTTTCTCTTCTGCTGTTTTAGCAGTATCATTTGAAAGACCTTACACATTACTTGAGCCCAGTGTGGAAGATATCACGTTTTCATAAGAAAAAAGTTTTGATCCATTTAAATACTTCAGCTTAAATACAGCTCAGAGTGAAGACCACAAAAACATATAAAATAAATAAAAGGTTTATACAAGAAAGGGATAAAGAGGAGAATGAAAGTGTGCTGAGTCAATATCCAGTACTTCACTTTCGGTCATTCTGCCTCCACAGATCTTCGTCACTGCTATGTGGCTTCACTGCCCTTTCTGAAGTCTATCCGCAGAACCCTCCACCATCTGCCACTAACCTTCCTTCCCCGAGGGCCAGATTCTCAGCTGATGCAAACAAGTGCAACCCCAATGATTCCTCTACATGTGACCTGATTTTGATTCAGACTTTGCCTCAGGGTTACTTTGTCTACTGTCATCACTCCCGTTGTCAGACTTGACACAGGCTGAGTCTCTCCCAGAGGCTTGGCAAGGAGTGACCTTGGCATCCTTGCAGAGTTCCATTAACTTCAAACCAGGTCACCCTGTAAGACCTGGTTGCAGTTCTGGGACTTAAGCTGAAAGCTTTTCAAGAAAAATACTTAATGTCTTTATGCTCTGAAACTTCATCTACAGGAACTTCAAGGTGAAATGGAGGTTGCAGTCACACAGCAGTGCTCATTGCTTCATTATTTCACATTTCTGTAATGTTACCCTTTTCGTGGCTACCACTTCCAGAAAATATATATTACCCTAATCTTTGAGGAATGTTCAAGACAGTGGCTACAGAATTTTAACTCAATCTTCAAATGTATTTTTTTTCAAGCAATGTGTTTTGTCAGCACAAATTTTTGTGCTTTTGATTACAATTTATCATAAACTAATGGAAACATGGTTGCATCTGTTTTTAACAAAGTTATAGGTTTTACAGTGACATTTGCATTAATGGATGCATCTACTAAAGTCTGACTTTATGACATTGTTTTGCAAATCCTACTCTCTATAAATAGCATTTTTGAATGTCTGTAAAGAGGAACTAAAATCTTAAAAGTGTCTAAAATTCTCTCTGTTTCCTCACTATTTCAACCTCCTCCTCTACCTTTAGGCTTTCCCTTCCCCACTCCATCTTGTGTTAAATTCTCCAAGCTGTGGTGGGAAAAAAATCCCCTTCCATAGGTCTCCTATTTATTTGCAGGTGTCTGACTCGTCTGACTCAGTCTGTGAAGGTCTTCCCTACCTGGGGGGGAGGGGTGAGGGAGTGGCAGGGGGTGTTGGAATGATACAACAGATGGTTCTCTCTCTTTTTTGACTACTTATTTGGTGAGATCCGCATTTTCTTTTTGGAACTCCTTTCTGATGAGTTAGAAAAAAAATCCTTAACTCTGCAGTATGTTTTACTTTCTGAAGTGGGTTTTCTCTGACAGCCCCAGCTGTAGCACTTGTACCACTTTTCTCCTCACTCAGTTTTTAAAAGAGATATTTTTTTTTTATGAAGTCAGCTTGGCAGCAGTGCTTAATCACTTTTTCTTCATTTGCTGGCCATTTCTCAATACCTGTCTCTTACTACAGTTTGGTGAAGGCACACACAGAACCCTTTTTTAGTTGACAGGCAGCAGAACTAACAGAAATACATCAGCAGGCACGAAAAATTCTAATACTAACTCTCATTAACAAGCAAACAAGAAGCAAAGTAATCACAGGAAACATGAATACAGACAGAGCAAGCTGGACTATAAAAAAACATGGCAATACAGAGTAATTACCTATAGTCCCCCAACCTTGTAAACTAACAGGCATTTACTTAGTTCTGTTTGCAATAAGACTTAGTATTTAGCAAAAATAGTCATTTGATATTTTATTCCCTTATTTATACCTTATTTCCATGCTTCAGTAACCATTAATATTGTATCTGCATACTGCCCTATTAACGAAAATAAAAAGTTGATCCAGACTGGGAACAAAGAAGGGCAGGAAAGGGGGCTTGGTGGGATTTCTTCAAATGAGCACTGAAGCATACAGTACAGTGTTTAAAATCCTTTCTTTCAAGCACGTAGGAAAATAGATAATACATTGAAACTTATTCTGGGAGAAAGCCTGAAACTTCAAAGTTAGTACAGCAACATCTTTTGAGCAAAACAGACCATACAGAATGAGTTTATATTGGCTTCTTACTTTGTATTATGGGATTTTCTTTTGATCTCATACCACAAGACCTAAAGACAGATTTATTCTATGATCAAACTGGATCCTAAATCCATGAACTAGTGAAGAGTTTGCAGGGCTGCTCCCAATTCCAAGTAAGCCCTAATCTCTTGAGAATAACAAAAAGAATTAATTTTCTGTACTTTTTTTCAGGGAATAAATCTTGCAAATTATCCTAGAAAAATTGCCTTCTGGGTGTTCTGAGAGATCATTCCTCATGCAGACTATTTAGTATATTTTTGCCTTCAGTATGCTCTGCTTGTGTGCTTTCTGTTTAGCTCCAACAGTTACTTGGGGATCAACTGAATATGCAAGAAACACTTTCATCTGATTATATTTTTTCTATTTGATTTTGCTCAATGAAAAGACTATTGACAAGTCACCTCTTTTGCAGAGAGATTCTTGTAAAGTTTTGAGAGCAATCTTCTTTCTGGCAAAATAATAATAACCTGTGAAAAAGCAGCACCAACATTTTTGCCAAGGCATAAATTTTTCCTTTGCACTGTCAAAATGAAAGGTTTCAAAGACCAAATTTTTTTAGACACATGGATTCGGGTGATGATAGCCATAGAAAAGTTTCTGCCTTCCAAGGCCGACTCTCTGATCATTTCTGGAGAGACAGGGAGCAGTCAGAATGAGAATTTGAAAAAGAAATAAACATTTTTACACCATTCATTTTCCCAGAAAAACTGGATTTTTTCCTCACTCTGAAGTTGAAAAAATACATTTTAAAATCTCAGAAACTGGCACAAAATGGAGCTGTCATCTTCCAGTAATTTCTAACAGTAGCTCAATTTACTAGGTAATAATGGAGTTTAAGCTGCATACCACAAACTGAGAGCATTAGGTTAGCTTCTCTAAAAGAAAATAATGCTGTTGCAAATTGTCATGGGAACATTCCATAATGTCTTCAGAGAAAGTCTAAGGGGAACCTTACTAGTGCAAGGTCTGCAAATGATACAACAGAAGGAGGCTGTTAGGGAAAAAAACAACCACAGTCAAGGTTAATTTATTTGTAACCAGAATTCAGGCTTCAAGGAAATGACTAAAAATTCTGTTCTATGTAGGAGATTTTGACATCATTAATTTTGTTTAAAAAAATATGACTGCTATCACAATCCAATATCTTAATATGGAAAAGAAAAAAATATGTAGCAATTATAGCAAGAAGGGCAAACCCCCAAATCTTTTATTTTCTGCTAATTCATAAAATTCTTAGCATAAGTTGGGGAAGTAGTTTAGAGAAGCAAAAAGCTCATCCAGAGATGTGTTCCTGAGATCTTATTGCTGCAAAAGTCTCCCTGTCCTTCAGTTTGATCTGTAATATGTTTCAGGCACAAGAGATCATCTTTATTGCAGAGGTGATCTTCAAGGACTGCTTTTCAGTTTGTTTTTGTTTTTCATCTAAGAATAGTCAGACACTATGTATATTAACAATAAAGGTTCATCAACAGGACACTACAGTTTTTGACATTACTCTGAGGTGTGTGTGAGATGTGAGGTGCTGAAATTGCAAAGCTTACAAACTACCACCGAGTTTTTGGTCGTTTCGGATGTTACTTCTTTCCTCCAATTTTAATCCTAGAAAATCTATTAATAAGATTCCTGGGGTTTTCCATGAGAAAAAATAATGGGTATTTTGAATTTTTTTTTATTTTAATAACTGCTTAAATTGGTGA
Source organism: Gallinago undulata (assembly GCA_026546715.1). Lineage (NCBI taxonomy): Eukaryota > Metazoa > Chordata > Aves > Charadriiformes > Scolopacidae > Gallinago > Gallinago undulata. The sequence goes on along the minus strand of JAOTQQ010000001.1, from coordinate 190,724,271 downwards.
AACATTGCTGTGTATCCCACCCACCCCATCTGTCTTCTTTTATCACTGTCCTTTGTTCAGCTTTTCTACTTCTACTGTCTTTCACTTTGAAATCTTGCCCTTCAAATTGTAGAGTAAGTTTTCTTACCTATCTGTTACCATACTGGCTTTAGATTGAGTGCCTGTCTTTTCATTGAGGGAAAGTTCCTACCTGGAACAACTACACATAAAAAGAAAACAGGGAATGTATCATTTAAACTTGGAATGCTTCCATCACATTCAAAAGAGGGATTTCAGGCTCATTTGTTAAAAGCTAATCACCTCGCCAGAGACAGTATGCCTAATTTTTGTCCAGCTTGCTATCTATGCCTTTTTTTAAAATCAAAGGTCCCTGAATATGTTATTTATATTATCTTGCAAATTCTTTCTTGCTTTATTTACATTGGATTTAAATTTTCTTTTCAAGCACCTAGATGCATGACAATACAGAAAAGTGCCTTGTTAAAGACATGCAAAAATTTACTGACAATAGTCAAGTCAGGATCACTGTTTTTCTCAGCTTGATTTGGCAGCACAGCTGCATTTTTATATATTTTTATAAAATAAAATCCACTCAATATCTAATATAAGTTAGAGACAGATGAGTAGCTCCACCAAAATTTCCCTCACAACTCTAAGCCTCTGTACAGACATCTATGAGGAAACGATTCATTTCTATCTGCTCGGATCGTGTATGTGTGTTCTCACAATATGGAGGTGAGCAACCTGTAAGGTCAGGGATTTCTGATTATACCAAGGAGCTGCAGAGACCTGAGAATAAGAATAAACAAAACAGTGTCTGAGGTAGTGTTTTACAGGTACAAATATGTGGCAGTCATCTAATAACTCAGACATTGTCTTTCTTCAGTTTCAGACTGCATGGTGTACAGAAACCAATCCGGTTCTTCTCAGTGAGAACTGGACACAAATACCTGTAGTCTGTTACTAAAATTACCAGGCTACAAATCTTCCCCAAGTGCTTACATTTGCATTTCTGCAATGTCCTCTCTGGAGAAAGTCAGCTTCAGTTCCTACTCTTAAGGGAGTTATTCTTGTCACATGAATGCTTAGGCTTTGCTAACTTTTGTACTGACTATTGAAAGGCAATTTCAGGCAGTGCAAAACAAACCTCTGATTAACACAGTTGTTACGATAGGAGCCAAGATTGCATTCTGGGAACTTTTCTCTTTCATTTTTGTTCACTTTTGGACAGTATTCTTAGAAGAAACAATTACCATTTCCAGTGTGTGCAGATGATACCTATATTTAACACTTCTGTTGAACTGCTATACTGAAATCCCCACTCGCACCAATTGCTTATGTAAGACAAATTATTGGATGTTAGCTCCAAGATAATAGGTCCTTTAAACAGATTAAAGCAATGGCATCTAATTTTACTAAATAAAGACTCTGCAAAGCAGTGTTCATTAACACTGCTAATGTAAATCTCTGCTGACTGATTTTTCCATGTGCAATCACATCTGTACTATGCTTCACAGAAAAATTGACGTTCAAAAGAAACTGATGAAAATTTTAAAAAGCCAATTATTTTGTAAGAAGTTTTCCTTCCTGTTTTGCCCTCCTTTACAGAAATAGAAAGCCAAAATTTTAGCCCCAGTTAGCAAGAAGGTTGTCAATCCAGTTCACCTGACAATTTCTCAATTGTGGATGTGGAAAGAAGAAAATTTAGCAGAGTATTGAAGAACATTGATCTATTTCATGAGAATAAACATGAAATATTACATAGACATTTCAGTAAAATATTATTGATATCATTTAGAAACACTGGACTAATGGGTTACTTCTAATTAGACTGGACCAGCACTGGGCTTCCAAAGAGAATTTACTGCTCTTTTCTGGGTTCTGGTTCATATCACAGAGTGGCCTTGGAGATCATGAACTCTTAGATGAAACTAAACTGAAAGAAGAGCTACAGAAAGATGGCAAATGTACTTCATCAGGTCACTCAGTCACTCAATCCATGACAACGAAGTAGATTTAGCCTAAAGTAAAGAAAAAAAACCATAAAATGTAGTCCAGAACCTGAGCACCAATTGTTTTCTCTACAGACAACCCATTCCAACTGGTCTGCATCAGTTACAGTAGAATAATAGAATCATTTAGGTTGGAAAAGACCATTAAAATCATCAAGTTCAATCAGAAATTGAACACTGCCAAGTCCACCACTAAACCATGCCCCTAAGTGCCACATCTGTCCATCTTTTAAATACCTCAACCACTATCCTGGGCAGCTTCTTCCAATGCTTGACAACCTTTCCAGTGATAGAATTTTTCCTAATAATCCAATTTGAACCTCCCCTAGTACAATGAGGTCATTTCCTCTTGTTTTATCACTTGTTACTTGGGAGAAGAGACCAACGCCCACCTCGCTACAACCTCCTTTGAGGTAGTTATAGAGAGTGATATGGTCTCCCTTGAGCTTCTTTATCTCCAGGCTAAACGACCCCAGCTCCCTCAGCTGCTCCTCCTAAGATTTGTTCTCTGGACCAGCTTTGTTCCCCTTCTCTTGTGCTCCAATACTTCAATGTCTTTCTTGCAGCGAGCAGCCCAAAACTGAACACAGTATTTGACATGGGGCCTCACCAGTGCTGAGTACAGGGGGATGACCACTTCCCCGGTCCTGCTGGCCACACTGTTTCTGATACAAGCCAGGATTCTATTGGCTTTCTTGGCCACCTAGACACACAGCTGGTGCATATTCCACTGGCAGTCAACTAACTCTTGCTAATACAGGCACAGCCATAAAGGACCTCCTGGAATAGCAAGTCCAATCCCCTTCATGGGAGCCTTAAGGCTCTTAGTACGTTGCTTTACATTTACATAGGGTGCATTTTAACACATGCCTCCTTCATCATGCATGATGTCACGATCAAATTAATTAAGAAATTAATGAACAGGAAAACTGATTTTAAGCATAAATTAAAAATAAATGTTTGACTGCTCCAAGTGACCCTAAAGCTGTAAGACTTCTGCATAACCTGAGCATTACTGAGGTGAGTGCTATGTTTGTGCACAGCCAAAAGCAGATTTTGTGCTATAAAATGTGTAGTCATGTGCAGAGACATTTTTATAGTAGACTCATTTTGATGGTTTCTTTTAGACAAATTATTGCAATTTTTTATGCTTGATCTGGTAAAATTAATAATTTTAGTAAGAAATAAATGCAAAAAAAAAAGGAAATACATTTACAACTGTACATACACTTCCCCACTGATAGCCCGCAGCTGAAACATGTTGTTCCCCTCAGAAATAATGAAGAAAATCACCCTCAATATTTTATACCTAAGGCAGATTTTATTTTCAACTTTTGAACTCCTTTTCATTTCTACCTCTGAGGAAAAACTTGCCTGGTAGCAATGTAAGGTAAAACGGGAATGACAGCTTGAAACAAGAGAGGATTGCCACTTTTCATCAGCAGTCTGCTAAGTAACCAGCTAGAAAATGTTAACAGCTAGAAAGTGATCCTTGGATAAGTGTTTTGGTTTGCTTCATCATGAACACACATACACAATTTGTATTAGGATGCATTCAGTGAGTTCGATTTTTTAATGTGTTTTATTTGTTTGAGTTAAGGTAATAGCCACAGACTCAGTGTATATCATAAGAAATCTTATTAGCCATGGACTCAGTGTATATCATAAGAAATCTTATATGTCTCTTCTGTCTTCAGAGTCATTTTTTCTGGTGAACTACTCATGTCCCAGACATTTTTACAAAGTAGAAAAGTTTCTAGATGAAACCTCAACTGAACTGTTCTCGCTAGGGTTCAGTAAATGCCTTCCCAGATCTTTTTCCATCCAGAAGAAACCTCATTCCCTTGGAGCTTATTGGATAGTCTGTTTGCAAATGTTTTTTCCTTTATGTACTGTCCAAGAGCTTTTCCTGCAGGTATATATTTTAACCCAAGTAACTCTTCATTAACCTTAACAAGAGATGCATGGAACCTTAACAAGAGATGCATGGATGATTTTCCTGGACAACTCCTTGAGAAAGAATTTTCATATTTTTAAGGGATGTAGAAAAAAACATTGTGGCCTTACACTACCAAGAAGAAAATGTCAGCTCTAAGTATGCATGATACAGTGAGACAAAAAAAAAAACCAAACCCAACCACAATACCAAGAATTAAAAAAAAAACAAAACCCCAAACAAACAAACAAATAAGCAGAAGTCAGATGGTAAGGAGACTTTTGTCAGGAGACGGATGTAATTAGGTTCATTGGAGGGCCACATGCCTGAGTAAATTGTCTTAGTAAGGGGAACATTCTCTCTTGTAAATTCAGTACTTTCTGATTTAAAAATGACCTGCCTAATATAAGGTTTGGAGCCTATAAAATAAAATGAAAACTTTTATGTTTTGAGGTTGTACAAAGAAATATCGTTGCTTGGTTATTTGTACATCTTGCAAAACCGATAATTTCATGTGATTCAAATATTTATGCTCCTCATATGACTCAAAAGAATCTCTTGTCCTCATTGATAAAAAATGTTTTTCCACCAGATATATTTTGATGATATGCAACAGAAACTTCCCCCCATCATCGTCCTTAATCTCAGCAATGCTAAAACCCAAAATACAGAGCTTGCTATTGCATCACAGAAGACGTGAAACCTAGTAAATACTACAGAGTGCATGTAGCACTCTGTTTGAAGAAGCAGGTTTTTATTTTTTTTTTAAAAAAAGCAGCTTGATTTTTCCTCTTAGTTTCATTTGAATAATCAAGCTTTAAATTGGAACACTTAAATGGAAGTCAAGGAACTTGGAGTGTGATGGAGGAAGCAGTAATCAGTTTGAAAAGATGTTGAATCTCTGATGAGCGTTGAATGTGTCAGATTAAGTTATGTCCTAGAAAGGGAGGTTCCCTGAACAACTGCTAGTCACTTTAAATTATTCTGCATTTCAAACAGGAAATCATCCAATTAGACTAACAGCTGCAGAGATTGGAATAAGCCTTGCATATTAGAAAATTAAAGAAAATGCAGCTGAGTACTATGTAAAGCAGCTAAGGTATGTCATTTTCCCCTCTCCTTTTCTCCAATAAAACTTAATTTCAAGGACTTTTAGGAGAAGGAAATGACTGAAAATTTGTTACATGTGATTAAAACAGGAAAAATCATTTGCCATTAATTGTCCAGATAATTTTAGCTGACACTTCATATGGATGTTCTAACTGTCCTAAAATATCCATTATTTCTTTCAAAGTGGGTGGAGAATTTTGGATTTCTTCTTTTCTTGATACAGTTCCTATACCATCACTATTAATTCAAAAAGATTTAATGAAGATAAGCAACAGTATTATATTGGAAATACTGTCAAGCTAAGAGTCATATACATTTGAAACTTCATGTAGAAGACGATGTGAAAGTGTGAAAAAGGTTTGAGGAAATATAGTTGAGGTCCTGAGAAGTAGTAACTCAGAAAAAGGTGGAAATGAAATCTTATGTAATGAAAAAAACCTCAACAACAGACTTCTGATGACACAGAAAGACAAAATAAAATAAGACTGAAAATACAGTGTGCCATTTATACAATGTTCTATTAAAACACCTTGAGCATTCAACTGTATCTGAGAAAGGAACTAAAATCAATTTACTTTTACCCAGACATCCTCTATGTAGTTTCAGGTTCTGAAGATGTAAATCAGCCAATATAGCAAAATTATGATTACCATTTAATAACTGGACTAATAGCAGATACCAGTGTCTAAAACAACAAAGCAGATGGAGGGATGAAGTGTCAACCACAAATGAAATTATGAAGTTATTTCTATTTTATTTTTGTGAAGAAATGTGTTTTAATCGAAGAAAATTATTCACACAATAAAGCTCTTAGACACCTACACATGCCCTCCTAGCATTTTTGAGGGTGTACATCCCATAATTGGCTTTCCAGAGACATGCTTCATTTCTGAAGAGGTTCTTCTTTAAAGAACTTCAGATTAGATAAGGACTTTGATTTTTTTCACTCACCAGACATTAAATGTCAGGGCACATTCTCATGCTACATACACAATTCCTTCTACAGTCTTTGCTCCTAAGTGTTTTGCCTGGGGTCTCTGTCCTTTTCATATACACACGACATCTCGTAACTTAACACAAGAGCTCATTGGAATCACAACTGAATCTCTAGCAGACAGTGTTACAGCCTTTAATTGCCATAATTCCTCTCAGCTAACTTTAAAAAGCTGCTTTCCCCTGATGCCTTTCAAATGAGCCTCAAACCATAATTAGGAAAAAGTCCAATAATTTTCCTTAATATGTAATTTCAAATTGCTTCTTTAGAGGATCTTTAACTAGTGTTCAAGCTTTGAAAGTCTTGATAGGATCAAAGACAGATTCATCAGGAAGAATATATAGAGGAAAGTGACTAATTTATGGTACCAGTATATATTTACCTCACATCAAGATTTAGCCAGCTCTGGAAAGATTAGATCTGAATTGCCACTGAAAGGATATTTTTTTTAGTTAAAATGTATAATTTCAGTAAGAAAGAAGAACTAAAGAAAATCCAGGAGACACTCTCTTGCTTGCTGATAGATAAAGGATAAAGGATTCACAGACTAAGCTGCCTCTAAGGAGTGAATTTTCGTAGTCTAAAGATGTAGTCTGGTATCATTTAACTTTAAAAGTTAGAGTATGTTTAAATGGTTGATGGAATCAAAAGTTTAAATATGTTCAAATGAAAGGTTTCAATAGAAACCCTGTTGCTTTTAGGTGACACAGAAGACGCTTCTCCTTGAGAAAATTAAAATTCGCATAGAAATGTTAGGTTTAAAATTCAACAGTGTGGTAGAGTAATTATGTAATGTAGTGGGACCAAAGAGAGCACTGCATTAACTCAGACTGACAAATGTGTGGAAATCACTCTAACCATTGCTGAAATGCAAAAGTATATGTTATAAAAGGAATGCCCTTCGTATTACAAAACACTGCACAATTATTGCAGTCATATGGTCCCAGCCCAAATACACCAACATTGGGTGTTGGTGTACAGCTGTCAGTGTGCAACTGATCAGCATAACCAGCACCGAACGGGCATATGAAGTTCTTTCAACTCGCACAATAAGTCCAGCGCTTGGCCTTGATGCTGTCATGAAACAGTCAGGGTCCAGAGCTGTACAGCTGCCTATGACAGAACTGTTCTCAACCAGACATGAAAAAAAAAAAAAGGGAACAAATCACACCTGTGGAGCTGAATTTAGCCAGGAGACATGACAACACCAGACTGTACTCACCCACTACCTTGTTTTGTACCTGTAGTCTGCGTATTCTGCCAAGGGAAAATTCAGAGAGTAGTTATGGAACAGCATTTTGCACCTCCTGTCAAAGATTGCTTCTTGTATTGTTTAGTAAGAGTCACTTAATTTGACTGTAACACATTTAATGTGAGAGCTGGTGCAATCATGATACAACGACCATTGAAAATCAGCTGTAAATTTGTAAATTCTCCTTTTATTTTTTTTTTTTTTTATTAAAGCTCCTAATGTCCTAATGCATGGATTTGAAGGGACTAGTTATCTGGAGAATTCTTTTTCTTATGGTCACTAAGTACTGCTTTGACCCAGAAATGATAGTTTGGATGCTCAGTGTATCCTGGTGTGGTGGCTTTTTGTTGTATACTCAGAGATTTTAAATGTTTCATAAAATGTTTCATCTAAGCAACTGTTTTTAAACTGTTTCTTTTAAGCAAATGAAGAGTAACTGCAACCATCTAATCTAATCTCACACATGCCAGGCATTTGCAAATAGTATGCATTTTAGAAACATTTAGAAACATGATGGTGCTTTGAGCAACCTGGTCTAGTGGGAAGTGTCCCTGTCCATAGTAGTGGGGCTGGAACTAGACAACCTTCAAGGTCCCTTCTGACCCAAACCATTCTATGATTCCATGATTCTATGTCCAGACCATCTCCAAAATTGATCTAATCACACAATCACATAATCAATCGATTGTGATCAAATTGATCTAACAATCTCTAATGATATTATGTTGTTTCAAAAAAAAATGAACAGCTAGCTGGTATGAACTTTACTCTTGAAAAATAAGATGCCAGTGTAATGAATGTTATTCCTTACATGGTTTTGAGAAATATGTCTTTCCAAACTAACTTCATTTTACTTTTATGAGAAGATGAAGAGTGTAGCCAGCAGGTCGAGGGAGGTCATCCTGCCCCTCTACTCTGTCCTGGTGAGGCCCCATCTGGAGTACTGTGTCCAGTT
>JAOTQQ010000001.1:190657988-190712861 GCA_026546715.1 Gallinago undulata | reverse complement strand
ATAATTGTTATAAATTCCCTCCCCCCCCCCCCCCCCAACAAATTATAATTTTTTTTTGTTTTGAAGCCAAACACGCAAGGCACAGAACCTTGCTGTTTGACAAGACATGATCTTGCACTGAGGTTGTTTTTTGGATATCAAGAATGTGACTGAGTACATGCACAGAACTGTTATAAGGAATTTTGCATGATTATTCAATAATATGAAAGAGAATGGTCTTGTAGGATTAGAGGGACAGTCATTGCCTTCATGGGGAGCAGCAAGGACTGTCTGCCCTGTAAGAAGAGGTGAGCCATGAGCCAAAGGTGACAACTATATTGGCAGGGCTGGGCCCTCTCCAACAAGAGCCCAATGCCATAGTGCTTAAGCAGCAAAGAGCAGAGCACGTTGGCAACAGTGACTAGAGTCAACCAGGGTCCAGCCGGCCAGGTCCATCCATAGTCACAAGACAGGGCTGAGGGTAAGGCAGAAGTTCAAGTCAGCAGGACAGGATCAGGGCTGAAATGAGGCTGAAGCACTCAATGGCCAAAGCATCTCGGCTCCACCTCAGGATTACTCATCCTGGCAAACACTGCCCATACATCACAGAAATGTTGGATGTGTAAAAAATAATTTCTTCACTGGAAATTAGGTCCTCGCTGGCACTATGAGATGCTTTTAGACTGATACACCTGGAAGATGTGAGAGACTACAACTACACATCTGCAAAACTTGCATGGTGCTAATTTTGGAGAAGTCCCACAGGCTAGTATGAAGGAAAAGTTCTCTAATTGTCTAACATACATGATAGAATGATTGATTAGTAGAAGAACAGTTGATTAGTAGAAGAAAGCAGGGAAACTAGTCACAGAAAAAGGAAACATTGCATAGTGAAAATATAAAAAACAAATATAACTGCAGAGAAAAAAGAATTGTAAGAATTATTTTTAGTCTCATACTCCTGATATTGTAATTAACATCAAAATTAACATTTAAAAGTTAGTTAACATTAAAATGAATATTGATGGGAAAAATTGAATACTATATATATATTATGATCATATTCTCTATCAGAAATCCCAGTATGAAATTTCTGTGGCAATACAAACTAAAGTGGAAGAGATTTCAATTTATTTTTTTGAACCAAGAATGAAAATATTTTTCTGAAACTGCAAAAATATAACATTATGCCATCTTGTTTTTTTTTTTCAAAATATTGTGTTGTAAGACATAATACAATAAGTTAAGTTGTTTTTACTTTTTAATTTAACTGTTTAAGAAGCTAAAATTGAAACATTTAATTAATTAAAAAACAACGAAGATTTTTCACAGTTCTGTCACTCTTACATTTTGCACTCTTTTAGGTTTTGTTTTGCATATTAAAATTATGGCAACAAAGTGCAGTTCAACAATACAATTTATGCTATTAACATTCAAGGTCTCTTCAGACCGGGAGCCCTTTGTACTCAATTGAATTTGGTCCAAACAATTTGGACAGCCAAAAATGTCTGGAGAAAGGAAGAATTTCCCTTGATTGAGGAGGATCAGGCTAGAGATCAGAATGGTTGGAGTTGAAAGGGACCTTAAGGGTCACCGAGTTCCAACCCCCCTGCCATGGGCAGGGACATCTCCCACTAGAGCAAGTTGCTCAAGGCCCCATCCAGCCTGGTCTTGAGCACTTCTAGGGATGGGGCATCCACAACTTCTCTGGGCAACCTGTTCCAGTGTCTCACCACCCTCACAATAAACAATTTCTTCCTAGTATCTAGTCTAAATCTCCACTCTTTCAATTTAACTTTCACATGCACAAAAATTCTAACCTGTGAGATAGGTTATGGAGGTTTTGTAGTACATGTTATAAGGTGTTCATTTATGGTAACTAACAGCAGATGAGCCTATCAAAATGAGCACTATTCAACAGATAATAATAATGCTGCAAGCTGCAGTTCTGATTGTCCTAAGTTTTTCTTAAGTTTTCAATGAAAGCCAAAATGACCAGATAATTCAGAAATGTTTATGTTTTTGGAACAAATCTTTTGATGTTTAGATGTCATCACTGCTGCACAGAAACAAAGGGTGAAATATACCATCTTGCCAGCAGAATAGAAGGCAATTGTTTTCATTTTTATGCTTTTGCTCAGGGACAACACTTGTTAACAACACCCACGTGAGGGAATCTGAGTCCAAAGGGCCCAATCTGGTGGGCTATGAGCTGCTCTAGGATGAGTCATTTTCCATCTTTCCTGATAATACTGCTTCATTTTTTACATTTTCATTGATCAAGAAGAGGAAAGAATGGGTGGAACCAAGTGGTTAGGTTACAGCATTCTTCTGAAAGGGCCTTCTGTGCCTAAAACATAGCTAGTTGAAAGCTCATTTACTGATAAGAACATTAACGGCAATTCTGTTTGAAGTACAAATGTTGTTGTTACCAGTAAATGGCTAAAATGTTGGGATATTATTCAGTAGATCCCTTGTATTATCTGGAGAGAGAAAGCATTTATAAAGAAACAAAACTACTCTTTATTAAAACATCTTCATCCTGTTGAACAGCCTGATTTTCATAACATCTACTGCCTCTGCTATATTAATAATACATCAGTAGAGCTGGTTAAAAGGATACCTTAGTTATTCTAAAATGCATACAATTTCAGATAAAATCCTAAGCAACATAGTTGGGCCCAGAACTTGATGAAAGCATGGAAACCTTTAAAAGAATATGCATTTCTTTCCCCTTTCTCCTCTCCAAACTCGCCATCAATAAAAAGTATGTGCACTGGGATAAAATTTACCTTTTAAATAAAACTAAGTAATTAAGGTATACAAAAAAAGATATGACAAACAATGATTTTCAATATTTTATGCCCTATTTCTGCTAACAATTGCTAAACACTTTGAATAAAGACAAAAGGAGCAACTTAATCCTAATATAGTTTTCAGTCTAATCTCAAGTATAGAGCACACCCTATTAGAGTTGCTTTTCAATGGCATATTTCTTTTGCTGATATTCACAGTAAATTTCCAATTGCCATTTGATGGTTATCTTCAGTTTTTAGCACATTTTAACGTGTAACGCTGGCTTCATATTCCCTGTATGTAATGCACAATGTAACAGTGGATACAAAATCCAATGCCAAATCACCATATATAAAATCCTTCAGACATTCCAGACTCCTAGAACACATAAGGAAGCTTTTTAAATATAAAAATATGCTAGTGTTATAAATCTGTGTTGTGTGTTTCCTATTGTTTGCTTCAGGTAATGTAAAGTAACAAAAACTGCACTCTCTTGACACAGTGATCTTACCAAAAACAAGTCATAGAATCATGGAATCGTTGGAGTTGCAAGGGACCTTAAGGGTCACCGAGTTCCAACCCCCCTGCCATGGTCAGGGACATCTCCCAGTAGAGCAGGTTGCTCAAAGACCCATCAAGCCTGGTCTTGAACACTTCCAGGGATGGGGCATCCCCAACTTCTCTGGGCAACCTTTTCCACCACTCTCACAGTAAAGAATTTCTTCCTTATATTTAATCTAAATCTCCCCTCTTTCAATTTAAAGTCATTACTCCTTGTCCTATCGTTACATTCCCTGACAAAGAGTCCCTCTCCAGCTCTCCTGTAGGCTCCCTTCAGGTATTGGAAGGCTGCTATAAGGTCTCCCTGGAGCCTTCTCTTCTCCAGGCTGAACAACCTCAACTCTCTTAGCCTGTCTTCATATCATAGGAGCTCCAGCTCTCTGACCATCTTTATGGCCCTAATGTATCTATAGTAACAGTTATACCTATTGGCTCTAGGAGAGATGAATTAAGCATGACTGGTGGAAGGAATTATCCTGATTTGAGCATGTTTTCATGGAAAATAGCAGCCAGATTGACAAAAACATGATAGAGAAGTAAATAGCGATACCTGGAGATTAGTAACCAAAAGTAAAGATGTGACTCTCTGTGTGTGTAAGTGCGTGTGTGTTTTGTGTTACCATTTTGTTGTTGTTGTTGTTGTAGTGACAGTTTATTATTATTATTTACTAATTTAAGTTATTATTATTTTGTTTAGTTATCAAAGTATCTGTTATAAAATAAGTATACTTGAATTAAGCAAGAGCTTGTCTCTTACCCTGGCATAATCACATCCAAGTTAATCAATCAACTTTCATGTAACACTGTAATGAAATTTGATGGGAGGTGTGTGAGATTTATCAAGAGCTGTGAATCAATCCCTAAATTTGAGCACTTAGCTCCTGTGGGACAAATTTATGGAAAAGAGATAACACAGGAAATCCTAAAACTGTTTTAAATACTTGTTTGTAATCATTATTTTATTTAATATCTTTGATTATGTCTCAATCAATCTTTCATCTTATTTATTGCAGTCAATCTCATAGTTAAATAATTTCTCTTAGTTTTACATTTACTTTAGATTTTTTAACACCATTGCAGATCAGAACTCATTATACAAAAGAAATCCACAGCCGAGTGATACTGTCTGCTAAATAAATTCATCATTGCTTTTCTGTAAGAAGTTAAATTCTTAAATATCTTGCTTTATAGGTGGGACGGAGAAAAATTATACAAACGGTCTCGCACTTGCATGATGCTTAAATCCATATGCAACTCAAGACATACATCTTGAAAATGTTTGCTATTGCCATTAATGAAAACTCTAGGAAACTTGAGTGGGAAGAAAGAAGTGGAAAGCTTACACAGTCCCTATAGGTGTATTTCAGTAGGGCGACAATTTGACCTGACCTTACTGTACATTGGTACAAAGCAAGAATAAGGAACTGTTTTCTGATTCATCCAGATTGTTAACCTCAAAGCACTTGAAGAACTGTTGGCAAAAAAGTAAGAGATTTTAACAAGAGTTGACATTGCCGTTGCAAGGCATGAGGAGTTGACAGGTTAACATCCTTCTAAATGTACATTACCATATGCTTGAGTTGAGATTTGTAGAGTTTTGTCTTCTTAGAGTCTTATGTTCAAATAATTCAGTTGGATGAAGTTATTCCTGCTTACATTATGTATCTGGCTGACTCATACCTGGTGCTTATATTAGCTGATTGCAGAATGAGGAAATCATGGCCTAATTTCAAGTTAGAGAACATTCTGTGAGAAAATGAATGCTAGTCTCTTTTAAAAATTCATAGTGCCTTCTGTCTTATTTGGAGTTGAGTGGTCATTTTATTACCAGGTGGCTTTAGCACTGTATCATTGATATCATATAAATATGCGACTGAAGAGTTTCTTAGAGGGAATTTCTGATTTTACTCTTTAACAAGTTTATAATTTTGCTTCTTAAATTTAGATATTTCCCCTTGTAAAGACTGGCATTGGTTGAAGGCACTAGAATGCACTAATGTGAATGTTGGACTGTTATTTCCATCACGAAAACATTTCTTTTTGTTGCCAATTTTTCACAGACATTTTTGTGATTGCAATACTATACATAGCAGACATCAGGCTCTACTTTTCATTTAACTCAATGCTGAAAAGCGTGAGATCAGGCACAATTTCTCCCAGACAAATGGACGTATTTTGCATAGCTGAAAAGTCAGTCTCCTAATCTTGTATTTAAGAATTTTTTAATTACTATAGTAGTGCAAACAAAACTTTGTATGTTAAGGTCTGTCCATCTCTATCTATACACTTATTTCTTTAAGTTGGTGTGGCACTGTTTCATTTCTGCTTCTGGCTTCAAGATTTATTGCTTTGATTTAGATGAAAGCTGTTCTTATTGCACTATGGTGAAACCTGAAAAGCATGTCTTTTCACATTGTGCTGTCTAATTTCAGGTTTGTCTCATGTTGTTAGTTGAACTGATGCACCTCTGTGTACAAGAAAGCTTCAGTTCATAAACTTTATGAATTACTTTTATGAATTCAGGATTTAATCTTGAGTCACTAGAATTTTTGTGTTTCACCTTGTTGGAGCCAGAATGCCTCCACTGCTGTTCATGCACAATGTAAGCTACTATGTCCCTTTTTTCACCTGTCAAAATATCAGAAATATGAAACATATACCATTTTTTTTTTAACTTTCTACTGGTTTTCTAAGCACATGTTACCACTTCATCTGCATTAGTACATATCCAATGATTCTTTTCACTTCTTATTTTTACATGAAAATTTAAAAAGGCTAGTGTTTTTTATTAATATGTGGAGACAGAGTGTATATTTTAAAAATTGTTACTCTCAAATATGGCAGTGCTTCAAGACCCTATGAAATCTATTGAAAAATGACTTTATTGTAGTTCAAAGTGTATTAGCTATTAAGTATAAATGCAGTGAACTGAAAAAAAAAATAAACTCAACAAATATTTTCAATTAACTTACAATATCATTATGTAGAAGAGCTTAGGAAAATCCCATCCTGCTGAAAAAAACATGTTGAAATTAAATTATTTCTGCATTTTTTTTTCCACCAGCATTATCATTCCTGTCTTGAAATGTCATTATCATTGATGTCAAGTTATTATAGTTCAGGAGTTATGTTTCTACAGATCTCTCTATATTCAGTTTTAATATTATGAGAATTCTTGGTACTGTCATAACTTATATCAACATTAGGAAGGTTCAGTGAGCTCTCTATCTATCTATTATTGAAGCATATTTGGCAGGTGAATAATCTGAAGTTTGGATCTTGGTTGGCTGAGTTGCATTTTGGTTATCCATAAATAATGCAGATCTGAACTCAGCTGTGATCAGCATTCACTGTCTTACACATTTTGAATGATTAAATGAAAATATAAGCAAGCAGACATGAGCCTAAATAGTGCATACATTGCACTATTTTCTCTGTAAGATATCTGTAGGTGAAGATTCATTCCCAGCTAACCCCACACCAACAAAACCTAAAACTTGTTCATTGACTTTCATATATTCCTTTACAAAAAAAGTAAGAAATAAATATCAGAATGATCAGAATGATTATTACAATTATGATGAATAACCAACAATGCTGTTGATTCCTGTAAACTTATTTTCAGAGTGATTTATATATTTCATACCTGCTATTTGAACACATCTACTGCACAAAGATTGGTCTAAGGACACTTCAAATTCTTACTTCCCTGCAATACAGTAGGAAACACTTGAGGAATTCTATTGGAAACCATCTGGCAGCAAATAAGTAGGAAAAATTAAAAAGACTATTTTCAGTCCTGAGTCCCCTTTTAGTGTCTGCTGTCTGTTCATGTTGTTACTCACCCAGCTGCCAAGTGGAACAAAATGTGCTGCTGCTATTCTGGGGTTACAAACAGCATATTTGAGAGGACAGATAACATAATTCAAGATTCTGCAGCTGAACTTTTTAAAAAAAATTTTAAGGCATGTAACACTTTAACCTTGTAATAATCTCACACAGTTTGGCCAAAAAAGTATTAAAAAATGTTAGGAAATACTAAGTATGCCTGTTTCTGCAGGGAATTAGGAAGAGTTAAATGGAGAAATAATTTGAAGGTTGAAAAGACAAGATTTAATGAAGCAGTCCAAAAGGTAAGACCTAGATATCCCACAATCACTTTACTAAGGATTTAAAAGCATAATAAGGTTTGTGACAGAATTGTCATCAGTTTGTTTTACAAGATATCAGACGTAGTCTATGAGAAAATTTAGGGAAACAGGTGTCTCAGAAGTACCCAACATACATTGTTTTGGAATACTGCGTCTGGAAATATGTAGTCATCTTTTAGATAATACTTGCATTTGAGCTACTCATCTATGTAGGAACCAAACTTCTCTTTTTCACCCCTCAGTTCCTTATTAATCATCCCAAGAAATATCAAACTTCAGCAAAACCCAGTCTTTCTGTTTACCTTGCAAAATTCTCCATGAGGAAAAGCAGAAGAGTGTGGATGTTGCCTAACATTGCTGAGTTCTAAGCAAATGATTTAGTCAGAGATGCTTCCAGGATTCCTGATATCAGTACTGTGTCTATGTCCCAGTCAAGGGGGCTGGCACCACTTGGAAGGCAAGTGGCACATCATAGCACCAGTCCACATGATTAAAATCTCTCCTGTCCTCCGAGTAAGATGGTCTCGTCCATACTGCCCATCAGCAGCAGACCTTGGCCAGTGCTATGCATAGTGGTTTCTTGGCTTTGTTTGTACACTGCTGGGCATGCAAAACCCATACTGACATGGTTTTGGACTGTGGTTTAAGGACCAGGCTGTTCTTAGAAATAATGAATCATAGAATCTTAGAATTATTTAAACTGTAAAGGACTTCTGTAGATCACCTAATCCAGTTTTGCCTAGAGTAGATCCAGGTTCCTTGAGGACTTGTTTAGTCATGCTTTTAATATCTCCAGAGAGAGAAACATACTTACACTGTTAAATAATGGAGAGCTGGTGATTGAATTGGAATATTAGACCCTCATTGCCCAGACGACTGAACTGCTAGCTCACTCTCTGGGTTTATATGATCCAGCTTTTTTGATTCAGGACAAATGCCCTACTTATTATGGGTTTGCAGTTATCAGCCCCCAGATATTTTTCTTTAGCAGTGTTGACATAGACAATACAGCTGTTTTGATCAGTGTATTGCCCAACTAAGGCAGGTCCTCCAGAGCTGAGCTACAGAGCGCCCACTGCAGTGTCTCTGTATCTGTGGCATTACAAAACTGGAACCTCAATAAATCACCAGTGAATTAGTAATGGACCTCATTGTGTTTCTTTATTAATTTCAGTTTAATATAATAAAGATATTATACAAGGCTCTAGGTGGTCTTGTATTCAACTATATATTAAATATGACTAAATTACATCTCATCAGCATTTAGATCAGTTTCCTAAGCAAGCTAACACCTACTCCCTCTGTGTACCTCCTAAATACATTCAGCTTTCTCCAGAGTACAAATGTAGCTGTTGCAGAGTAAACTCTGAAGAAAATTTGAGCAACTAGGAAATGCTGCAGGCAATGTTCAGCTTTATGCTTTTGCTTTATAAAGGGTGGGAAACAGCTTGAGCATTGCTGCCACATGCATAAGGGGCAGGGAGAGTGCCATTGTCTCTCAAGCAGATTCGTCCCTAGCCAGGTAAGTTTTTATAGACCATATTTAGTACCTTAAATTTCAGTAGATCATTTATTGCATCAGATTTCCACAGATAACCCCACTGTGTAAGAATCTTCAATTTCTGAATAATTTAAATGAATAATTTCAATGTCTGTCATACACAGGATATTGTGCAACCCTGTAGGGCTAACAAAGGAATGATGAGCCTCTGAAATGAAAAGTCAGGAGATAAAAACTACACAAAAGAAAAGGATTTTATGGAAAGTAAACTGGTAAGGGATAAATGATATTTTAATGAGATCTCAGGTTTGGCTATAGTTGAGTTCTCTGTCATTTGACTTTGTCCTTTACACAATGGCAGTTTCAAAATGGAAACATTAGACTATGCAATAGTATATTTGCCTAAATATTAAATCATTTAAGAGTCTTACATAGTGTGTAAATTTTCTATTTTAATTGTCTGATATTGTTTATGGCTGCTGCTGTCTTCAGCTACCTTATGAGAACTGGAGTTTTCTCATATGTGTTTGGTAAGAGGACAAGAGGCAATAGACAAAAGTTGTGAAGGGGAAGGTTTCAAGAAGATATTAGGAGAAATTTTCTCACAATGCAAGTAGCCAAATACCACAACAACTTGCCCAGAGAAGATGTGAATTTTCTTAGAGATATTTAAAACTCAGTTGAGCATATCCCTGATCTCATATGGCCCTGCTTATAAGCAGGAAAAATCAAGAAGCCTCTAGAGGTCCATTCCAACCTAAATTAGCCCACGATTCTGTGATTTTTATTATTTTTTTTATTTTTATGTGATATGGCTTATTATTTATATGATATATGCAAAAATTAATTATAAGTGGAAAATCACAATAAATCAGTAGGAGAATATTATGAAACAGCAAAAAATAAATAATTTTTACTTCTAAAACTTTCCAACAACTTCAAAATATGGTGGAGTTGCAGCTAGCCACAGGCACAGGACTGTTTTAGATTGGCTGGATCATTTGGCAAGATGGGATCATGAATGATATGAAAGAACATAAATCTAGAACTAAAGACTGTAAGTCTCACAGGTATAAGGACCTGAGATAGCTACATCTGTAGTAAATAGTGAGATAATAATGACATGGCAGGAAAATGATTCTCAAATATATAAGCAATGAATTACCAAGTGGGAGCAGAACAGCAGATATCTTCATTAATGAGATGTCAATGGAATATGGATTACACTTTTCAAGTAAGACTTCAACAAATAGTAGAGAACTTCCAAAAGAATTATAAAACCAATAAAAATGAAATTTTCAATCTGGGCATTTTCTGTGGGCAACCTAAAAAAAGAAAGCTTTTTAATAATTTTCCTCCAAAAAAATATTTCAACCAGTTTTGCATCTGAAAAGGATCCTGCCTTAAAGAACAACATGGTGGGATGTTTTATGCTAAAGTCTATCATACTGCAATTATCCGACTTTTTATAGAATAAAGCTAAAGAAATTCCAGTCTTTATACACTTTTCTGCAAAAGAATAAGGGCTGATTATATACATGAAAATATACAAAATCATATGACTCCACTGACAACTTCTTGATCTTGTCTTATACCAGCGCTCTGTGCTTAGGCAAAGTTCTTTACATTCTCAAATAAGCAAACAATTTGAGGAAAATGAAACAAAGTAAATATTTCTGTAAGGAAAGACAATAATTTTGTTTAAACAATATTTTTTCTCATTTTATAGTGGCTGCTACAGTAGTGGCTTCTTATGCAGGCACTCTACTGCAGAATTTTTGAGTGAAGCATCTTTTAATGGGGGCAGCACTCATGAGAACAGCAATCAGGAGCAGCATGTTTCTGTAAACACCTGCAACACTTAGCTTGCATTTGATTTTAGCTTCGCTGTAGGATGGCAGAGCTCCAATGGTTTCATTAGTCAGGACTTTGAGACCTGAGCCCATATTTATTTTATTATCTCTGTTTTCTCCACCTCCAGTTAGCATGTCATAAGCACTTCATAAGCACTCCTGGCTTGTGGAAATCCATGAAACGCACATGACTGTCTCTATTAACATCCATAAATCCTATATCTGCCTGAACTTGAATTCATTAAATTCACACTTGTAGCTAACCCTTGAGCCTTGTAACAACCTTATTGATGTTTAAATAATCTTGTATGTCTTTACTTTTTCCGCTGGTGCTTGCAAAAAGTTTCCTTTTCAGTCATTATGGCAGGTAAGGTGAAAACAGTGATTCTAGGGAATTTAAAGGTGTTAGAGAATAGTTCATTCCTGAGTGGGTTCCAACACAATCTGTTTCTTAATTTTCAATATATCATTGGAAATTCTCAACATTACATAAATATGCTTTAATCTCAGTTATAATTATAAAACAAAAGCATATTTACTCAAATCATGTTAAGATATTGTGAAATACCCTTTTAAGACAAAATAGCCTAGGAACAGAGAATTTTATTTGTTTTATTGACAACCAGCACAAACCTCCCCAAAATGATTTGAGTATTAAGCAGAAGCACGCTGGTTTGAGTATGTGTGATGGCTTCTGCTGCTTGTACTTTACAGGTTTCTTGTTGTTCAGCTTGTAATGGGGTTTGCTGCTTTATTCCTTTGAGTCCTTAACCCAGTGTGGGTGACCCATGGCCACAGTCCCTCAGGGGATATTCCTACCCCTTTGGGCGTGCAGTGCTCCTCTGACTAAATAAAGTTCTGGCACCCAGTGGTTCGGTTCCCTCCGCTGTTGTTTTGTTTGCATGAGGCCTATGTCCACCAAGAAGCAGACAACCCACCTGCAAACAATATCACTCCATCTTTGCCTGAAGATAGTGACTATGGGTTTTGAAACAAATAGATCTGGCAAACCATCATTTGGTGATTACTAAATTTGGTGATTACTAGTAGGAAACAGGGACCATGACCCTCCACAATCTTCCTTAGTGCTAGAAAGGTAGCAGGAGTTATTGTAGAGTGAAAAGCGTCACAGGCCCCAGCTATTCAGGTAGCTTTAGTTCATTAGTCCTGTTTCCCACGAAGCAACTTATTCTAATTACTTCACACGGAAGTTGGAAATTTCTGATAATCTTTAAAAACCTTCCAAACAATATATTCAGTTATTATAATGATGGAAAGCTGTCAACAAAATCTAAATATATTTTATTTTTAATATATTTTTATTTTTAATAAAATATTATTTTTAAGTATTAAGTATTTCTTTATTGTCCAAGCTATGGACCCTTTAATTGTGCCATGAACACCTCTGCAACCAGACAATTCTGTTAATAATTTCATACCTACGCTGCTGTCAGCCATGGTAGCTGTTAGCCAGATGCTGAGAAGTACCTTCTAATCTAGGTGGCCAGAGTCATATAAGTTATATGTTTGTTAATCAAATGAAGTCAGACAAGTCCCTTGTCATGCATTTTCCATAAACAAAAATGTTCAGAATAACCTCTTTGACATTGAAACCCAGAACAACGAAAATCTGCCCCAGTGTCCAGGAACATTTCGTTAAATTTCAAGCTGTGGACAATGTTATTCCCAAATCTTGAGGAAGTTATGTTCTTGGGGAAAATAAATTTGAGAGAAAGCAGCTTCTTTATGTTCAGTGGGAAGAATATAGCATATGGAATAAATGGTCCAAAAGACATGTAAGGCAGGAATCTCATATTCTCTACTACATCTGCCAGAAGCTGCCTAAGTATCTCAGCAAATCAAATCCAGTTCTCTACACGAAGAGAAAGCTACTGATCAGCATTTTTAACAAACTGAAGGGACTTATATATTTCTCTCTAGAGTGGATAACTAAAAGCAGATTATGGGGACAAACTCTTGGCTCTTGAAACCTGCTCTTTGGAAAGAGAATTTGGCTGAAATTTATTATAGCTTAATCCAGTTATTAAATTGCACATGTATTCTTGCTATCTATCTTCAGCTTTTAGATCTGATGACTGTTGGTGATGTTGCTCTTTGCTTGGGCTCTAATACACCAATGTAATGCCTAGGGGCTATTCTGCCAATGAGGGAAGGAGAAGTCTTGTAAACATTGACAGAGTAGCTTGTCCTCCTCAGAAGAAGGTAAAGCACACAAAACCTAGCCTCCTTGGAATCCTTTCCAACTATAGCTATCTAAACCCCACTAGCATTTAGAACTTATTTCTTATTTTAAATGTGTTTTCTGAAAAATATGTCCAAACAGTAATATCAAATCCATAGTATATGCAAGAACATCTTGTATAAAAGACCACGTAGCTCATTAAGATTCCATCCTATAAGGAATATGTGAGATCTGTGTTGCATTGTCCTATGCTTGCACACAACAGCAGGAACTAGGACTGTCCAGATACCCTCTAGGGTGCATCTTCAAATATCCTTACCTAATCATAGAATTTTTCCACTACACATATTCAAGCATAGAATTTTATTTCCACAAATATTCTCTAAAGTACTTTCAGACCTCTCTGTTCTGCTAGTAATCAACATTTCTGAAGAGCCCCTAGCACTGTGAAAAGAGAAGAAATAAGGTTGCTACTATATATTATTAACCTGCTTATGCATGGAATATGGACTATGGACTGTGAAGAGATCATACGGAATTGATCTCCTGTAGAAGTAATGCATGCAGGCTAAACAAGTTCACCAAAATTCCTATTTCACATGATTTTGAATGTCTATAAATTAATTATCTCATCTGTGTAGAATACCATAACCTTCCAGTATAGTTTTATGGAAAAAAAATGCATTCATCTTGATTTTTTAGTGTGTGATGAATCACTCCGAAGAAATGCCCATTTATTCCCATTGACTGCCTAGCTGAGATGCAGATAGCAGGATTTGCATGAAGAAAGATTACTCTAACTTCTAATATCCCTTCAAATTCAATGAAGAGGATTACATACATCCAGGTGATTAATGCGGATATACACGTTCCCATAGTACAGTGTATTCTCCTGTGTCTTTCTCCATTGTCTATTACAAGCATGTAGAAGTACAGATGAAACTTTATGGTTAAAGTTAGATGAGATGAAAGTCACGTATGCAGTTATTTTCCAGTTCTGCTGGAACACATCTTCATCTTACTCACAAGTGTGATGAAGTCTAATATATTGTCCATATGCTACCCTTCCAGTTTGAAACTCTTGTCTTAAAACACCAGCAGAAAGACACTGAAGGAAATTTGATCAATTTTCTGGATAGTGACCCAATGGTTGTATCTACATTAGGAACTGACACTGTGTAAAATGGGAAGGGCTAAAGTATTACTTGGCTGTATGTATATAGCATGACTCCAAATATAGACTCAAGGTAAATTTGCTGAGAAGAATCCTCTCAGTGCATTGAATTATGACTTAGAGAAACTTCTAAATCATGGTAGATTTTCATGTTTGGAGACTTCATGTGTGCCATCTTTTTCTCTTTTTATAAGGTTTAAGAGTGGCTAACACAGTAATATCCAAAATCCTCAGAATAAGAGCGACTTCTTTCTCTCCCTTCCATCACAACCAGTAAAAAAAAAACATACTAACCAATTTCAGTTCTTGTTGACAGCTGTGAAATCTTACTGAATGCTCAGAGGTGTAACTATGGAAATAATTTGGCTTGTAGGATCTTATTGTTTATTTTAAAACTCTTTTACGCCTTCCTCTGAAATTGCCATCTCCTGGCTCCTGTTAGGCAGAGGATATGCCACTTTTCTAATCTATCATTTCCTATCATTGGTAATGATGATTGACAAGAAAACAGCATAGCTTGTCTATTAGAACCAAATTGAATTTGCAAGGATGCTAGTGAGATTATATAGTTATGCACCCACATGTGTGCACAGCCGTACATGTATGTCTAAAATTAACGTATCCAACATAAATCAATGAAATTTCAGGTTTCTCTGCAATTGAAAGTAAAGTTCAGGAAGGGATACATTTTATGAAGAAGAAAGCTTTGTTACTCCTTTCTCCACCAGACATGATAGACATACCACTTACATTTATACAAGGAAATGAAAAAGGTCAATAGTACAAGCTAGACAATTGACTTGTGACCCTTCATTAGCTTGCTCTCTCACACCCATTTGGTTTGTGGAAATTAGCACTCTGCCAGATAGTGCCCAATGGATAATATACATGACAGACTCCGTTCCCAAAGGGCAACAGGAGACAGTTACTCTTTTTTTGGAAGGGCAGAGGCAGCAGCTTTGCGAATGCAAGTTCTGCCATTCAGCTGTCTCACAGCTACAGAGCTGAGTCTGCCCTGTGTAATTTAGTAGTGTGAATGTACCCGGATGGATCCAGGCTGTGACACTTGGCAGCAGCAGCCAGAGGCATAAGCAGTGAATTTTGAAGTAGGAGTAGTCTTTTCTACAAAGGTCTCTCCTAACACAAGACAGCAATCTCATTGTTATATTAGAATAGACTCGCGAGCCCCATTTAGCTCTGTTTCTCTGCAGCTAGGAGTGACGAAAGGGCAGTGACTGTTTTCACCTGGGACCACTTACAGTTGAATGCTTTAGCCATACTTTTTCTTTTCCCAGAGGTAAAGCATTTTCTCCCTACTAGTATCTCAAATACTGCCCATGATGGCATGCAGAAAATCAAAATACAAGTTACTAAACTCAGGATTTTTTTACAATATCTGCTCATAAAGTGCTTTAGGTTTGTGTTTACATTCCTTTGATGAATTTGATCCACAGTAAGAATGGACATATGTAGGAATGCAGTGGAACAGATTTAGGAACAAAAAGGTGACAAAGGTGTACTACAGGACACTGATCCTAATAAACTTTTAATCTCAAAGAAATGCACAGGGCTTAAATATGTACCTTTACAGGGAAAAAAGAAAAAGAAAAAGAAGAGGGTTCTAAGACAGTGAAGATTAATAAGCAACTTTTCTAAACTGTTAAAATAACTACAGGATGTTGTCACCCCGACCTCATTTTCTACACTATAAGCTCTGTTGCTAAGTAATTAACAGAGCCAAAGAAAGAGAGAGAAAAAGAGAATCCTATTTCTGAATTCTCTTTAAGTAGCTCTTATATGGATATTAGATGGCAGCAGATCCAGTTATAACTGTTATTCTAATATAACATAACTCACTCACACTGAAGGGAACACCATGAAACCGTTATATGATAAATTTGGGACCAAAGGCTTCATCTTGCAAAGCACATATCTATTTACCCTGGACTTTGGCTAATATTCACATTGTTCTGATGATGAAAATTACTTCCTTGCTCCAGAGTGACATGGTATTTAAACCTGACCCTTAGTTTGGCCTGAGAACTCCTGAGTACCAGCTTTCCTGCTCAGGTCAGCGGAGTACCTTCTTTCAGCATCAAATTGGGATCCACCCTGTTGTCCACAGTTACAAGACAATTCAGTGATGAAGGCAGGAATGAAATTCAGCCACTCCTTTCTCATTAGGGCGGTTTCTGAGGAGTTTCTCCTGACAAGCTTCTTTAATTCATAAGCAGAGACAAAATAGAAGCAAACAGCTAATCTTAGTAGCTGTCTGCATTCAGAGATCTAACAAAAAACTATTCTGATAGCAAAAGTTACATTTAATATTCCAAAGGAATAAGACATACTATTCAGCATACAAAAGCTATTTCGATTTCAGCCTTGTTCAAGCCCTGCATTGAAAGCCATCCATCCATCCTATTGTAAAATTGCATGTTATATATTATTACTGTAGTGAAACTGGGATCTTTAATTTCATCAGTATTACTAGATTGCCGATACCTGACTACTTAATGACGTTGTATTTACTGAGAAGAAAAGGCTGCTGCTGAAATGACAGAGATGTAACGGCATGAATTCATTGTGGGTAACAGAGCTATGGAAAAGCTTACCATATAATGTGTGACTCAGATTTGACTGCTTTTTGACATTCAACCATACCATTGCTAAAATATCACAGAAATAAATATCAGCAGTTAATCACAAGTGATATAATTTCATTATGAGGGAATGAATTACCCTTCTCTATATGTTTTGCTTCCACATTGTGCAGGAAATAAGGAACAAAAAAGATGCCATTTAAATTGCACTGCTCTATCTTGTTTCTAAAAAGAAATGGAGAGACATCAGACAATGCTACAGCATAATGGTAAAAAAGAAGAGGAAGAGTGGAATTTAATTTGTATTCTGAACACCTTCCTCCTTCACCCTCCCACACACACCCTTAAGTAGTTTAAATTAGTTGCATTATAAGAATCAGTTATATTACTTTATGTTATATACCAAACATTTTTAAAATTTCTTTTTTTTTATGACTTAGTCCTCTCTAAAATGTTGGTTTTGTGAAGCCACACATAATCTGAAAATATCTTTACATCCAACAAAGCCTGTACAAAACAAATGTGGAGAATTAGGGCAGCATGCTTTACTGTTCAGTTCTCTCTTTTCTTATGAGAAGAATAAATTCAATGATCACTTATGCTTGTATCAATCTTTTTCTTGAAGAACAAAGCACATTAAAAATTTAGTGCCATAATGTTCCTTGTATTTTAAGTAAACATCCTTAAACACCATGAATGATGGGAAACAGGTATTTCCAAGGATGGTCAGGGGCACTATGGAAGTCTGTGGGTAATCCAGGGAGAGAATTCAGATCTTCCCCCATTATATTTTCCTTGAAAGTCCACTCATTTATGTTCATTTCTACTGCCCTACTTGCCTGTTTTGCTTTTCCTTTCAGAAGTCTAAAAAAGAGTAAAACGCAAGGTATAAACATTACAGTCCTGTTGTCTAGTAAGTAAATCATACTTCAGCAACACAGCAGGAATATCAATAGTTAAATACACCTTATTCAGAAGCAATTAGTCATAACTCCCGTTAGTCCACATAGAAATCTTAAATAAAGATGTTCTGGAAGTTTGGAAATTCTGATTGTCTACTCCAGAAACCTAGAAACAGGAATGCACTGACCCATTAAGATGGTTCAAAGGAAGATACTAGCTACTGACTGTAGCTCTACTCCAGGAAAAAAAAAATCCATCCAATATTTCCAGTTGAAAAGACAGTCAATTGTAGAGAGAGTACAATAATCTTTTAAATCCAGGTATGCACGAAA
Source organism: Gallinago undulata (assembly GCA_026546715.1). Lineage (NCBI taxonomy): Eukaryota > Metazoa > Chordata > Aves > Charadriiformes > Scolopacidae > Gallinago > Gallinago undulata. Next base: position 190,694,808 of record JAOTQQ010000001.1, on the reverse strand, counting down.
AAAGGAAGACAAAAAAGGAAACATGGTAGGTATAAGTAATATTAATATGCAACGCTTAGGTTTTATACTTAATGTTGAAAATGTAAACTAAACCTCAGTAAAGAAAGAGACAGATTTTCAGGGTACATACAGTAGAGCTTTTTCAGTATGAAATACACATATTGGACCCTATAGGCTACTGTCAAAGACACCGATCTGGAAGATGCAAGATGCAGAAACATTTTTCCTTTCCAAACCATAAAGAAAATTTATTGAAGTGAGTCACTACAACCTGCTTCATCTGTGGGCAAATGTTGATTTTTGTTAATGGAAAGCACTTCTGATGGAAAAAGAAGGGTCTCATCGACTGTGTAATATATCAGTAGTATACTGCAAAAGTAGTCTTAAATATTAAGTATGTGTTCTCGATGACATGCAGGGGGTTTTGGTTTACAAATTCTTTTGCCCACTTCACTAATTCATATCCAGTGTAACTCCCAACATTACAATAGGGTATCTTATACCACAGGTGCAGATGCATTCAGTGAGTTTCCACTATTATTCTGTCTGTACATTTTGAGCTTACTATCTTTCAACTTTTTAGATGTAACTTATTAAAAACCTGTTTAAAATCTATGGTTTATTGTTTCAGAGAAAGACTGCCAGTACTCATTTGAAGCTACCTTTGAAAATGTTATCAAGCATCCCTTCTTTTAATACTGTGGGAAATATTTGTAGTTGTGAATTCTGGCCCTGCCTGCTGCCTGTTGATAAGCCAGATACCATATATAACTTGTCACAATGCCAGTATTTGCCACAAGCAAACTAAAGCTCATCCTCTGGCTCTTATGGACTGTAACGTGAAGTGCAGCACAGAGATAATAGTGGAAGGCATTGTACAAAGTGTTAAGGTCATGAAGTCTGAATAAATATTAGCTCAGGCCCACTGGAATTTCATTTAATGTTTTTCTAATCTTTTTCCTTTCTTTGGGGATTTCTGATGTTCATACACATGTGAATTATGAAATGTCAACTGAAAATAGAACTTACATTCTTACACATTACAGATACAGAATGACAAATGAACTAGAAATATAAGTGAAGGACTAAAAGTTATAGATTACTAGGTTTTATCAATTTATTGTGAGGTATCATACTCAATATTATAGCTCTGCTGATACTGAGAAGTACCTTGAGCAACTTTGCCTTCCTTTCCAAAGACCCCTGGAGAACAGCCTTTTCAGCAGAAGGTCAGGAAGGAAAGTGTGGCCTTTAGCTTCCCTCTGGTTTTAAATAAAGTGAAAATGGCCTCTGCCCTAAATTTGATGCATGTTCCAAAAGATATTCTTAACAAAGTAAAGGTATGAGTCTAACTTCTTCTTCCTTTAAGCTAAGAGAGGAATCTGGTGATTAAATAACGTTTTGTAGGCTGGAGCTGGCAGACAGAAATAAGAAATGAAATCTCACAAGAAAATGAGGGTACAAGCATGACTTTGAAGTTATGTTTTGTTCACTGAGATTTCATTTAAGGAGCTTTCTCCTGCACTTTACCCTACATTCCTCATCATGGAAAAGCCAGGAACAAGGAGGAAAAAGATAAACGATAACATTGTGCTTGGGGCTTTTAAGACCTCGGCTGTGGCTAGACACATTCTCTCTTCCCACCAATCCATTCCCAGTCTAGGTGGTCGTCCTAATTTGAACTGTCTGATCCATGAGAGGAAAAGCCTGGAAGATATTGATACAGACAGTTACAGAGAATTTATGCCAGCATCAGTAGCAACACCATTTCCCCAAAGACTGTTGCTGTCTTTGATTTACAGCCCCACTGATGAGGAGAAGCATAGGTGATTCCAGGACAATGTGTTTTTACCATGGGCTCTCAAAAGCACAGACAGGCAAACATATAACATCATGAAACAACTGAATATTTATGGAGACTGAAAACTGGCCCAGTGAAAAGTTCAGTGGATAAATCAAAGCACTATAATGACCTGCTAGTTTCAGGGATGTGAATTACTTTAAGACACTGAGATTTATAGCAAAAAGAATCAAGTAACAACTACAATTTCTTAAAAATATAGTAGTGAACCCTTAATATTACCTGTCCTGAAAAAAAACCACACAACAAAACCTGAACAACAAGAAAAACAACAACAACAACAAAATCAGCTTTTAAAAGAAATGGAAAACTTTGTTTTTCTTCAGCCAGCTAAAAAAATACTCAAAAAAATAGAAAAATGTTCAACTCAGATGAAAGTCAATGACCACATAACCTCATTTACTCCTGCATGACTGCTCAATTGGATGGTCCATTGAGAGCCATAAGGAGCATGTGCACGCAAGAGCAGTTCCTCTCTGCCATTGCTTCTTTCTCACTGTTTTCTTAAAAATGTCCTGTCGAGGGATGGAAAGTGCTGCTGCCTTCACCCTCAGTCAAAATAAAGCCTTTCCTCTTTCCAAGAAAAATAAGAACCCAAATTAAAATCCTGAGCATTGTAAGCCACCCTCTACAGGAAAAGTTTCCACTCAGTGTGGGGCAGGTAGTAAGTAGTTCCAGAAGACATCCTGCTAGCTTGCCAGCAATTTTTAGGAGACAGGGAGAGCCTGCCCATCAGATGGGAGACATTATGAACATATATGCAACTGAAGGAAGGATGAGTCTGGGGAGTTCTCAGGAGTTCTCCTGAGAACAAGACATCGAATTTGCTGCTTCTGCTGTGTGTCTCAAGTGCCAGTGCTGACATAGCTCCTTCCCTGGCTGCTTGAAGCTGATCTTCGCCTTAATCTCCACATTATTCATAAGTTTCTACCACCTATATCTAGCTGTCCACAGCAGAGGCAGAGAGAAATCTTTATCATATCTCACAAAGGATGGGCTCAAGAGCCTCCTGTTCTGGGCTGCTTCATATCTCAGATTTTCCAGTTTCTCCAAATCTATCCTCGTGACAACTGTATAAAAGTGTCTCTCTACACATTCCCATATCTCTTATGTACACATAAGCTGGATACTGTGCTAGTCTCCACTTGTTCTCAAAGGATACAGCTCTTAAGTTCTCCCTAGCTGACCTTCCCTCCATCTGACCCTAGAGACTGAGAGGAGATACCCAGCACACACTCTGGTGCTGGGACCTGAAACACTCTTACATGAACTCTTATGCCCTAACATAAATATCTCACCTAAAACAGAACCTAGTCCATAATGCTACTAACATCTCCAGTGTGAGAAGTTCCACTGGAATCAATAAAAGTTAGGTTGGAAACAAATGACAAAATCTGAACATTTTCAAAAGAACTAATGAACATGTCATTGATGAGAAAAGATTACGGTTTAAAAATCTCCAGGTATAAGTCTTATTTAGTAGGAGTTTTGTATTTGCCACCAAGAAACTTGTTTCTGGAGAATGGCAAAATAAAGTGCTGTTTCATAGACTCCTCTGTCCTTATTAAGAGGACTGGAACCCAAACAAACATCTGCTGTGATAGGGAGAGACATTTCTCTCTCTTAACCACAATTTTCTTTGCAGTTTTAGTCTCCCAAATACATGCAAATTAAAGCAAGAGGCCTGCTTGCTCCAGTCCAAAAGGGAAAAATATTTAAAGGTGAGCTTTTGCGTGCAATTTCACTTGTAACTTTATTTCTAGCAGGCAGCATTGTTAAAATGTAGATAGCACTTGCCAGAACCTGGCAGTCACTGTGTGCCAAAAGGCTTGTGTTTTGCAAACTCATGAAATTTCAATTTTATACTGAAGATCATTGGTTATTTGGGGAAAAAGATTGAACTGGTAATAAGAAACTATTCACTTTATTTTCAAATCCATAAATATGTGATCTCTTCTCCTTTCTGACCATATTTCAAATGGCAAGATGGAATAATGGTATACCCTTTGGAACCTTTCTTCACTCAAGTACATGTAATCATTACTGTCAGCCCATCAAGCTCCAGGTGAAAATAGATTCTATATAAACTCTTTCAAGTCACATTTGATTATGCCTATTTTTGTGTATGAGTTTGACATAGTTTATTATCTCTTATCACTGCTTCTGTGGCAGACTTCCCCAGAATAACTTCTGTACCATAGCTGACAAACGAAAGCTGACTGTACTACAGTGAATGTAATGCTGAAATTATCCTAATATGGTAAATGGACATTATGCACATTTAATTGAGCAGAAGCTTTGTTTTGAATAACATTAAGCAAAAACATATAACATCAATCAGGCAGGAAAAGAGAGGAAGAAACCTGTATCCTGGGTGGAGGTGGCAGAGAATCTATATGAAGATAAAACAATGTGACAGCAGAAAGGAACATAATCACTAATAAATAAGGCAAAATACTGATAATTTTTACCAGCTGTATGGTGCAAACTGTAATTAAAAGAAAGAATGAATTATGAAAAATAAAACTAATAATAAAACCATAGCTGAAACTTGTAAATGTTTACTAAGTATGTCAATAATAACAAAGATTACAAGACACAGCCAAAATATGGAAAATAGGAATATGAAGATTCACTGCTCTTCCCTGAGCTGCATGAAGGATTCAGGAGATTAAGTCCATGGTCTGAGTTACTCCAAAAGCTCCCACAAGTTATGCATATTTCTTGCCCTTGAAACTGCTTCGAGTTCAGCAGTTTTTCTATGTGACAGTGCAAGAAGCAAGACGGTGCCTCATTACCCTGCACAAGTAAGCTTCTGCATTTGATAGGCTCCTTCAAAAATTCAGCATTCCCAACATCACTCTTGTATAACCTGGCCTGGTTCGTGCCACAGAGAGCTTGCAAAAACTGGACCAACCAGGAATTCTGTAGTATCTTCCTTCCCTGGAAGTATTGCACATGCAGGTATGAAGATTTCCAGAAGATCTGAAAATAATAGTTGCCAGGATGGCCCAGAAGAGTTGCAAATGTGCCTGGAAGCAATGCCCCTTGCTTATTACTGTTTTAGGTATTCTTGTTTTGGAAAACTCAAATTTCAGAAACCCATTTGCAGAGAGTTCATGGCTGAGCCTGTAATAATACATGACATGTCTCCTTAGGGATGTTGAATAACTCATCACCAGCCAGAGAGCAATCAGTCTTTCAACCACAAGGATCTGACTGATGAGCCTAGGAGAACAGCAATGAGGCTTTATTTCAACCTATCAATAGGCCGTTCCACTATTCATAAGACAAACCTTTCTGAGACAATTTATGGGACAGGGGAACAAAAGGAAGATTGGGTACAAAGAACAAAGTGTCACGGAGCAGCGAGGGCCAGATGTTCCCTAGGGACAGGGAGTTGGGAGACAAATGAAATACCATGTCCAGCAGGGCAGGGTGTGGGTAGTGGCATCTGGGGAAAGCCTGGAGCCTGGATCATCATCTAAGTCCATTGTGGTCTTGCAGGTCTGAGGGCAAGACATAAAGTCAAGCCAGCAGGCAGGTCTGGTCATAGTAACTCAGGTTAGATACAGTGGCACAGAAGGGGGACAGTGTCCTCTCCAATGAGGTGCAGTCCCAGATGAGCTAAGCAGTTTTGGTGACAGAAACCAGGGTTAGCCACCACCCAAAGATCATCAGGCAAGCCTGTCCGAGGTTAAGCCAAGAAAACAAGCCAGCAAGGCAAAGTCAAGACCCGCACAGCATATGGCTGGGTGCAGATACCCCTAATATGTAGCCCATACCAGTTCTAAAGGTGAGGGTCTGAAGCTACATTCAGCTTCCTACTGAAGGCAGGAGGCTCTGATGAGTCTTCTCATGGCTCTTTCTCTCCTGGGTCTTTCTGCAGCAGCCTGATCCCAAGTTACAGCTGTATCATGTTGAAGTTGACCAACTGTGCAAGCAGGTGAGGGGAAGGAGTTTGCAGAGCCTGCCAGTGCAAACGAGGTCCAGAGATCCAGAGATTCCTTGGTCCTGGAAAACAGAGGATAAGACACACAGCTACACAATCCTTATGATATGGAGAGAAAAGATCAATTGTTTGTGGCCTCCTCCATCAAACGATACCCTGGGCTGCCAGGTTCAAAACAAACAAAAGGAGATGGTATTTCTTGCTGCAGTTTATTGACCCGTTGGTTCCATTTCAAAAGTATTGTGATTGTAGTTAGTTTGCAGGGATTCAAAGGGCAACTGGATAAACATTTCATGGAGAAATCTGTTATGAGTCACTAGAGAGATGAATCACCACAGGCTTAGGAAGTCTCCTAGGGAGAGTAGAGAGGCGGGAAAATACAGTATATGCTTCTTCTATTCCCATTTACTTTTGGATCGAATCCATAAGTGTTTTTTAGGAGACAGCATAACCCTTTACCACAGGTTATTCATCTGAGTTTCCTGTGTTTGACAAAGTCAGAGGGCCCAGCACACCCACAGGAGTTGAGCCTCACCCTGGGGAAGTCATCTTCTTGGCGATGATACTCCACCCACCAAAAAAGCCGGAGAGAAAAAATCTTGACTTGGTAATCCTTTAGCCTGAAGCTCTATGGTTATTCTTGTATTCCTCTCTTCTCAACCGAGTCATTTGACCTATTTTAAATATGCTATTTAGGATGAGGTTAATTCATCTCTCCTTTACTTGAGAAGGCACTTAGGGTGTCTAGTCTAGATGTACTTGCCTATTTTTCATCAAATTTGGTCAAATATCCTTTTCAAGAATGGATCATGACCTCCAGACACGACCTAAGAAACATCTTAGAGCTACAAAGATGATTAGGGGCCTAGAACACCTCTCTTACAAGAAAAGGCTGAGGGACTTGGGTCTTTTTAGTCTAGAGAAGAGAAGAATGAGGGGGGATCTGATCAATGTTCTTTACTTTGAGGGTGGCAGAGCACTAGAACAGGCTTCCCAGGAAGGTGGTGGAGTCTCCATCTCTGGAGACATTCAAAACCCACCAGGAGACATTCCTGTGCAACCTGCTCTAAGTGGACACCCTCTGGCAGGGGTGTTGCACTAGGTGATCTCCAGAGGTCCCTTCCAACCCCATATCATTCTGTGATTCTGTGATCTTTCACTTATTCATATCCTCCACAAACACTCTTGCCTTTCTCCTCTTCATCATAACAAAACATGCTCGCATTTTGTTGGGAGGCATACCCTCATTCATCTCCTACTCCACTGCCTGTCAAACAGCTAGGTTGATTGCAATCCATTTTCAATATCTATATATTCCCTATATATTTACTGTACATTTTTAGGCATCTTAACCAACCACCACACATATAGCCTGCTTCACTGAAGCACATATGAAGCACATCTTTACCCTAAAGTGACTTTCTAGTATTATCTGAGTAATGGAATACTGAGTCCCGTGTATCTCATAAATGTGTTCTTAAACAATTTGATTTGAAGTTTCTGGCTTTTTTCCTGGGAATTATTATTTTCATTATGATTAAAGAAAATAATCACAATGACACAAAACAATTGGAAATATTCATGCACTTTCAGTGATGCCGTAGTGCAGATCGTGTGAACTGGAATAACTAGCCCAAGGAGAGATGATGGCACGTGATAAGCCAGTAAAGTCATGTTACATGACATCACTGGCCTGAGGTGAAGAAATGATAGACTATTAAATTTCAGACCAACTGACTAGTAATGATTTAGTGTCAAACCATTATTATAAACAAGACACATGATGCATACAGAACATTGTAAAGGCTCAGCAAGAATATAATGCACTCAGATGCCACCAGCCTCAAATGGCTTCCAGTGCACAGGAAAGCGGAATGAGGGACAGGAGCAATAACATATACAATGAGTAATGCATTTTTACATCATTAACAAAAACAAAAGGAATGTTCTGTTTGCATAAGCCTAGTGAAAGAAATGGTGATCGTGTCATAGCTATCATACTTGAACTGAGTTGAATCATTCCATCTGATCTGAGAGCTATCCACACTGGATTTTCTGTTGCTAAAGCAACAGCTAAGTTAGCTGTAAAATGAATTGGCAAAATAATCCATACGCACTTCAAAATATTACATGTACATTTTTATCTTTACTGTATGCTATACACACAAACATATATTTGAGTATGCTTTGCCAAACCAACAGCAAATTCTTATGCTATGAATGTATATGTAGGGTAATCATGATTCTGAAATATGTTTTTGCAAAATATTTCTTAAGTAGTTCAATTTGTAGAATTAGAAGTTATTATGAAACAGCTGTGCTAACCAAAGATAATTTATATAGATGTGATCCTGAGGAATGGTTTGGTATCTTTAGAATGTTTTCCAATCTAGACAAAATATGTATGTTTTATTCCCATGTAACAGTACCAGCTGAGATAAAACACGTTATGATAGAGGTTGTACATCTTGAGCATGATACAGTTCCTCCCCAAAGACCATGCAGTCCTACTAGACAAGACAGGTGAGATTTGGGAGGAGCAGGGAATGGCCATCCAGTAAAGTAACATGTCAGTGACAGAAACAGGAAAGAAAAATCTATCTGTGGAAACTGGAAGTGGTTTTCCTAGTCCCAAACACTACCAACCTTTTCACAACCTGGAAGAAGAGCTGTCACTGTGAAGGAAAACAATATTTAGGGTGCTGGGAATCAGCTCACTTTATAGATTTAAATAAAGAAGGGCAAGGGTTGGACATGCACTTCTCAGAAAGTTCTCAGAAGGGCTGAAAAGTACTGCTTCCATAGTCTAAAAAAGTACAGCTTTCTATTATTTCCCTGGAGACATCCAAGGTGAGGCTCGACGAGGCCCTGGGCAACCTGGTCTAGTTGGAGGTGACCCTGTGACTGCAGGGGGGCCGGACTAGATGACCTTTGAAGGTCCCTTCCAGCCCAGATGATTCTATGATTCTATGATTCTATTCTATGATTATTCTTTTTGGCTTCACTGCTTGGGTGGAATTGCCTTGATCTTTCGTTGGACAGTAAATATATATGACAGTGATCCTGATAGTCATTGTCCTAAATAGCAAGAGGCAAGAGCAATCTAATGCTAACTCTGCTGCCTTCATACGCTACCTGGTGTCCCATGATCGGTCAGTGGAATTAATTTTCATTCTAACTTTTCATTTACAGTCAATAAAGGCAGGAATAGTTAATAGTGCTATATCAAAATCTGCTTTATTATTTCCAGTACTTTCACATGACTGTTTACAACTGTTGCGAAATATTTAAAAGTGACTATCATTAATGAGTCAATGTCAGTGCAGATACATATACAGCCAATTACAATTTATAAATTTCATGTTATTTATATATTTATATGCCATTTATAAACGATGTAAAATAAAAATACATAAAGCTATACAAAGCACAAGACATACTGAAAAAAGTATATAGAAAGTGTTTTAATCTAATTAAAAGTTAACCAAGCTACCTGCCTTTCAGTTCCTAATGTATCAAGTTCTATTAGAATCTCTTTCACCTCTCAGGTCTGCTGAAGCAAAGGAAAGAAAATTAATTAGGATTATTTTATGCTTTTCAGTCTATGTATGTGGGGTTTTTTTCTTTAAAAAATAACACTCAAAAGAAATAAACTAGGACACTTGTCTGCTTCTCCATGAATTATTATCTGTGTTGTAACAGTAAATCTCTAGCATTTGCTGGTGTTGTTTAATTTACAAGATTATCAATGTTAGCCTGCAACAGCAGCCAGAATTTTATCAGTGAATGGCAAAAGTCCTTCTACATTCTTGAAATTATTGGGTAATGACCTATTCTGTGTTCAAACTATTTCCTTTTTTTAGCTTAAAGTTAAATCAAATAAATTTATAACAGTGCCAGTTTGTCTCCACAATCTGTAAAGACAGCTTAGACCAATTAACATAGATGTATCCCTTCTTGCCTGCCTGTTTTCTTCCTATTCTCTTTTCAGGAGGTTGAAATATGGAAATGCATCTTCCCAGTGTGATACCACCAAAGAGAAGGACAGGAGGAAGCATTATGAGCAGAATGCAGCAGGAGCAAGTTTTTTAATTCTGCTACATTTCCTGCTTCAGCAATTCATAATGATGGCATCCGACATGGCTTTATGCCATTGTCTTAGACTGCAAGTCTAGTCTTTTTGGATGTTCATCTTCATCAATATTTTGGCATCCTACAAAACTTTTCTAGAGAAACTTATGTACGAAAAGGTAATTTTGAAAGTCATTTAAAACTCAACCTGAAAAACAGAAACAAAGAAAAGTATTTCTTTACCCTGGCGGCTTTCTCCCTAAGGTCTCCTCTATACAGTAGAGACCAAAATGTGGTATTTCTGTGACACAGACATATATTTCCTTGTCAAATTTGTACTTAACATGCCCCTTTACATAGGAATTTGAGGACTGTTAGATAAACATGACCATCTATTTTTTTTTAATTATCACATATGTATTATCCTTACTCTTTCTTATTTAATCATATTACTCATTTAAAAAAAAAAAAAAAAAACCACCAAAATTCCTGCAACAATGACAAAGCACTCCTGGTTTGAGAACAAACGTGCCACATTTCAGCCTTGAAAGTAAAATGATTGTGGTGTTAATAAAAAATTTCACTTTAGAAAGAAGGATACAAACTACTTTAAGAATAAATATAGGTTGGTATTCTACATAGCTAACACATTTATTTCTGTAAATGGGATTTGTTTGCAGTCATCGTGACTTGTGCTACCTAGCCTCTACAAAATAACATACAATGATCATATTTAAAGTGAACGTGCATTTAAGAAACTAAATCATCACTAACACTGGTATTGCAATAGAGCACAGAGCTCAGAAGAAATCAAGATTGTACATTATTAGAGTAAAATTTAGGGGAAAAGTCAATAGCTGGAAGAGTTTCCAACCAGAGCAAAATGCACAGTCTCTCATGCATAAATGAACAGGTACAGTATGCAGCTAGAGTGTGGGAGAATCACAGGTATACATAACAGCTGAATTGGGAAGGCACCTCTGGAGATCATCTAGTTCAACCCCCAGCTCCATGCAGGGTCACAGACAGCAGGCTCCCCAAGATCATGTCCAGTCAGACTTCTAAATATCTTCACGGATATTCTCTACCTACCTCTAGTGTTTGACCACCCTCACAGTAAATAAGTATTTTTCTTATATACAAATGGAATTTCTTGCATTTTAACTTCTGCCCAAAGAACAGCCTACAAATCTGCTTCAGCATCTTAATTCCTTTTTCTAACTTTGGGGGGGAAGGAAGTGGGATTTTGTTGGCAGGCGGTTCACTAAATGGAAGCAAAAATACCAAAAAGGGGATGGTAATGTCATGAATTCTATTTAAAAGACCTTTGAAGCTAAATAAAATAGTAATGAGAGATGTTATCCTTTATGACTTCAGTTAAAAGCTGGCAGGTGGCCTGTAGGCCCTCAGTCAGGTCTCCTTCCCTTCTCTAGCCCTTTCTCAGTGAAAAGGGAGAGATTTTAATGACCTTAGAACCCTTAAAAAAGACAGGGAGAAATCAGCTCTGCATAGTCTTGGTACTAGACAAGGAAGTGGAGCTAAATGTACTATTTCTTGGGAGGACATTTACCCGCATTTTTTGAGGACTGGACTTGTGAAGAGATACATAGAAGGGGACATGTCTTCTTTGAGTTACAAATATACCTTCTTCGGCAGCTAACGGCAAAGTCTGTAGCAGGGTCTCCCACCTGGTTGTTTCTGTACCCATCTATTATTTCATTATCTATATTTACCTCTATCTATATTTACAAAGAAAAAATTCCTCTGTTCTTGCAAAATGCAATTTTCAATGAGGAAAGTAAAGTAGATGTGGGAGAAAATTATGATCATCAGGAAACCGTGAGGATGACCGAGCACTGACAAGGGTTGCCTGGAGAGGTGGTGGGCACTTCATTCTTGGAGATGTTCAAAAGCCATCTCAACATGGTCCAGAGCAACCTGCTCAAGGTGGCCCTGCTTGAGCAAGGTCAGTGGACGAGATGACCTCCAGACATTGCTTCCAACCTCAACCATTCTGTGATTCCACTTTTTTTATGAAAATAGTTAGGAGAATACTAAAGGTGTTTACATTCACTCTCTTTCAGGGGTTCCTTATCTTATGAATTCATGGAAGTCTGGAGATTGCAGTCAATACTTAAAATTGCAGAATAATAGAATTGTCTAGACTAGAAGGGACCTTTCAGATCACAGAGTCCGACCATCAACCTAACACTGACAAAACCAATCACTAAACCATGTCCCTAAACACCACATCTACCCGTCTTTTAAATACCTCCAGGGATGGTGACTCAACCACTACCCTGGGCAGCCTCTTCCAATGCTTGACAACCTTCCCAGTGACAGAATTTTTCCTAATAATTCAATTTGAACCTCTCCTGGTACAACGTGAGGTCATTTCTTCTTGTTTTGTTACTTGTTACTTGGGAGAAGACACCAACCCCCACCTCACTACAACCTCCTTTCAGGGAGAGCGAGAAGGTGTCTCCTCAGCTTCCTTTTCTCCAGGCTAAACAACCACAGTTCCCTCAGCCACTCTTCATAAGACTTACTCTCCAGAGCCCTCACCAGCTTCATTGCTCTTATCTGGACCCGCTCCAGCACCTCAATGTCTTTTTTGTGGTAAGGGGCCCAAAACTAGACACAGTACTCAAGCTGGGGCCTCACCAGTGCCAAGTACAGGGGGACAATCACCTCTTGGGTCCTACTCACCACGCTGTTCCTGATACAGGCGAGGATGCTGTTGGCCTTCTTGGGCACCTGGGCATGCTGCTGGCTCATGTTCAGCTGACAGTTGACCAACACCCCTAGGTCCTTTTCTGCTGGGCAGCTCTCCAGCCATTCTTCCCCAAGCCTATAGCGCTGCATGGGCCAAGTGCAGGACCCAGAACTTGGCCTTATTGAACCTCAGACCATTGGCTTCAGACCATTGATCCAGCCTGTCCAGATCCCTCTGCAAAGCCTCTCTACCCTCCAGCAGATCAACACTCCCACCCAACTTGGTGTCGTCTGTGAATTTACTGAGGGTGCACTCGATCCTCTCGTCTAGATCATTGATAAAGATGGTTAAGAGAGCCAGCCGCACTACTGAGTCCTGGGGAACACCACTTGTGACTGGCCACCAACTGGATTTAACTCCATTTACCACCACTCTCTGGACCTGGCCCACCAGTCAGTTTTTTTACCCAGTGAAGAGTACTCCCATCCGAGCCATGGGCAGCCAGTTTCTCCAGAAGAAAGTCACTTCTTTGAGGAGAAAAGGCTTGATCCATTCCTTGAAAATAAGCATTTTGTTGGAAGCCTGCAGGGCTTTTTTGCTGTGTCCAACAGCCTTTGTTTTTAATGGGACCATGCCCAAGTAGTGCACGAGGCTCTGTGTTGTGTCGTCACCAGCAGCCCACAGAACTTGTTTCTTCCTCTGTTTCTGAAAACACATGCTGGATGAGAGGAGCTGATATGTCTCTGGGATTTTTTATTCTCTGTGCAGAGAATTGCAACCTTCTCCTCTTTAGATACTGTTATTTTAACTCACATCTTTTTACTTCTTAGTACATTTACAGATCTGAGGGTTGCTTTGCAAAGTCAAGGCCCACACACCATACGTGAGCTGTGGCGGGGGAGGGAAGGAGGCAGTTACTGATGTTTGCTGTTTTTAGACACTACAGTAAAGCATCTTTAATTTCAAGGATTCTGGTTCCTTGTCCTTCTACGACACTGAGTGGCTATGGTTACGGAGAAGTGCTTTGCAGAGGGAACACAGTAAATAGGATAAGTAGTCAGACTGGGCTCATATGACCATAATAGCATTAGAAAGTTGTAGATGTCAAAACAGTTCCAGGACTGGGGAAGTCAGAAGAAACACTTTTAAGAAAAGAGTTGCATGGTCACAACCACCCATTTCCAAAGCCAAATGGCATTCCTTCCAGTTGGTGGGAATTCCGCTATTCATTTAAACTGCCATCACCAAGTGGCTGGAGCTGAGGGTTTCCCCTACCAGGCTGCACATCACTAGGCTGCAGACATCCCTATGCACAGAATCTCTAAGATATATATACTAGTAATTTAAGACGGTCCTTCTCCTCAGATTCTCAATTATTTCCAATATGATAGAGGAAGTGTTTAGATTGTTTCTCTATAATTATTAGTAAACATCTTATTTGCTATGTCTCTTGTTAGAGGCACACCATAACCACCTGAGTCTAATTACGAGTGACTCATTCACAAATGCCTGCTTCATTGTTCTGAATGAAAACACACTCTTAGAGAGGCAATAAAATTAGCATCAGAAGCTATTCAGAAACAAGTTGATCAGTGGATGTTCATAGCAGTGAATACTGAAGTCAACTAGAACATGTATGAGTATGCAAGAACTGTTATATATTGTTCTGTATATACTATTTAATTGTTACAATTGTATTTCACATGGGAAAAAGACTTTTTGATTTGATTGGATTTGAGCTTGCAAGGTTTGTCGTCAGCTGATTAAATTGCACAGATTCATAGACAGCAGAAAAGCTGTGTTGCTCAGTGCAAGATCAGGATTTTAAACCTCAGCTGTATTTCACTAAGTAGCACCAGAATAAACACAACATTAAGACACAATCACTATGCTTAGGCACAAAGTCACTATCCATCACATAGACAAACTCCATTTCTCAGAGTAAAACATATAGTAGCCTTCTGTCTGAGAAGAAAATTGCACTGGACATTCCAAAACAGTTTTCTTAAAATGTATCAAATGAGTAATATCCAAAACAGGCTTTTAAGGATAAAGATTCAAATATAGCATCAACATCAGCAAGATCAAATACAATTCTTTTGAGTATTCATTTCCCTTCGCTATATTTATATCCCGTACTTCTAATGAATAAATATATTGCTGACCTATTAGCCTGCAAAAGAAGCCATAATGAATTTAACCAAGATAATATTGTCCAAGATTTATGACTTAGCACATAGGAAGCAATGTGATTCATCACACATGGAAGACAGGCAGAGTTGAGTATGCAAAAGCCAACAGAGCTGCTGAGACAGACAGATGTAAGTTCTGCTCTATCTATTCAGCGCTCCATAGGGAGCCACTGTAGTGAATGGAGGGTGGATTGTGCTTACTGTTGTACAGAGATGAGTTACTGTAGTCTATCCTAACAGTGATTTCTTCCATTCTAATGGATTTGTGCCCCTGCAGAGTTCATTGCTCCAGTTGTCTCTGTGTTAACCAGGAATGCAAGTCCAGAGTTCAAAGGCAGAAAACTCCATCAGTTTCAACAGTCTCTTACCAGCTGGAATACATGGCTCAAAGGACACTACAAAAAAACCCATCTGAGGTAAAGCTAGTCTAGTCAAAATCTTGTGTGGAAACACCACAACTATACTTATTTCATATAGACAAGTGTCTACATGCAATATGGATACAGCTTCTGATCAATGGTTACCTAACTTATGTGAGATGTTCTTTGTTCTTTCACAGCAAAACAATAATTACACCGCTATCATAAAGAGTTGTTTGTTGCTCAGTTCCTGGATCAGCTGAATGATTTCATTCTTCTGAGACATTATCTGGGATGCACTGACCTGAACAAAGCATACGGATAGGATTTTTCTTCTGGTAGACAACTAGATCATGGCAACTGCTCTGTATTATACAAAAATACTTGTGTTAATCCCATGGTTGATGCAAAACAATCTTTGATGTGTGCAGCCCCCAAATTACAGTTGAAGTATAGTCAGTGTGATACCCTGTTTTTGATCCTCTATCATAAATAATTCCATTACTCTCCAACCATACTTGACATACATAATGTAATGATACTTACTATTTAAAATATTAATATTATGGTAAAATATTTTTAATCAGTACTAGCAAAATAGAAACATACTTGAAACATGCAAAAAAGTTTTATTTTTAAATTATCTCTACAGATTGTCTTCTCAAGTGACAATGATAATCTCAGTCTTAGTTATGCGTACTGAAGGTAATTTGAGTGTAGCTGATCTCTACTGAAAGAATATCCCCTTTAAATAAATTTTAAAAAAAGTATAGGTTAATCTCAGAAAGTTATGTTTGATTTAATGTGTTAAATACATTTTATAAGGTAGTGTGGTTTCTGTGTTTTAATGCACTACCTTCTCTCCCTCTGAAACAGGATTTGTAACGGACTACTGCCCTGAAAATTCACAGAAGGAAGGAGAGCATGCTAACTCAATCCTACATGTCCTTAAGGGTGTGTTTTCACTCCTAACTGCATCTTAATTTTCTGTCTTGGATTCTGAGAAAAAAAAATAATTGCAATAATATTCTTTTTAAGTGACATATCTTTGGTACTTCCGAGGCATAATTCCAATAGTATGATGCAGCCAGGTCATATTGTTTTCTATATGCCAGTACAATTAAGGCCCTAAGGCATGTCTTGGCCTTTTCCACTGTTGACTACACAATGACTTCCAGTTTTGATTTGCCAATTGTTAATCTTAGTTGACTAAAACAACAGCCAAGTTCTCCTGAGAAACAGTTAGATTGCATTACTCAGTACATTACTCATAGGTTATATAGCAGTCACTCACTACAGTGAACTGTAGTTAAACATTACACTGTTTTTTTAAAGGGATTTAAATGATACTGGTTGGCAGTCATCTACCCTCATCAGCTATAACACAGCTGCAGTACACCTTTATGACCTCTTAATACTTTATATTTTATATGTGTCCACAGCCAGTGGATAGAAATGTAGTGATGTCATAATGCCATCTACAGGCTCTAAACAGTCCCAGTTTCTCTCAGTGACCCTGTCTTCCATTTTCCATCAAATAACTAAAAGAGTCAGTAGAAAAACGAACCAAGACAAACTCTTACAAAGAGAGTCAAATCATAAGTAATTCAAAAAAAGTTCCACACTATGACTCTCCATAATGAATTTTCTCAGCAGCTTTCTAGTAATCTCTGCCAGTAACAATGTGAAGATAGATCTTCATGCAGTATTTATCAGCTCAACACACAGCCTCAAGTTAAGAAATAAAGATAGCGAAAAACCAAGATTTAAGTGAGCAGTCCTGAATATTGCATTAAAGCTGCATTATGTTCCATTTTAAAAATCACTGGTAAGCTATTGGTCTACAGTGGTTGGTAGTCCTAGAGCATAGATGCGTGCAACCTTCCTCATCCCAACAGCCATCCATCAAATGGTCAAATTCCCAAGAGCCATAGGATAGACATCACATATTCTGGAAACCTGAAGGAAAACAGGGAGCTCAAACTGTGGTTCACAAAAGACAGTAACACACCCAAGGGGTGCCACTGCTTCACTGACCTAGAGGTTACTGGTCTCAGCATATCCTGCAGATTTGTTTCCCCAAAGCCAGAGATTCAGTTTACCCAGAAGTTCCGGTGCTAGCTCAGCTTCCCTGTTAGTCAGGTGGCACAACATGACATATGACTTGAACTTCTGATGGTCCAAACACAGCTTAGGACTCACTTGTGCTATCATGTTAGGTTTCCCAATGAACATGGCTTTGCGCAATCACAGAATTTGTTAAAGCTGACTGATGTGCTTGCCACTCTTCTGTCAGGTTTAATCACAAGCAGGATGAACAAAAAGTAAAGAAGTTCCTTTAAGAAAAAAATGGCTGAAAAGCAGAAACCACAGAAGCAGGAGCTGGGTCATGTGGCATGGGTTAAAGAAGAACACAAGGGGAAAACGTCTGTTCTTGCAAAGTGTTCCTCTCTTCATGTTTCAGAGAAACAGAAATAGAGAAGAAACTTCTGGCAATGCCTACATTTCAGCTACAAATTTGGGAATCTGTGAACAGAAAATCCAACAGCATCCCTAATGCAAAATACAAGATGAAAAACAAGACTGAAAAAGCAAACAAACAGCTTATTCACATATTGAGTCTAGCATACTTTCCACTGACTTGCTTCTTTCTTTATAGGAATAGTAAAAAACCTGTTATACCTTCTGGCAAGCAGACATTCATCGCTGTCTATGGGTCCCTCCCACTAGTTTCTGTTTGCTCAAAATTACTTCAGTGTTCCTCAGACAGGCCAACAGTTATTGAAATTACTCACACAAGTGTTATACGTACATAGGACATACATACACAGGAGCTTTTGGAACAACATCTGAAAAGACTCATTTCCTAGGTGAGTCCCAATAGAGAAGGTGAAACATCTCTCATTATTTGTACAGAACTATCGTATTGAAGAGAGATCTACATACAATAGTAAGATTTTTAAGAAAGTACTCTAAGATTTGGATTAGCCGTTAGCTAACACAATCAGAACTGTTGACTCTTTTCTAATTCAGTCCTACAGGAAACAGGAAGAAAGAAGAGCTATATCCATATTAAAAGGAAGTGCTTCAAGCTTTACAAAGCATAACATTTTTTTCAGTTAATAATATTTTTAATTCTAGGGTTTTCTGTGCTGTTTGAATAAAATCACTTTTCTTTAAATGCCTGTTTTAAATGGTTTTACATAAAAATAGAGAAGTATCTCAGAAGAAGAGGCGAGTAACAGCTTGACAATAGACAACACAGCAGATCGCATTTTTGCATGGATTCTTACTGCAACCCTTCTAAGTCAAAAAAGATATATTATCTGAAGCTCTTGTACCTCGCATTTGTTGTATGCAGCTATTATTTGACTTGGCTTTGATGTTTCACACAACCTTTTGAAGTAAAGAATCTACTGTGACAGCATGACATTTCCCATATGCTCCCTTAGCTGTATGAATGGGAAAACCTTGGCTAACCCTAATAAGCATTGGCAGTCCTGTTTGCAATCCTTGCATTCCTTTTTATACAACATTGTTTTAGTGACTTATCAAAGTTTATGAAAGGTTCTACTTGTTGTGCATGGGACCAGGAACTGCAGCACCATTATACTGGGGATACTTTAAATTGCTGAGGAGAGGTGGCAGTCCAGCTCCCATACCTTGGCTAACCTTCCATCTCATAACTAGGTGGAGGTTATGACAGGTTATGGTCTAGGTGCAGACAGATGGGGATTGCCTCCAGGTAAATTTCTCAACCTGCTTTCCTATATGGGGTGAAGGAAGTCTTCAAGAAAACTGGTTGGTCAACAGATGGAGTGGTAAAGGCTTATATGAATTAGTTCACATTTTGCCTCCAGTCATAGGAAGCTGCTTTTCTCTTTTGGCTAAAAAGTCATAGCCAGCAACCAAAATTGAGTTTAATCTCCTACAGATTAAATGCAGTTAGTCCTAGCTTTTGAGAAGGTTACCTCTGCCAGTGGACGTCTAAACATATAACCTCTACATGTGATCTAGAGTGTATCTGACATACTGGGTGGGAATCTGCTTTAGAGCTAGCCAGAGGAGAGTGCTGCACAGAGGAGACTTCTGCTTGTCACCTCAGGTGCCTTCAGCTCCCTGAAATTTCAGAAAGCAGGCCCCTGTTTCGGTTACTGGGAGAAATGAGACACCAGAGGATTGTGCTGCCACCCAGAGGGACCTTGACAGGCTGAAGAAATGGTCTGACAGAAACCTCTTGAAGTTACACAAGGGGAAGTGCAAATTCCTGCCCCAGACACATGTGTATGTTGGGAGTGGGATGCCATTTGCCTTCTTTGCAGCAATGACACATTGCTGGATCAATCAGCTTGTCCACCAGTTGCCCTCAGGCTATCCTGAGGTTGTTCCTCCCCAGGGACAGACTTGGCATTTCCATGTATTGAACTTGAGCATGCAGTTCCTCCTGGCCCATTTCTTCAGCTTCTTGAAGTCCTATTGAATAGCAGCACACCCATGTGATGTATCAGCCAGGTTCAGTCCCTTCTTCTGATAATACTTCCTTTTCAACTTCTTTTGGTTTCATTTTCATTTTTAAAAAATTAATCAGTCTTTCCTGCTTTAAGGGTCTTCAAATCAAGTTAAAACTTTCATGTTCTGGCATATGCTTTCTTTTTATTTTGACCTGGGGATAAGATATATATTGGTAACAAAGATGTTAAGGTTTAAAATTCTCAGAGATTCTGGACAAGTACTGAATAACTAAGCCTACTATTGCATATGTTGGGTTTAAGCCAAGCGCTTTGTCATTAAAATTCAGAACTGCTGCAGTAATACAGAAACAAAACCACAAAATATATAGAGAAAAAGATAAAAGGAGAGCAGCAATAGAAAGAGCTGTTGCTGGGATTTTTTTCCCCTCTGTTTTCCTTATTTTTCAAATTCAACTTTAAAAATAGTGAGTGAATGAATTGTTAAAAGAACAAGAAGCCAGCTATGAACAATAAATGCCAAAAATTTAGGTAAAAGCATTTCTTGACAAAACTGACTACTGCTATGCTCTCGATTTCCAGTCCTTTTTTCCTTTTATCGACTGTTTGACTACTTTTGTTCACACATCTCTCTTCATTTGAACATGGCTTTCTTCAGCTTCTTTTAGATCATATATTACCTTTCTAAACATTGCACTAGCAAGTTTAGAAATAGCTTTTTCTTGAATTCAGGTAAAGTAAGGTCAGTGTTACAAATTTGTTCTTTTTTTCTTTCCCTGGATGTAAAGCTTGTGCAGAGAGGAAGTCTCTTTTCACTCTTCATTCCGTATTTGTACTCAAGCTGATATAACAGATTCCAGACATAACATTCACTTCTATTCAGTGATATTATATTTTTATTAGAATGGGAGGTTTGTTGCATTCCCTATGAACGTTGTTTTTTCTGCCAATCAGTGTGATTTGGTCATCTGTTCCTATTCTTTTAGACATTGTTTCCCCCTGTACAAGAAAGTGCACTTTCTGGAAACAACTGCATCAGAATCACAGCAACTTCAGGTACGTTTCAAAGAACTTTGGGTAACCATCTAGCTCTGAGAGCAAAAGTTTAACACAAGTTAATATCTCTGATCAAAGTTGATAAATATGTTTTGGTTGATTACTCTTTATTCACTAAGGGCAATTCACCAAGGTATGTGTGCTACTATGCTTTGTACAGCAGTATCAAGAGATCTCTATGATACCTCTTTTTTCTTACCCATTTGTGAATCATTTGTAATCAATTAGTCCTCTCCAATTATTTTTCTCTGAGATTAAAGAAGTCCTCCTCTGGAGTTCTACTACAGTCGTTATTGGTCCCATTGTTTCTTTAAGAACATAGACTTTTACTGACTTTATCCATGATGAATGGATCCTAGAAACCTGTATGGTATTCAACACATCTTGGCTTTCCTCCACTTTAAAAGTTCACTCTTGATCTTGACTTATAAGCAGCGTAGTCCTCTTCCTGCAAAGTCATAGAGGCTGTGGTCTGGAGAAGATTATTAGAAACTTGATGCTAAGTCCCTCCTCCAGCACATGATCTAGAACACAGCAAAGACAGGATAAAAGAAAAAAAAAATATTAAAGAAGATGGAAACATGTATATAAAATCATAGAGTTGTACCTTCAAATACAGAAACAACTGTATAAAGAGCTTATATCATACTCAGCATTTTATAGGTAACTCCTGAAGTGGGGAAGCAAGAACCTTCATAGATCTACAAGAAGAATGGGCACACAGAAAGTAATTCTGTGGTTTAATTACAGGTGTTTGAGCAGGGATTCAAATTTATGTACTCAGTGGTGACTCATCATTACTGGAGATCTTTTTCCACCAGAGCACAGGGTTAAGAGATGCCCTTGACTTCAATTCTATTGCACATTGGTGCAGCTTACCTAGTAAGTATGCAGGATGCAAATGTGACTGTGGGCAAGTGGCTATAACACCATACTGAAAAAAAAAAAAAAAAAAAAAAAGGAAAAGGCTGCTGTTGAGGTTCATATAACGTCAAATACATGCAGTCATTCATTCTGTCAAGGGACAGACCTCAGCTATATTTAATTCAAGACACTGCCCTCGAGGATGGTCCAGAGAAGAGCAAGAAGTCTGACCACAGGGTCACAGAACTTGACCTGAATACAGCATGAAAGAACTGAATTTTTTCAGTCTCAGGAAGAAATAAGTACCTTCAAATATGGAAAAAGATGGCATAAAGAGGAACAAAATCTGTTCTCTATGATCACCAGATACAAGACAAGAACAAGTGAATTTATAGTGCCATGAAGTACTTTTCGGCTAGGCAGGGAAAAAACCCTTTTAAGTCTCAGGGCAGTTAAATACTTGAATCAATTGTTTGGTAAGGATGAGGAAGTTCCAAAACTGAAACTTTTAAGACAAAATGTGTAAGAAATAACATATGTACAGCACATCCAGTCTTTGTAATGGAGTAGTCTAAGTGACATCTTAAGTCCTACACTTTTTTCTTTTTATTATTCTACTATATGCTGAAAATTGTGAGGCATTCAGATACAATAATAAGAATGTTTTGAGTAAAACTGATGTAGAGACCACTTCACAGCCATCTCACAACTATCACAATAATTGTACTAAAAGATCTACTTAGTGAAAACCTAAAGTTTTGATTTACCCGGTGATTTGAATGAACATCAAGACATTGGACTAACCTTAGGTTATTCAAATTCTGGATGCTTGAAAGATGGTAAGTTCCTGCATCATTTATCTTTAATTTCACAGAAATGTAGTCTATAAGTTTAAAAGCAAAGTTTGGATGAGACAATATTGACATTCTATTTTTTAAAATGTCCACAATTTGTACTTGAACTAAGACTTCATGATACCGATATTCTAACCCAAGCAATAGCAGCTCAATTGTTTATCAATTCATGCTAGAGTATAATAATCAATAATAATAATCAATGAGTTTCCTTTTCATATCAGAGCTTATTCTGACAGAAATTATTATCAGGCCTAAAAATGGCTTTCATATTACAGTCCTGTGATTCCTCCAACATTTGTTTTTGCATTACTAAAATTGGCTCCTTAGTAACTGCATCATCTTCCTACAGTATCTTTTATGAAAAAATTACTGTACAGTTTCTGCTTTGCAGGATATATGTCTAGGCTTGAAACTCAGCTATTCCAGAAAGCAATACGATGCTTATGCTCTATATTGATTTTTCAATGAATAAAAATTTTGAAAATTTTAACTGGAAGTGATTAGACAAGATTTTTTTTCTTTCTATGGGTCTCTTCTGAGAAAAGGTTCTTCCCATAGTTATAACCATCTAAATTAGAAATGAATAATGGCTTAATTTTTGTAATTTATTCCATGTATACAATAGACAAAGTTATGCAGAGAACAAAGTGGGAATTTTAATTTTGCTTTCATTAAAGATGCTGAACAAACCCATGCAAGCAGTAGAAAATTATGACTAAATCAAGCAGAGGAACCAAATTCTACTTTATCCTACACACTTTGTCTATTTCTGGAGCTGAAGTACTTGTCCTTTACCTAGGGGGAAAACTTCTTTGGCTGCTATTTAGTTCTCTTTCAATAATATTCATCCATCTTTAAGAAAGAGCGATCCTATGTTGGTAGTATCAACAATAAATTATGGAAGAGGAAATAAAACTTTCCAGTATCAGAGATAAAGAAAACATCTGTGAAGCCTAAAACCTCTCATCAAATGCTATATATAAAAAGTTCTTTAGATAGGGAAGAGTGAACTCATGGGAGTAAGATTCAAGTGTATCATGCCCTTTCAGCCTCCACTGTACATCACGCAGTCAAAGGAAGGATCTGTGCTGGTAGAGGATTGTGCTTCAACAGACTTAGCAGTTACATTATTTTACTCTTTGAAATACTTACATTTTATGGGTAAAGGTAGCCTTTGGGTCTGCACTTCTCTAGAATATCTTGGGATATTTTATTGTGTCTGAGAATGATTATGGAGATTCACTTTATCTGATTGACATTAATGGTGACTGGACAGATTGCCTTGCTCTGTGCACTCCATTACTTGGGATCAACTTGTTGGCTGAATGTGATTAGGGTTTGTTCCATGTCTAGCTGTCATGATGCCAAAACCAGTTGTATTCAGTCAGAGGTACCTGAGCACACACCATCTACAGTCAGCTTTCTGAAATGAGTTAAAGCTGTAATTGACTTCGGTGTTATAGCAGATATATTCATGGGCTTTTAAAATCACTCCACTCTAACTCTGTGCAAACCTGTAGCGAAGTCATTGACATAAAGCCCTTATCACAAAAATCCACAGTGGCCATTTATTCCTCATCAGGCCTATCTGCCAGGGTAGAGATTTTCAGTTCTTTGTCATTCTGAAGGCAATCACTTAATTTTTCTTGGCTTTATCTTCCTGAAGTATGCCCTTGGCTCAGGAGGCAGGAGCACAAGGTGAGTCATGCACCCTCATACTTCATCTATTGAGTGATAACACATTGCCTGTTCTACCCCATCTTCTGGTGGTGGGTCCGCACCATCGTTCAGAGACAGACACAAGCTCACCTTTCCATTTCAAGCTGATAACAAGATGTGTTTGTAATTATCATGGCAATAAGTTTGGTGTTTTGTTGAGTATAGCAAAATAGTTTCAAATCTTCTCAGGCTGTAAGCAGGTTGGAAATGTATTTGTCAACTCAGTGCTGAGAGGGGGCAGCTATAGATCTATACACCTGTATCTGTACTTATTTGAGAATTATACCTGTTTGAGAACAGTACAACCACACAGGTAATCACGGAATCACGGAATTGTCAGAGTTGGAAGGGACCTCTAGAGATCATCTAGTCCAACTCCCCCGATAAAGCAGGAACATCTAGAGCACATCACTCAGGACTGTATCCAGGTGGGTCTTGAAGCTAATTAGTCACGGTAATGGAATTAAGTGGGACCCTTGGACTTATATAGAGGAAATATAAGGACAAAACCCAACAAAAAAAACCTCACAGTCAAGTGATATTAGAGGATTTTTGCTTGATTTGAGACCTTTGAGGCTAGAGAGGGAGCAAAGTTATTGTAATACTGACTTGATATCCTTGGACATTTGGAAAAAGTGTATTGCTGAGGGGCAGGTTTAGATGTTATTACCTAGTTTGTTTATGATTTTAATCTCAACAGTGTCTCTATATTATAAAATGATAAATGAAACTGCAGTATAATTTACATGGCCAGATCATTCTGCAACATAAATGACAGAAATGAGGTTAAAAATTCAGTTTGATGTAAATGTGCCCTCTAAGTCTTTCGCAGCTTTCTGAGTCTTTCATCACTGTAAGTAACCGAGGATTTGTAATCATTTGAAAAGCACGTGCATTTCTAGCCAAGTACCCTGCTGTTGACAAACAACGTCTTTGAACATTTAGAGTTTATTCACATTCTTAATATGACCCTCAAAGTGAGCTAGAGATTAATTGACTGGAATTGCCCTCTTATTTTTCATAATCAGCAAGAAGGGAATTGTTAGGCAGTGTATAATTAAGCGGTTCCATCTCATCTCCTGTTATTGCATTATGGGGAAGGGAGGAAT
The DNA here is from genome assembly GCA_026546715.1 of Gallinago undulata. Taxonomy (NCBI): domain Eukaryota; kingdom Metazoa; phylum Chordata; class Aves; order Charadriiformes; family Scolopacidae; genus Gallinago; species Gallinago undulata. Next base: position 190,669,583 of record JAOTQQ010000001.1, on the reverse strand, counting down.
GTAAGAAAAGTTACTAACCACAAATATTACCTTAAAAGGTACTCAAAGATTTTTTTGAAGATTCATATAAAATTCATTTCCACTAAAATCATGAATAGTCTGACAGGTCCCATGACAATTGTCTGCCCTCTTCTTTTGTTCTTTAGGTTACCTAGCTACACCTTTCTTTGCATCTTAACCTTCAAGATTCAAGAATTTATACCTTAAAGCACGCTGAACTTCAATGACATTGATTAATGTGGGTAAATTTTGATTAAAAAAGTAAGATCTTTTTCATCATGGTAATTTACCTCTCTTTCCTTTTTCCTTTCTTTCTTTCTCAAGCACCAGGTACTATAAGCTTCAATAATGCATTTTATTCAAAAGGAATTCAAGGGAGAATGAACTGTTGACACGGATCTTGCTTACAGTAAGGACTGGCTGATCAAATTTAAAGCTGTAGTTTATTGACATGGAACATAGAAGATACTTATATTAATTTTATTTCTGTAAAAGTAAATTAGAAATTGAAAATGTTTGTGGCTTTTTCCATTCCTTTGCCATAAATCTTATGAAACACTCCCCCTTTTCTTGCCAGGAAAAGTTGCAATGTAAAGAAAAAAAAGTGTTGATGTAAGGGATATGCTCATTTGAACCCTGTAAAAGTAACCCTGTGAAAGTAACTCAGAAGCTTGAAGGACCAGGAATGGGCTATCTACACAGTGGATGCCTTCTTACATTTCCAGACTTGGAAAATATTAAAAGCAAGGATAGCATGCTTGTGTGGAAGTGTGCATGGATAAAGACATGCGTGTTCTTGTGCACTGCTACAGCCCTCTTCTTTTTTTTAAGAAGTTGGAAAAAATGTCATAGTTCTACAAATACCTCAGAGAGAGCCATTTTTATAAGACTTGCTGTGACTCTCTGCCCCACATACAGAGGGCTGGCAGTTGAGTAAATGGGAAAGATAAAGGACATTGTTTTCCAGGTGTTATTTTTGTATGTTTAAATATATTGGAATGATCCTTTTTTTTGTTTTTCCTAACAGTTACCCAGCTCCTCTGAAAGAGGACAGACAGCAAAGTCATCCAGAGAGAATTAAATTATAAGAAAGCAACTGCAGAGATGCTAAAAAAGTAGTTGTTCTAGAAATCAGTAGTGGGCCCAGAAAACAAACATATTCCAGTAGTATCTTATGAAAAGAGATATTTGGTGGAAATTATGTTTTCGCCCACTCACCCACCACATCACTGTATGTTTTGGAAAATAAGCAATAGTTTTGTGCGTTAATCTTAGTGTTCTGTCTAAATGCAGGCACACAACCAATTTTGCAAACATTTCTGAATGTGTGGTACCTTAGTCACTTGTTTCTAAACCTGCTCATTAATTTTAATGATGCTGACTTCCTTTCTAAAGCATTCTGACATGTACAGTTGAAAAAGCACCATATAAGAGTTAGGTATCATATTATTTTATTAAAGGCCATAATTTCTTTTTGAAAACTCATTGGCATGAATGAAACCAATGATTAAAGTCTTGCACTTCAGCTGCAAGGTAGCAGAAATGAATGAATATTTTTATCTAATATTTGATGGGTTTGCATTTCAGATACGTATTTATTTAATATTAATGAATTAGGCAATTTTTCGGTATAATGGAGAATTTCAAGAGACGTCTAAAATATTCCTAAAATAAGATAATGTTTAAATCTCATACTGCATTTTTCAACTCACATCACTGGCATCTCATATCAGTGCGTCATACTAGCTCCAGGATCTGGATCATCTGGCCTTAAGTAGTCAGAAAGTTTAGAAGACAAATTTTTGCTCTTTTTTTTTTTTTTTACATAAGTTGTGTTTTGTGCTAGTTGTAAAAGCCACCCCCAAAAATATTCTCTTCTTTACAGGAGGCATAAAGAGGATGATGTTCCCCTGGATCCTTGGGTCGTGACATTTCTATTTCACTAGTGTCTCTATAAAAGGCTCTTTAGTTTGCCACGTGGAGTTTTGTTGGCAGACCTTGACATTATTGTAAGGAATATAAAACCCACCCCCCCACCCCCCTGGTCTTCTTTTATGTGTCTCATTTCCCCAGGTGAGCTGCCTTTCTCTTCATGTTTCGGCTGTGTTTGTATAAGTCACTGTCTTGTCGACCTTGGGTTTGGATTAGGCTTTGAAGGCATGTATGTGAAATACTTATCAGGCTAAAGCAGCTGCTGAGGAACAGGTGCTAAAGGAACAGGGATGTCTGTTAAGGCATGAAGGTAGAGGCTGTGCCAAAATCTTGTTCTTCTTACCAGTTGTTCTCACCAAGCTAAGTTCTTTCTGTTGTGCTGTCTGAGACAGCAGATGCTGCAAGGTTGATGCTCCAGCTATAGAAATTGCTTGGAAGAAATAGAAAGCAGGCTGAGAAGCAGCACTAACAAGAGCCAGGAGTTGTGGACAAGTTGATCCACAGAAAGAATGAGACTTCTGAGACAAATCTGGAATGAGGGGAATATCCTCACTGTACTACTCCTGCTCTTGATGATGAATCTCCTCAGCAGAAAGCTGAGAAGCATGTGAACGTGCTTTCTCTTTTTTTTCCCACCTTGCAATCAGGCATTTCTTAGATGGCCCGCTTCCCTCCAAGATGATCCCTCTCTGAAAGAAGACTGAAGAAACCTTGACTGTTTCTTTGGGATCGACTTTGACATCATCAGTTAGAAATCAGAACAGCTTAGCCAGATTTACAGTCAGAAGGTGCTCAAAAGTGAGTAAAATGAAAGAACTGGCAGCTTGCATGAAGTTCTTCAGAAAACATAAATCAGTCCCGTCTGTTCACTGTGAGCAGTTAAATCCATTTAACTACAGCAAAAAAGATGAAGTGATTTGCTGGTGGGCAAAGAAAAAAATCTGTTGCATAGGCACATTACCTCCACCTTCATTTATTCAGAAACTGATTATTTCGTTCTCCAGAACAAGATGAAGCTCATCTATTCTTCCATGAATTCTCACTATATTCACCTATGGCCCACAGTTAAGTCAGACCTTCAGTCCCTGGCCATCCCTGCAAGAGCAAATGGAAGGCAGTCAGCTAGAGCCTCTTTGAAGGGGACCTATTCCTGCTGCAAACGTGTATCACAGAGCACAGCATGTGGCTGAAGTTTTCACCCCTCTGAGCCAACCCATTTCATGGCAGCCACCAGGGTGGGGCCGTCAGCAAATCTGGATTTCAACTCAACCTGTCTAAAATGACAGTGAAGATACAACAGTCCAACAAGCAGACCCGAGGAGAACCCCTTTGCAATTTTTCTACCCAGGAAGTCACCTACTTTGGTACAAGACTGGAGCTGCTAGGCAAGTCCTGAGCTGCAGGTTCTTTCAGAGTCCTATGCTAAGTCAAAGCTGATTAGGAACAAAATGACAAAAATATTCTGGACAAGTTTCTCCTTTCTCTAGGGCAGCATCAATATTTCCTCTGTGCTGTGGCTGGAAGGAATGGCATGTAATGTTCCAACATTTCTATTGGTGAGATTCATCTGTTTTCAAATTTGTTAAACAAAAGTGGTAAAGAGACCAAAGCAGAGCTAAGAGCCACAAATTTTATTATTTTGGGGCAAAGGCCCTAGGTAAATACACTTAGCCAAAGACTGGATGGAAGGTTGTAAAAGCCTCAGTACATTTGTGAGGGTTTCCATGAGGAAATTGAAACATGAAGTTATATGAGATCCTCTGCAAAGGGTTCATAGAGTTTGCTTTTTCAAAATTCAGGATAAGAACGCAGCTCTGTGGAGTCAGAACTCTCTTGCCAAAGCTCTCCTTCCCTCAAGTCACTTTTGTCAATTGTTATGTAATGTCAAAAAAGTCCAACTTTTAACAGATTAGTGCTTAATTCATGTTGTTACCTGAAGACATATCATCCAGGTGAGGCACTGCCAGCTGCAGTGATGTGTTGATATGAAATAGAAGTCTGGGCCTTTTATAAGCGAGGCAGATGCTCTATTTGTTTGGGTACACTTTAGGGGAAAAAAAAAAGAAAAGCAGATCATTAAATTATTATTTTGAAAAGGTCCTTAATTACATTTAGTGCCAGAGAGAGGATGGTTTTGTAAAACAGATAGTGAGGCTGCATAGCAACAAAGAGAAAAAAAAGGTGACACTGTTCTGATGTCCTGGGACAGGAATTTCTGAATGCTCCACATTCATTGGGATGTTAACATATAATTTAATAATTAATTCATTTTGCTCATCTAGATAATTTTTATGGCATGCAAGGTACTAGAATCTTTCTAAACAAATCCTGGTACAAGTCCTGGTAGTGTAATTCTGCAGATGAGTATGCCAAATGGAGATTTTAGAAGCACAACGACAGCAGATGCTCTGTTCTTAATGTTTTTTTCTTTAAATTTAAAATTAAATCATTTACCAGGGTGAGTTTACATGCAGATTATTTTTTTTATGAAGTTTGCTAAGCAGGTTTAAGTGCTATAGATGTAAAAGTGCATGAGGGTGTGTTTTTATCTCTACTGCTGTGTATTTAGCATCAGTTGGAATATTTTTCTGATATTGTGTGCTGTAAAAATAGAATAGGACTTTGGAGGTAGATGGAATGATAGGCAAGCTGGTTTTCACATTATATATATAGTCTAACACTACTGGGAACAAAGATATATACTGAGAACCATAAGGAAAATACCTGTAAAAAGTTTCCAACTTCCAATCTAAAATTCCAACTAAGCTTATTCAGGTAGGTAAGTTCATATTACCAAATTAACTCTGATGCAATATAGCAGTATATGTCCTTGCACATGAATTTTATTTATGTGATTTTAAAGATTAATATACTGAAAACATTCTTGCCAAGGTATCTGTACTTATAAACTGCAAAAACCTCCCAAAAACAGTTGTCCAAAAATTCTTCCTGGAACACAGGGCCAAGTTCCACATGGAGCACTACGTCAGGTAGCCTGAAATGTCAGTGTTGAAATGAGGTTTGTGTAAACAAGATGAAAGCACATTAAGTGGTTTATGGTTTCTGGATGACAGTACTGCAGTTTTTGATTGCAGCTTCCAGACAAAGGGAGTCAGAAGAGCTACACACGCCCAAGTGCCACTTCTGTTCGCACAGCGGGTGGTGATGGCTCTGCTGTATTACGGCATGGTGTCCAAAATGGATGTGAGCCTAATAAGAGCTGGTAATTAAACATGATTAATCAGACACATAATTCTCCACTGTGGTCTGTGTGAAGCTATAAACATACTGATGTTCTGTGTTATAACAGGGTCATCGTGGGAAGTCAGCTCCCGGTGCTGCTCTGGTTTTGTCGGTATGACTGTTCCCATGGTCACACAGGTCAGCAGGTGGCATGTGCCCATCTGTTTTTTCTTCACGCTGCCCAGCCATCAAGGCACCCCTAGGTAGACCCCCAAAGAGGAAACCCCACAGATTTCCAATAATTTAGACACACAGATACTTGCAGTCATACCAAATTTAAGTACTATATGTATAGCCACAGGCAAAATATGCTTTCACTTGATACGTAATAAGGTAATTGAGGTGCTTAGCACTTCAAAGTAGCCTGAACAGTGTTATTTATTTTGAAGTTAAACTGCTTCCAGTATTTCAACTGCTTTGCTTAGGTGTAGCCTGGATCTCTATGAATATGATAGGCGTATGTTGTATAGATGTAAGCTGAACACTGGGCAAAGCTAGAACTTCAACAAGCAAAGGAGGAAACACTGAGAGCAGGGAAATGGAGTTAGAGTCCACTGGGACTGGTCAAACCTCTGAGAGATTTCGGCAGAATGAAGCTGTGAATCACTGACAAGAGAAAAATCTTGTCACAGTGACTCATAAAATGATTAGCACTGCCACAGTCTAGGAAAAAGACTTCATTAGAGCTAAGCCTCGCAAAGAATAGTCCCTGCAGCTATATAGTATTGCTTTTATTAAACTAAATCACTTGTTACAATACTTCTTTTTTTCCTGTGTGGAACAGCATTATGCTACACTGAAAATATATATTTATATAAAATACAAAGAAATATACTTTTTTTATCTCAAGAGGACTCTTGTCTTGAAATCTGCTGCCTGAAGTCTTGTAAATGAGATACTCACTCGGGCTTCATGATGAACTGCAGGTGTCAAGTCTTTAAAAAATCATATCACAGTCGTCACTGCTCAACATCAAAGTCATTGTTGCATCATGTTTCTGAGTGGAGGATTGGATTAAATATTCCAATAGTATTTGTCCTATATCTTTACTATTTTCAAGCTTATGCTCGTCAGCCCAACACAGGATGTCGAGAGTTGGACCTGGGAGTACTCCAGCAGTTAAATAATGTATGATTGACAATTCTACCCTGAAGTTCTCGTGGGGGCTACTCCTGCATCCCAGTATTGCTGCAGCTAATAAAATGAGCCTTACTGAGCCACTGCCTTCTTACTCATCAAGACCTGAATGGGCAGGAAACCTGACAGATCTGGCACAGCAAAGGAGGTAACAGTGAAAAAAGAGAAGTAATGGGGAGAAAGGAATCATGGTGTGCAGGCAAAAGATTGTGGAAGGTAATTTGACAGAGGAGGTACGGGTTAAAATATGTTCTGCCAAATACATTAGATATTTTATATACTATATTAATATATCATCGAGATGATATGTATTATATATTAAACCAGCAATAATTTCACAAGAAGATTTTGTCTTAAACTATGTGAATTATTTTCCCTGAAGAGATAAAGTGGGAGAGGAAGTGGGGAGATTTTGGTATGTGGAAAGAAGGAAAGGAGAGCAATTTTTCTGTAGCATGAGAAAAGTTTTCAGAAATTTTGCAGCTTCTGTTATACTGATACACATAAGGCTTTTGCAGACTAGGAGAAAGTTTTAACTTTTTATACATATAAATATCTATAACCATATGGATATAACTTTGTATATATAAAATGTTGTAAAGGATATATAGAGAGCTATATAATTTTATACCTATAAATAACATAAATAATCTACATATAGATCTATCTAGAGATACAGATATAGGTGATAGGTATGCATATAAATATACATATTTCTCTTGGTTTAAAATCCATACTCACAGTCTTTAAAATACATTGTAAAATTGGAGGCAAGTTGTCTTTACAAAGATAGCCATAGGACATATCTATAGACAAAAGAAACACTTTGTTTCTGCCTGAAGCTTTTCACAATTCACCTTCAACACATCTTGCACTGATCATGCTTAGAAGAAAAACTTAATATGCATCAAGATAAAAAGTAACTAAAATAGTTTATATTAAAGGGTCTTGTTTTATAGATGCAGTGCACCTTCAAACTAAAAAAATATCTTCAATAGCATAAGCCAGAAGGCATTCTTTGATCCTTAGTCCAGGGTTTTTACAGTATTCAGGGCTCTCAGTTGGTACTCTGCCTTGTCAACAGTACTGTAGCTATATTTCACTAAAGGTATTGCTAATATTAATATAATCCAGATGTTTCTATTTACTTTCCTTGGAGTGATAATGATTTCATATGATTACCTTTAGCATGTATAGAATCAATTTATTTTGTTATTTTCTCTGAATGTTATGCATGCTTATTTTCAAAAGTGAAAAAAAATGAAAGCACTGATGATTCATTTGACTATAGATATGAATTTTCCATTTTTGAACTAGCCACACATGATAACAACTAATCATGGTTTGAGGGTTTATTTCCGGTTCTCCTTTCCCTCTCTGCACATTTGCAAGACAGGCTGTCTTTTCAAAATTCCCAAGTAGCACTAGAAAAATCTGTAACAGGAAAATACAATAGGCAACACTCCAAGTTTTGTGAATGTTATTCTTTATATTCAGTCATTTTGCATGGATCCACTGGTTTTTTTAACCAATACCAGAAGTGCCTTTAAGGAGAGGTTTTGGTGTACAGTCTGTTCGATTCTTTACTTCTTTCATCAGTTGTGTCACTACTGGTCAACTGCAGGTCAGTATGATTTGAAAGAGCTGGAAAGTTAAAACAAACATGTCAGCTTCTGATGTCATGGTGAGTCTTCAGATTTTATAAGACTCAGACTGGTCTCTGATGTTGCAGACATAATTTAATTAATTGCAGGTGCTTCTGTGCTGATTTTAAAGAGAGAGGTAGAATTGTTCATTGAATAATTATGCATTATCTTAAAAAAGAATTAGCTGCTGCATCACATAAGGCTCAAGAAATTGCAGTCTATTAGTATCCAAGGAGGATGATAAATGACATACATTAGATGTATTTTGAAATCAGGTCATGGATAACTAATGTCAACAGATTCCTGAAAGTGTTGACCAAGAAGATTTCTTCTCTGGTAATTATTTTTCTTTAAACAATTTTTTAATCATGAGAGAACATACAAAAAAGTGGATATGTGCTAACAGTTTCTCAGAAATCAAAAAGTGAAAGGAGAGGTGATTCAGGAACAAGCAAGTGAAGAATAAAAAGAAAGAAGGAAAATGAACTGTGGACAGCATAGATTGCCACAACTTGTAGGCAAAATCATTCCTTCCATCAGAAATTTGTATGCATTCTTAGCAGAGATCTTATACTTTGTGTCACAATCACAAGTGCTATATATTTACATAAATCCACATTAAAACAAAGAGTGGAGTCTAGAAAGAAAACCAGCCATAAAAGCAGAAGGCTGGAAAAGTCCACAGTTAAGTTGCATTCACCTGTTATGGGAGGGCCTTCTTACCAGCAAGGAAGTCCACAAGCACCATAGATATCAAAGACATCATTTCTAAACTCACCTTGTGGAAGCTCTGAACCTGATAAAGTGTGCAATTCTTACCTTTACTCTCATTACAGAGCATAAAAGATGTTTCTTTCATATCTAATGGACTATAATGATAAAACACGGAGGAAATTAGTCAGGGCTCTACCTGCCTCTTCAATTTGGTTGAAACTTGCTAGGGTCTCAGAGTCGTTACAGAATTATTGATGCAGACTAATTCTATAAGCTTTAGTTTCTTAGGAAAAAGAGAGAGATAAAGGAAGAGAATGCCACCAGCAGGTAGCAATGGATTCCATACTAAAGGGTTAACAACTAATTGACAAACAGCAAAAGCAGCAGCCGCTGGGACATGGTGACTGTAAGGGTGTGCTTTTAGTACCTGCAGCATATCATCAAGGTAGTGGACCTAAATATAAAACAAGTGGTGTACAAATCTGAGGATGATGAAAGCATTGGCAGAGCCGTAAACAAGGAAGGAGCAATCACTGAGTACAGTCTGTATCACTTGGCTCATTGGACACATTCCTATAAAACGTGTTTTAATACAGTTCCAACAAAGAATGCAGGACCTGCCAACCAAAGGGAGGACTGTCTTCTGGAAAATAATAACTCTAAAAAGGAGTTATTATAAGCAGCATAATGCAGTAGTAAAATGAGTAAATGTAATCCCGGGATTTATAAACTCAAGCCTATTAAAGTGCTCTATAGAATGTGAGGACAAAGAATAGCAGAAAACAATTGCTATAAATTGGAATAGAACCAGATAAAGTCGAAGCAGAAATTAGGAGTATATGTTTAATAGTGAGGATGATTAGGAACTGGAATAAAGTAGTTGAGTCTTATGTTGGAAAAACTTCTATAGCTTCAGGGAGATCTTTGTCTTGGATTAAGCCAGAATTTAATTACAATTAATTATTAGATGGAATTGCTGGTAAGTACCTTTTGCAATGGTGGTATGGCTGTATGAGCTGTAAAGCTGATCCTACACTTGTTGCAGTGAGTATAAGGTTGTTTTCATGATTTGCTGAATAAGAATGCTGATCCTCTTTGCGTCCCTCAGCAAAGTAAATCACGGATGTGAAGAATGCAGTGGGGGAGGTCTGGTCTTGTTAAATAAACATGGAACACACGGAAGGTGTTTCAGAAATGACACCAGAGAAAAATGGGATCCTTAATGCACTCAGTAATATTGAGAGCTGTCATAAGGAGAGAATTGCTGCTGAAAAAGTAGAAACAGCAGCAGACTACTCTGTGTGAAAGAAACCAAAGGATATGAGCCAGAGCTCTCCTGTTTCCCTGACCACACTGACCACACTGGGGAGTGAGGTAGAGGAGTCAGGAGATGGGAGTGAAGTTGAGCCTGGAAGGGAAGGGGTTTGAGGGAAAGGTGCTCAGTTGGTTTTTTTTTGTTTGTTTCTCACTAACCAAATCTATTCTAATCGTTAATAAAGTAAATTCATTTCTCCCCAGGTCTGGTCTGTTTTGCCATTATGATAATGTCCATCCATTTTCCCCCTGTTCTGTTGGGGAGGAGGAACTAGTGAGCAGCTCAGTTGGAGGTTGACCCTTAGCTAAGGTTACCCCTCACAGCTATTCTTTCTAAACAAAATAAGAATTCATATATTTACTGCTCTGTTTCTCATGCTGAAGTAGGAATTTAATGGTTTCTAGGAGTAGCAAGCTTGGGATGTGAGCAGAAGCTGGAAAAGAACCTTTTTTTTTTCTTTTCCCCCTTTTTCCTTAGAAATGTACAGAATCTTTGTTGACAAAAATTCTGCATCTGAAACTCCTTAAAAATCCATGATATTTGGGTCCATCAGAAATGTAAATGGAAAGGGTTACAATACAAAATATAACAATTACTTACACACATAAGAAATAGCACATCACATTTGCATTTCATTACAAACATAATTGTTTCCTAGTTTCATTGGTATAGTGAATGTAAAAGAAAATAGTCATAGACAGTGATTACAAAACATTTCACTTTTTTAAAATGACTAGAAATTCATAGGATCTGATTATCGCTACCAATGACATCAATGGCTGACATAACTATTCTCACAATTCTTCATGAACAAGCACCATTTGGCATTTAAAAGTAGGGATATCACAGCAGTATGTTTATTTTACGTGAGTCACAGGGGTGATGCTATTATGGGTGACCTCTTTCTTTTAATAATGATGCACTGACTAGATCTTGAAAACACATGTATTGCGGCTGTAATGCCCTGGGGGAGTGGGTAGATTTCAAAACTATAGCAAGTCACTTCTGTATTTTATTCTCTGTAACTAACAATTATTTTCAGTTTTAGAAAGTGTCTGAAGATTACACCTCTACCCACAATCAAAGAAATCAGGTTGCCAGAAAACTGTAGTACTAAAGCTGGGGAAAGGTGCAGGTTTCCCTGACTGCTTAAACACAAATTTTTGTGTACATCATTTCCATTTGTCAAAGGTGACCACTGAAAAAAAAAAAAAAAAGGTGCCTGTAGTGTATGCATTGGACTATTTTTTACACTGTTCACCATCATCTGAAGAATAAATACATTCAACACTTGGCAGACAGGAGAGATAAAAAACGTTATTATAGAAAAAATTAGTATTGGTAATGAGCTAAAAATCTATACTACTAAAGTACATCTAAGTGTACTCAGAAAACCAAAACTGAGCAGTCCTTAAACAAAGGTGCTTGTACTCCTACAGGGATCCTCACATTCTCATTGCATACAGTCTACACTGATGTGTGTATGCAAGTGTGGTAACACTAAATCCCATTTTTTAAAAGCTTTCTGTAAGGGAGCACCCAGCCGAACCGGTTTCGGAGCACAATAGGTGAGATGCAGGGAGTTGTCATGCGACTCAGCTTCATCTC
>JAOTQQ010000001.1:190626690-190657888 GCA_026546715.1 Gallinago undulata | reverse complement strand
ATTGGACCTGTGAGTGAAGTCCAAATAAATTAATTTGAACCTCGCAGTGAAGTCCTTTCTCCCCGTTTCGTCACACTTTCTTGTAAGAAAATTCTTTTTTGTGCATTTGCCTTTTTTTTCCCCTCATGAAAACACTAAATCCTCATAGTTAAAGACCAAAATACTTAAGAATGAATATTTAACTTCGTTTTCCCTGTGTTTCCTCCTCCATTTTGGCCTGTGTGTTGTCCCCTCTGCCCATACAGGTAGAGAAGAACATCAAGCCATTAATAATCTAGTAATAAGATTAAATATCTGTGAAATATAACAGTTTAATCATATATTTTATTTCCTATGCACACATATAAAATGTAGGTAATACTCAGAACAGCCTTACATTCACTTCTTGCTTTTAATATCTTGTTTCACTAAATTGATGCTTGCATATCACCTTTCTTTTCCAAGGACTACTTGTGCCTCTCCTCTCCTCAGAATACTGCTGGACCCACTGGTCATTCTGGACAGAGACATGAGCTCAAATAGTTTAACAAAACCAAAACAAAATACCCACAGAAGCGATCTATGGGCACCAGTTCTACAACATTAAACAATACTTCTGTGAAAAAAAACAAAGGAAGTCAGCAGACTTTTGGTATTTCAGTCAAGGTTTTGAGAAGATTCTACAAAGAAAGATATCTCATAGATAATACAGGAAAAACAGTGGGAAACAGAGTAGAAAAGGGAGATCCAATCTTGATGGAGGACCTCAGTATCTTGTAAGATGAGCCTATTGTTCATCTACAAACATGATGTTTTGACAGTCTCAGTTTCACCCCAAAATCTCAGGAAAAACATTTTTTTCTCTCAGGAATCCAAAATAGTTGTTAGGAGAAAATTAGAGTAGCTCTACTTCCTTGCCTTCTAAGGGAAGAATTTCATCAGTTCAGATTCTGCATAACATCCTCCACTAAGCTCATCTGTTTGGGCATTTAACCAGGGAAAGAGGATATTTGACTATGTCAATAGAAATGAGTTTAAATTGAGCTATCTTCCTCTACAATCCCTTGACTGTCCTTAGGTGAATTGCAATAAATGATGATAGGGTAATTATACTCTGCTGTTTTACCAGATGTCTCCATTTCTCTGAAATACTGTTTTGCTCAGTTTTATAACCTCTGGCTCTTTAAATACCAAAAAGAACCAGTGTGGCTTGTTACTCTTTCTTCATCATTGCAAGAGCTATTATCATGTCACACTTTATACTGGCTACTGTACTTCTTACAGGAAATTGTTTCTCTCATACAGTAATAATAATAATTTTATTCAACTGGAGGAGATTTGACTGTAAATTTAGGAATATTATTTGGTTATAGTGAATGATCCAGAAAGCACAGTGCACATAAAAGAGCCCTCCTTTCCCATCTCTTGAAAGTAGATGGTTTGCAATAATTGGCCTGCTTCTTCTGGTCCTACTTAGGGAGATTCTAACTGATGGAAGAGTGTTGAGTATCTTTGAACTGAGGGCAGTCTCAGAGTTACCACTGTGACCTGGTCTATATCATCATTTCAGTCATTTCCCAGAAATCTTTAGGAGATGTAAGCAGTGGAAACACATTTCCTATTATGGATCAGATAATGGACCCTTTTTTTTTCAAGTCAGAAACAGTGTTGGTGAAATGTCACCAATGTAAAACCATCACACAGGAAAAACTATTGTGAACATTCTTAACATGACTTGAAGAACATTTAAAGTAGTCAAGAAGGAAGGGACAAAAAAAGGAAGGGAAGGGTCTTGTGATGCTTTCCTGTTCCTTTCCCCGGAATAAATGACACTTTTATTTGCTGATCTTGAGACGCTGTATGCCAAGAATATTTGTACACATATCGTGGCATTTCAGAGCCCATAGTAAGTGAGAAGCAATGCAGAGCACCTTCCTGTGGATCATTTCTCTTTTTTCCACTGAGCCATGGCACATTACCAAAAGCTGTGTGCTGAAACTTTCTTTAATTTTTTCCCCATTTTCCTTTTAGTTTCCATTTTTCTTTATTTTTTTTAAATTTTATTTGTATTTATTTTAATGTATTTATGTATTAAAATGTATTTTATTTTAATTTTTGAATATTTTTATTTATCTTCTTCTGTTTTCTTTTTCCTTCCTTTTTTTCATTTTCATTTCCCTCTCCTACTTCTTTTCACTCTCCCTGTCCCTTTTCCTTTTCCTCTCCCTCTCCCTTTCCCTGCTTCACTTACAAGCCTGAAGGTGGAAGCCTGGATAAGAAGCTTGGCGATTCTCATGTCAAAAGAGGTTTAAGAAACCCTTCAGTATGCCTCTTCATGGTAGCTCAGTAGAGCTTTTGAAAGCAAGTTGTTGCTTAAACAGCTAGTAATTAAGCAGTCTTGGAGAAGCCTCAAAAATTTGTAGCAAATGAAAGCAATTGTGGGTAGGGACCAAATGCTATCAAACTCTTTAGTACTACAAGCCTAAAAACATCATTTCCAGGAAGGACTTAAAGCAGATATCCAGATCCTATGAAATTAGGCATCAGCTCATTCACAGGACCGCTGATGAAATAAATCTGCTTTATTTTCTGTGCTCAGGAAAGAGAAGTCACTTCCCTGCAGCTCTTTTCATGCAGCATCTCTGGGCAGTGGTGTTTGTTCAAACATGTAACAATCAACCTATGTGTTTATAAGCCGAGAAACATAAGAAAGACCACAGCAAAAATTATTTCCACACTTACCTATAGCTAACATTTTGTTCTGAATATTGTTAGGAAAACAAACAGACCGTCTTCAATAATGCATGGAAATTGCTGCTGTTGGTAATACCTCCTGAATGTGCATTTTGTTATAAATCACCTACAAGAAGCATGGAAATATACAGGAATGTGCCTTATGTAAAAAGAACACAGCTTCCACGTTTCATGACAACCATGATATGTGGGGCATTCAGGTTGAAAATTAAATTGGCATTTTAGGCATAAGAAAATTAAATTGGCATTTTAGGCATAACTCTGCTTTACTATGTTATACGGATATGAGTTTATTTGTGTTTAACACGGATACTGTATGACCTTGAAAAAATGTCAAGATAGCCTTGACCTCTGAACATTACATCTATAGAGATGTTTATATTATTTTCTGTGAAGTGCCATCATCTGTGGAGATGAAATTAGTTCCCAGTAAACTAGCTAATTCTTTACTATGTTAATCTAGATAACTATGTTGATTCAGAGATCAGTATTATTTTTTTCTCTCACAAATGGCTTATAATCAGCAGAAATTGTGGTTGTGCAATGGTTGTATAAAGTGTTTGAATGGACCTTTTGCATACAAAGATTGTACCATGCAGGAAATTTTTTGAACATCTCTCTTTGAAGTGTGAAAACATAATCCCCCCAAAATCCCATCAATTTAATAGGGCAAACAAACATAAGTGCCTGAAATTTTGTCATTCCATGCCTCAGACTGCAGTGGCACACACACTATGGATTTAGAAAAACTAAATACTACATGGGGGAAAAAAAACCAAAACCCAACCCATGCATACATTACAGCTGGAAGCAGCAGCCTGACTGCTCTGAAGAACTTTCTATGTAATGAAAGAGTAAACAGACTTTCACTGCCTATAAAAAACAAGTGCCCAGTTTACACAAAACAGCATCATTTATGGGCAACCAAAGTTTTCCAAATGCAGGGATCCTGGCCAGCAGAAAAAGCTACTACCAGTTCTTTTTTGGTCCTAGTTACTTCTGCACGAGCTCCTCGATGTGCAAGAAGGACCTCATAGTAGCTTTGGAGTCTGTTTTATTGAATTCCACAAAGAAAGTGAAAGGTAATCTGTGGCAGTAGCGCTCCCTGGCAGGTATTTAGGTGCACAATAGATACTGCTAAAACATCCAAATAAGGGGTGATTTATCTCTACAGCTTTAAACCTTGACATTTAGCAGGACTGAACAAACAGCACACGCACCTCAAGTACACAGGAAGTTTTCATCTACTTAGCTGCCCACTTTATGTGAGTCCCTTTTATAAATATTACTGCAAACACCTAAAGCCTCAGTACAAATTCTTAAGATGTCGTCTTGGGTTTTGAATATTTGCTATATAAAAGTGGTGTTTGATGTATCAAATACATCCTATCTAGAGATAGCTTTTCTCTAGAGTTTTCAAATTGTAACCTGTTTGTTCTTTAGTGATGCACTTATTTTCTCTCTCCAGAAAGGGAATGTTCCATCAAAGTGTAAACCATCATTTTTATTTCAGAAACAAAGCCCTGTACTGATAACACATTCAGACTCACTAGAAATACCTGAGGGGCCTGCAAAACCATGTTGATCACTTCTGAAATACTGACTTGTAATATATTTTCCCAATAAAAAGGCTGAGCACCAAGTGTATCATCATTTGAGAACACAAAACCAAAAGGATGGCTTTTCTATGTTAGGCCCTGTCTGTCTGTTAGGCCCAAAGGTCTGTCTAGTCTCACCATGCAACAGGGGCTTTGCTCTGTTGTCTCCAGAGCAGAGTAAGCAATGGTCACCAGGTCTCCAGTCCTGTGCTGAACTCTTTGACTCTATTTTTCTGATATTTTTAGGAATATTAATCACATTTCATTCATGATTTTTTATTATTCTTCCCCGTTTCCTGTGGTTCGCAGCCTTTTTTATAAGGACTTTCAGTTCCTTTTCAGTAACAAGCATAGGCTTGTCCTTTCCACAGCATTCAGTAGGGATGAAGGGTGCTTAATGAAAAACATAAGAGATTAAACAAACAGCAGTACTTCCTCAGGATATTCTCCAGGAATCTGCAACAGCGAAACTGCCTAGACCAGAGACTGTATCACTGCATTAACTCAGGACAAGCTCTTGTCTGTGCAAAGCTGATTCTCTCCTCTTGGGAGGAACTGCAGGCTCTGTGCCTCCACTCACAAGAACAGAATGTGAGTTGCAGCTTGGGTAGAATTGCAATCTATGATGCCTGGGGAAAAGCTGTGAAAAGGCAAGAGACCAATTGGAGGTGGCCACCAAACTGAGACAGAGACTCAGCTCTATTGCCAATTACACCCAAAACGATATTCATGAATCTCATTCAACTTACATTCTAATTACACTTTTTAGCTCAAAATCTGAACTTCCAGAGTTTTGAAAGAGAAAAGGTAATAAAAAATAATCACTGTTCCTTTTCAGTGTAATATACCAATACAATGGGACTAGATAGAAGCTCTCAGCTAAAATCTTTTTCTTCATAATTCTGTGCCATAAGGAGCAAATGCTGGTGGACTTATTTTAAGAAAAGATTTACGCTATTTGGTAGTTAAACTCTGAATCATGGAGCTTTTGCACAAGTGGCACTCACAAATTCAAGAAAACGTATTACCATCATTTCTTGTATTTAAGCTGGTATCTTTCTTTTTAGATCTAAAAAAAGGTGGAAATATCACCGAGACTTGTAATGACTCCTTTTCTTTGCATCGCAACTTTAAAAGAAACTAAGTCTTTCTTGATGTACAGTTTGTTCCTCTTATATCTTCCATTGCATTATAGTGAAAAGATCAACAGAAAACATTTGAATTGCATTGACTCTGTGTTCGTATGTGTCCTTCTCTTCCTGAGAAATAAGAACTTTTTGTTATCGTTGAAGAGAATAAAGTCAAAGTGGAGGAAATACTGTCAGAAAAAAAAACTTGATTGCACTTGTACTGATGTCTGCATGAATGGGACACATGGGACCTAGTACAGTGCATAGGATCTATACTATTAAACTATAAGTATCTATGATGCTATTGTCTACATAAGAGCTCATAATTTTAAACTTTCTTTATTACTACTAATAAGAAGTAGACACATTCAACTTTTTTCAGATACCTACATTAGACTGAGCTCTACTGAGTTTCAGAGGTTTGACAAATCTTCAAACTCCTGCAAATACATTTCTTAAGAGTTAGCAGCCCATCAGGATTTCAGTGATGAGCTTCCTATTCTTTAAAAGAATACAGGGATGAGAAAAAATAAGAACAAAACCAAAAAACAATGTGAGAGAATGGCTGAAGAAAATTTTGTCAGAATCAATCCCTTTATATATAAATTACAAGTAGATTTCTGCAAAAGAAAATTGGGTCTTTTCCATTAAAAAAATAATGGATGATGAAGAAAAATATTATGTGTACAAAACCACTTACATGTTCATACATACATAACTCAAGAACATACACCAAAGAAAACTAGAATGCACTCATGAATGTTTTGATGATTTTGAAAAAAGGATGTTAAAACCAGGGCCACCTTCTTGCTCTATTAGATATAAATACCCAACACCTACTTTTTTAACTTCTTTGGAACCATTTCAGTTCCTTCCCTTAGCGTTGTGCTGGCACTGAAACACATCCCTGCCTTACTTGGCTCTTAGTCTTTTCTGCAGTGTGGATTAAATCCAATGAGATTGTTTCACTCTTGTGGAATAGGTTCGAAACACAGATGTCTTTTTCATGTTCTTTTCATAGTTTGTCTCATTTGCAACTCACATTTCAAAACCAGAGTTATCTTGCCAGAAGGGACTTTACTGGTATCTCAGGTACTTGAGACCATAAGCCTTCTTGTGGGAGTTGCTTTTAAACACCCGTTTCTCAATATCAAATTGCCGGTTTCCCTCTGGAGCCTTCTCAGAGTTGAAATTTCTTTACAGGATCTCCCAAAGGAGCTTGGCTGGTTGTGTGGAAATGACGTGGGGAAACTGCTCCTACACCTTGCTTTTTCTGCAGGAGAACCAACCTAAAGAAGTTCAGGATGCAGAGCGATTTTAGGAGTAACCACTGGAAGTAGATGATTTTTCAAGCCACAGGGAGGAAGGACTGGGGAACTGAATGTGTGAGGAATAGGTGCCAACCCAGCCTCAGAACTCCAGAGATTTAATGCTGTTTGTGACTGCCATGCATATTAGTGAAACAAACCCATATCTGTTGTTCTATGACTATTGCCATTGTTTCTTGCAATTAAATGGGGCTTTCTTCCCTCTCCACCTGTCCTAGCTTTGGTACAAACAGTGCAAGTATTCTTATAAATGAAACCCAAATCGTCTAAGTTTGACAAAAACAAAATTATTCAGTGCTTTGGATCTTTTTTACCTTAGAATTGATAAAAAGGGACTCTAAAGACCACTTCTGGAATCAAAACCCTGACTTTAAGTCTACTTGTTTCATGCCAAATCTGGTGTTAAACCTGACACCACTAACGTCTCATACATTGTAAGTTTAAATTTTACAGCTTTCAAATGCAGATTTCCCATCCCGCTCTAATCTCTGCCTTGGGTTTAATGTTTCAGGATTATCAGGTTGACAGCCTTGGAGGCTGAGGTCTTACTGAAAGCACAGTAATTGTTCTCAACTAAGTAGTAGAAGACTGAGTTATTAAAACTTACATTTCTGCAGCCACAAAAGTTTGCCCACAATCTTCCTTTAATGTAGCTCAGGCATGTGTTGGAGGGAGGCATTGGCTCTTCTGCCAATTGCAGTGACCACACTGATGGTTCAGTGACGTGAACACCTTTCCCTTTTCAAACCGATCTGCAATATCCAGTTCATTTCACTTAACAACCTATGGGCACTACCAAACACAGCCAGATGCAGTCCAGTGATCCAGAATGGAAAGGTTTGCTATCTTCTTCCTAGTAGCCTGAGGTGCCCTGCCCTTTTTGGTGACGTTAGAATGACTCTAAGTTAAGGTTGTGATTCAGTACCGTGGTTCTTTCACTTTATACCTCAGGCCACTTCACTGTGCAAAGCACAATGCAGAATTCAGGCTCTTTAATTCTTTTATACATATTATAGTGCTAAATTACCAGCAAGACATCATACAATTTCCTAAGCAATAGCACTATATACATAAAAAATAAAAATACCTGGAAGTTGTGTTAGGAATAACCTTGAATAATCTCTTGATTCTTTTTTCTTTGAGCATATTTCCCCACAGTGACTCAGCTTCAGGTGCTCTTTAGAACACACAGTCATTTCCAAGCTTTGCAAAAACCTGAATTTTCAGTTTCTGCCGCACAAAATTAAAACTGTAAGTAGTCATCAGGACTCCACAAAGGCAGAGAAAGGGCAGGCCAAAGCTCCTTGCTAATGCCTTTTAAACTCATTTCATATGAGATAAATAGATACAAGCTTTGTAAAACCAGTACCTACTGTCTCAGAGACCTTAATTGACCACTTCTACATATTTCTGTGAGTTAGGGAATCTCCTGAAGGGCCTCTGAGATTCAGTATAATACTCAAAGAAGGTATATTTTAGAGGGGGGAACATCCACAAATCCACAAGTCTGTTTCTGTTTATTATATAATATTAATCCCTTTATAGTGAAGAAAAATAAAACCAGAAAAAGTTGAGTTGTTTTCTTTTTAACTTTGACCAATCAATTGCACTTTTTTTCAAGAAATTGTGTTGAAATCTTAGTCTTATTCTAAGTACGTACAAAAATTTTAGTGAAATACGCACCCACTTGAAACCTCTTCTGCAAATTATGTGAATGTAATGTCATAAGTTTCTGAGTTTCAAGACCTAACTATTAGGCAGAAAATAGATCCCTTAAACCAAATAGGAGGTGGACACAGTCTAAAATGTACTCAAGATACAAATCACTCATATTCTGCAGAAGCCATATTTTTATCATTAGAAGGGGACCTGAAGCAGCTTGAAAGGGTGGGATTTCCATGTGGTTCTCTCCTATTTGCTGATACCCTTATTTTTGCTTTCCCACAGTCCTTTCACTACCACAATATTACATCACTTTCAAGAAATGTGGGTCCATACCAGTCCTACTCTGTGCTCTAGTCAATCACTGAGTAAGTCTTTCCTGTAAAAACCAAGCAGGTTTTGGTCTTTTTCTGCTTCATTTTCTAGTAAGTCTAGGATTGTGTTGTCAGTCCGACAAAATCTCTGAAAAAGATATACAGAGCTAAATATAAAGTGTCACAGAACTTGCATACTGACTAGCAACTTACAGATAAAACCTATCAAAAACAGTATATGGTTTATGGGATCACTTTTCTTTCTCATTTCCTGGATCACCTTCCAAATAGTTTACACAAACTAGAACAATTTTAATTGCAGAGTCTTGCCTCTGAAACTTCCTCGGTTACAACTGTTGGCTAGGATATTTATGTCTCTCAGGTGGAGGATGACACAGATCCTTCATCTTCCAGAATTCACAGAGCAGAGTGGGAAAAAGACTCTTCCACTTCTGAAGGGGCAAAGGTGCCTTCATGCGGCACTTCAAGAAGACACTGCACAGCAGGGAATACTAGGCACAGGAAAGTATTTCTTCGAGATTATATTCGGCATCTAACTCCAAGGTCTTATTCCCAGATTTTCTCCTTATATTCCTCCTTATTTTCCTAATATTTCATGGTTATTTTGAAATTCAAAGTACTACACCCGGTTAGGGGGAGATACTGTAAGAATTCCTGAGGTCTATTCCCAGGTAGATGAATTTTTCTGATGATGATTTTCTGGTGATGATTTTCTAAGATAAGTATATAAACATAGAGTATTGTCACTCACTGCTTTTTCCCACTTTTCTTGTCTACTTGGTGTAGACAAGAACCAAGAATCAGGGTTCAGATTTCCTTAAAGCAGACAGATGCCTCTAAGTGTCATACACCATTTAGAAACTGCTTTTCTCTACACCTAATCTTTCACATTTCACAAAGATCCATGCACAGAGTCTGTGAAACAGAAATAACTGAATTTGCTAATTATAATGACTAGGCAAATCACAGACACAAGCTGAGCTGAGCAGCAAAATAAACTAAAATTAGCAACAGCATGCCCCTGGCCTAGGGCAACATCCAGCTGATGAACAGAGACAGCTGGGACCTCATCCTCACTCTACATTCTGTTACCAAAACAAATTAGTTGTGTCACTCCTATAATAATAGGGACCACATCCACCTTCTGGAGCACCTGCACTGCCATTTCTATGTAGATGTGCTTCTTTGTGGCCCCAATCCGCCTGCCTGTGTGTATTCAACAGGAGATCATGCAAATATTGGGAGAAAGAGAGCAGTGGAATAGCTGGTTTTAGTTCTATTGCTGATAAACCACTTAAAGCCCTTACATTTACTCTTCACAGGATCTATAAAGGGATTTCAAAGGATCTATATAGCCACGTTTTGATTCATCAGCTCCCTGTCAGCTTTTCATGCTTCTCTTGCTTGCCACAGATTAACACCCTCCTTCTCTTGGCTGTAAATGTTGCAACATAGCTTTTTATAAACTAATCAATATTTAATCATTGTAATACTTCAGAGGTTAAGAGAGGTTCAGACATGGAAATTATATTGCACTTTCCTGATATTGAAAAAACCTCACATAGAGTCTGTGGGATTAATAAATTATATTATTCCCATTATAAAATGGAATCCAAATTACATGTAGTCTATGTGAATTACCCAAGGTTATGCAATGCATCAGTAGCAGAGCAAACAACCAAACTGGCAAGAACGTGTCTTGCAGATTATTCTCAGTGAATTAGACCAATCCTGTCTGTGTGTATGTTTCAAGGTATATAATCTCCAATATAAACTGTTACTGTGATCTAACTATTCCTTTGCAGCCCACATTCATGTCCCTCTGCCTTTTTCTCCGTTTAATATGACTTAGTTCATCATATTAATTAAGATGAAGAGCTGGAAGCACTCAGAGAAGAAGTATGTTAATTATGCTGTGCATGAACTAATCAAGTAATGGCGAGCAGCTGGTCAAATGACCGGAATTTGACTGACGTTACTGTCACCGGGTGTCTAATGCTGAAGAAGCAGCATGAAGTCCTTAGAACTAAAAATGAACATGTCAGTAGGAGAAAAACCCACCAGCCTAAGAAATGGAAAATTTTTTCACTCCATGAAAATTATTGTCTCAGAGATGTTAGATACAAGTCAGTCACTTACCTTGGAATGGTAGTTCTAAGCTAATGCCTTCCAAGTATGTTGGCCAAAAGAGACACATCCAGTTTTCACCTTATCTTTTCTTTAAGGTTCCCTGGGGACCTCAATCTCAATGGAAAATTAGGGACCTAAATAGAAATACGGTACCTTTTTCTGTGGATCTCAGCCTTGCCAATAACCAGGAAAGTTGATTCCATATACGACTTGGCTATGGTAGCATCAACCACCTCTCAATGCAGGTTTGCAGGGCAGGAAAAGACATTTAGCTCCTCCACCAAACCAGATGTCATTACTAACCCACAAACTGCGTATTAACAGCTCATGTATTGCAGTTCATGGTTTCCAATACATGAAGCATAATTTTAGCATGCACTTGCTGTTCCTCTTCTTTTCAATTAGTTTAAGACTAGTTTTATCCAGTGAGCACCTTAAAAAAGAGATACCAACATTTATTTCTATAGCTTTTTGAAGATGTATTTCTTTTTCAAAGATTGACTGAAAACAAAAGTAAATAATTACTAGATAAATTTGCAAGTTTGTTTATATTTCTCCCTTTCCTTGTCATCAGTTCATGAATAAACAGGAAGAATATTTTCTAGGAAATGCTTTAAGAAGCTGGTTATTTAAATATATATTCAAAGGCTCTAGCTGCAACAGTGACAAGGTGGGGGCTATACAGCTGTGGATGTTCATTCAGGAATAAAATCTTCACGAAAGCTTTTCTGAATAGCAATGAAAAATAAAGTACATGTACAGGAGGAAAAAAGAGAACATTAAGATATAAATTCTCTTCAAGAATTTATTTCAGTAGGCTCCTTTGCCTCCTCCTCATTAGAAAATGTTGTAGGATCTGAAATCTACCAGTTCCCTGAAGCAACAGAATTTCAAAGTGATTCTGCTGCAGGATGAAAGTATTTAACATGCTAGTTAGAACACTCGCTTCTTTGTATTGATATGAAATGGTGCATTTATGCTACTACACAACAACAGATTACCTAGGGTTATTTGGGGTGAAGGTTACACTGTCTCCTAGAACAACAATTAACTAGTCAAAAAAGCAGCTTTTTTTCTTATCTTACTTACTCCTATCTTCCTTTTAATAACAAGTCCCCTTTTCCTCTTTCAATTACCTGTGCACACAGTTTGCCATTGCTGCATAGCTTTCCTAATACATCTATCACTTTGCTCAGTACATTTTCTTTCTAGCTTTTTTAACACTATGGAATTAGTTGAAGGGGACTAGGAGCCCTTTATGTCCATTGTTTGGACCTTTTCAAAGGTGCCATTAGCATCTTCTTTGATTTTTTTTCTTTCTCATAGAAATGCGTTTAACAATTCTAAAGCAATGGAATTTCCTACTAAATATCTCCTTCAGTCTGGAAACAACTCAGAAAAGTTATTGCATTTATATGATACCTCCACAATGTAGTAACCACCCTGGATCAGTTTCTTAAAATCTTGAGCATTCTGGAATAGTTTATTTTATATGAGAAGATTACAGAACAAGTTTTAGGAGGAACATGAAATCCAGCGGGAGTGAAGACCCTCTCTGAAAATTAAATGAAGTGAACTATTGCTGTTTTCTATTTTTATTATGCTTTTGCAGCACAGTTGCAAGCACTCAACCATTTTCCAGGATTATTGTGTCCAGGAAAAGGAAACCGTTGAATGTACCACATTTTGTGGATTCCTCATCACTAGAAGCGTTCAAAGACAACGTCAGTGATTCCCCATCATTGGAAGTGTTCAAAATTAGGTTGGGCTGGGCTTTGAGCGACATGATCTAGTGAAAGGTGTCTCTATTCATGGCAGGGGGATTGAACTACATGATGTTTAAAGGTCCCTTCCAACCCAAACCAGTATATGAGTATATTACATATATATTCCAAGTCACAGGCGACAGGACTAGAGGAAACAGCCTCAAGTTACACCGGTGGAGATTCAGGCTGGATATTGGGAAAATATTTTTCACTGAAAGGGTTATCAGACATTGGAATGAGCTGCCCAGGGTGGTGGTTGAGGCACGATCCCTGGAGGTGTTCAAAAGACAGTTTGACATGGTGCTGGGAGACATGGTTTAGTGATGGTGTTGCATTTTGTTTGTTGTGTTGGTGTGTATTTTTGTGAGAGTTAGGTTGATGGTTGGACAAGATGATTTTGAAGGTCCCTTCCAACCTAGAAGATTCTATGATTCTATGATTCTACAATTTTACAATCCAAAACCTGACCTGCAATATTCATACAAGAATAATTCTGACTGTTTCTTATTGCCATGTCTACTCTACCAAGAATAGAATAGAATAGAATAGAATAGAATCACAGGATGATAGGATCATAGAACCATAGAATCATTGAGGTTGTAAAGGACATTTCAGATCTTAGAGTCCAACCGTCAACCTAACATTGACAAAACCACCACTAAACTATGTCCCTAAGCACATCCATCTTTTAAATACCTCCAGGGACCTCCTTTCAGATAGTTGTAGAGAGCAATAAAGTCTCCCTTCAGCCTCTTTTTCTCTGGGCTAAACAACTCCAGTTCCCTGACTTGTTCTCCAGTCTCCTCACCACCTTCATTGCCCTTCTCGGGAGTCACTACAGAATCTCAATGTCTCTCCTGTAGTGAGGGGCCAAAACTGGACACAATATCCAAGGTGGGGCCTCACCAGTGCCGAGTAAAGAGAGACAATCACTTTCTTAATCCTACTCACCACATCATTCCTGATCCAGGCCAGGATGCTGTTGGCCTTCTTGGCCACTGTGGCACACTGCTGGTTCATATGCAGCCAGCTGTTGACCAACACCCTGAGGTCCTTTTCTACCAGGCAGCTTTTCAGCCACTCTTCCCCATGCCTGTAGCACTGCATAGGGTTGTTTTGACCCAAGTGCAGGACCTGGCACTTGGCCTGGGTCATAGACAGAAACTAGATGAAGAGTAAAAAGACAACAATTCAGCTACTTAAAAGATAAAAAAATCTTTTCAATGCTTTGAATTTAATGAACATTTATCTTCCCTCTCCCCTCTCCTCTGTGATTTTTTTTTTCTCTCAAAACAAGAAGACAACTTCCTTGTGGTAAAAATACTCATTTTTTAAAAAAATTGCTTAGGATGTTCTTAAATCACAAATATTGAGTCCTTCTGAGCTAGAAAATAAGCGGTATTGTTTCTGCAAAGCTCAAGCGTCTTATATGTAATGCATTGTTACCAACATTACTGTAGATGTTGTAATCCGCTACAGATAAAAAGTTGTTTTGAAAGATACAGAAAAATGTGGTCCAGCAGGGATTGGACTGATTGACCTCGGATGTTTTACTCAGTCTAACATTCTCCATTCCTATGAAAAGGGAACACCAGTAAATGAATGTTGAGGGTTAATTGTTCAAGAGTCAGAAGTGCTATTGCATTTCAGTAAAGCAAAACAGCAAATATCTTACTGAAGCTTCCTGAATTATAAACATGCTATGGTAGTTCATGTTGTTTGTTTAAACCTAGAGCAGAGTTTTATTGAGCTGCCAGGGAAAAACATGAAATGACCTTTAGGAAAACACGTGTCACATTGAGTCAAACTGCTGGCTTTCCTTTTCCAACTACTTTGGAGGACTTAATTATTTTCTGTTACATTAAGCATAGTAAACACAAGAAAGGGGCTATGTATGTGGAGTAATAAGTCCATAAGATTTTTTTATTATATTCTTCTGCAAGAAGATATATGTTTTCCTTATAGAGAAGAATGGGTGATTAGGCAGGCAGGATGAGCTGAGAACTCATCTATGCAAGGATCATACAAACAGACATACTAGCATTTTACCTATTCAAAAAATGTAGGCAGAAGAGATGAGAAATATTTATAACGTGTCTCAAACATGAGTGAACCTTTTTGGTTATAATTGCAACCTCCTTTGCAGCTAATTACCCAAACCCCAGCTTTCCAGACTTTCATAGTATGGATACAAGTTTCCATCCCTTGGTTACATTCAGAAGAAAGGTAAAACAAATTAATACAGACTAAACAAAGTTATACATTTTGGAATAAAGAATGTGGATCCTGTTTACAGAGTATCATAGACTACAATTACTCTGAAAAAGGTCAGAAGTTGATAATGAAAGTAATAGTGAGCTCTTTCAGTGATGCAGCAGCAAGAAAATCAACCAAATAAATCCCTGGAAAAATTAAACAGGGTACTGGTGAAGAGACACTGAACAATAATTTAATGTCTCCTCTCATCAATACTGACCATGCTAGAATGGTGTCTGCGGTTTTACTCTTTACAAAATGAAATATTGGAGAGAATTTATATGAAAATTATCTGAGAGATAGTGGAAATGAATTGCACAACAAGATTTTGAACTCCATTAATTCAGCTTATCAATAACAAGCTATCATTGCTTTGAATAATCAGTATGAATAAATTTACGGAGGGTTCACATTAGTAAGGGACATATTATCCTCTTCTCATATGGTCTCCATTGTTCATATAATGGTCCAGAACAATTCAGAATTATATAGATAGCCCAGTTTATCAGTTCAATGTCCTCACTGACCATCATCTTGAATTCCATTACCATTCCTCAGTACAAGTGACAGATTCATAGCACAAGCCTTCTCTTTTGACCTGTAATTGAATCAAATGGAAGTATGATTTCCACTGATCTATTTTGTATCATCTAACAAAGGGACAACCTGGAGTTCTTGTCTCTGCTCCAGGGACTCTTTATGTATTTTATGTTATAAAGTGTCCTTGGATAAAAATATAGAAATAATCCTGAAATCAGAACCAAAATGTAAGAAAGGTCTCTCACAGCTAAGGGCCCTCTTTAGATGTGCAAATTCTGAGTCTTTCTCTTTGATCCTATAGAACATGCATTCCCAGATTTACAGTAGTCCAGCTACACCAAGAATTATAAACCACCTTCCTAATGTCCTGTAATGCAGGGTAGAAAAATGCTGGTGTGAGAGACGTGGGCATGAGAGCCCTGCCCGCTAGGGGAAGGCCTTCCACTTCCTAAGTGAGTACTCTTCTAATCAATAAATCACATTCTATCCTTGAATAATGGTATTTCTCAGAAACCGTTGTTGTCATTGATAATATTAAACAGAGATATGACTTGGCTCCAACACTCTTCAACATCTTATTTGCTCCACTTTTTCTTATTGTATTTAAAGACACTCCTTGTGACATGTACAAGAAGGCAGCAGTTGATAGACAACTCTTGAACTCATGTCAGCTGTATGCAAAATCTGAAATAATAAAGGCAAACACAGGTTAGTGGTTGTTTGCATACAGCTACACTCTGCTGAATTGTATTCTTGAGGATGATTCAGTTGGTTTAGAATTGCTTTGCTCAAATTAAAAAGCACAACAACAAAACATCAATGTATGTTTGGATTAAGACTGGTTGACTTGAATCCATGCAGACTCTCCCATTTGTAAGATGCTCTTCAAGCCTGCAAATTCTTGACCTTGGTGGCATAAGCTTTCAAAATACTTCACTTATTGAAGATACTGCAGAGTGTACCAGCACTGTTATTGGCAAAATACAGTGTCATCTCTAAGTTACTTCAGACGTACTCATCTGTGACCTCTTTGATAGTAATATGATATCAGATGGGAAAAAGTCTCTAAGGTCAGTTTTTTAGTGGAGAGTTCAAACCAAGAACTGGATAAGGAAGATCAATATATGGACAAAATTCCCAGACCACACTAAATCACAGAACTAATCTTAACATCCGGGTAATCCAGCCCAAAACAAGACTTTGATAACAACTGTGCAATTGTTTATATCTGACAAAATTTTAGGATATGTTATTGAAAATTTGTTGAAATATTTTCAGCATTGAAAGAGAAGATAAGAACACCAATAATCCACTGCCACTTGTTCTTGCCTCTGACATACACAGGTTGTGCCTTCTGTCCAGAACTCCACTTTCTTTCACTATAGGACTCATTAAATTGGAAAGGAAAAGATATCTGATAGGCCAATTACAACAAAAAATTCCATCAAGCTCTCCTGGAAAAGGTAACATCATCTATGGTCCTATGACTGTGTTTCAGGAAAAAGCAGTTGTCTTTTCTTTTGTACCCTTGCACATGATTTTGATCTGTGATAATAGGAGGAAATTTTCCCACATCCCACCTCTGCAAAATATTTCTTGACTGGCATTAGATGAAGGTTCCTTTGAACAAAAAATGAACACTTTTGTGAGGTTCATTTCTAACCAATCTAAACCAGTCTAAAATTATCATAAGAGTTTCAGATTCTGTGACAATAGAGTCTGAAACACTAGTTAAGAAAAAATTCAAATTTACTAAAGCAATGGTCCACACAGACTGTTCTATGCTTCACTTCCTTTCTCACAACATTGTGTTGCCAGGGGACTGACAGCATGGTAACTATAAATATTGACTTGAGGAATGTTCCAAGGAATAAAGCCTTAAATATTTATTGCTCTTATGTCTTGGTTGTTTTTTTTTTTTTTCCAAAGCATTTCCTAATAACATCAAATAATGCAATGTGAATAGGTTTGATTTCACCAAGTGTAAATGCCTATAGTATGTGCATTTACATCCCAGCTAAACACTCAAGGCAGTATATGAAGTCATAGAATTATAGAATACCAGGTTGGAAGGGAACTCAAGTATCACCTGGCCCAACCTTTCTTCGCAAAAGTACAGTTTAGACAAGATGGACCAGTGCCTTGTCCAGCCAAATCTTAACAGTGTCCAATGTTGGGGAATGCACCACTTCCCTGGGGACATTATTCAAATTACTGATTGTTCTCATTGTGAAAAATTTTCCTCTTGTATCCAATTGGAAACTCGTACCCATTACCCCTTGTCTTTTCCATGTGACTCATTGTAAAAAGTGAGACTCCATCATCTTTGTATCCACGCTTTAAATACAGGAACATGGTGATAAAGTCCCCCCTAAGTCTTTCCTCAAGGCTGAACAAACCCAATTCTCTCAGCCTTTCCTCATGGAAGACTTCCTCAGAGCTTTGATGATTTTTGTGGCCCTTCTCTGGACCCTCTCCACCTTGTCCACATCTTTCTTTTTCATAAAGGGGATCAAATCTGAACACAGTATTCCAGGTATGGTCTGACAAATGCTGAATAGAATGGGATAACAACTTTGTTATCTCTGCTAGTGATGCCCTTGTTGATGCAACCCAGCATCCTGCTGGCTTCCTTTGCCACAGCAGCACACTGTTCACTCATATGCAGCTACATGTTCACCAGAACCCCCAGGACCTTTTCCAGGTAGATCCCAGCCTGTACTGCACTCCGGGATTATGTTTTCCCAGATGTAAGACAACTTGTCCTTATTGAACTTCGTGAGGTTCTTCTTAGCCTGCTCTTCCAGCCTCTCCAAGTCTTTCTGCAGGGTGACTTTTTCTTCCAAAGTGTCCACTTCCCCACTCAGTTTGGTATCATCAGCAAACTTCATCAGGGTAGACTTGATCCCATCATCCAGATCATTTATGAATATATTAAACAGCGTTGGCCCCAATATTGATCCCCGGGGAACCCCACTTGTGATAGGCACCCAGTCTGAAAAGGACCTATTTACCACCACGCCTGGGTGCGGCCTGTCAGCCAGTTCCTTATCCACCTCACAGACCACCTGTCTAAACCATAAATCATCATTTTCTCCAGGAGGAGGCTCTGGGACACCATATCAAAAGTCTTGGAGAAATCCAGGTAGACCATGTCCACCATTTACCCCACAACCAAGTAGGTTGCTTTGTCATAGAAGGTGATAAAGTTTGTCATGCAAAGTTTGCCTTTAGTGAATGTGTGCTGTTTTTTCCCAGTCACATGCTTCATTTGACTTGTAAGAGCCTCCAGGAGGATTTCTTCCATAACTTTCCCAGGGACTGAAGTAAGACTGATGGGCCTATAATTTCCTGGATCTTCCTTTAAATTTACCCTTCTTGTAAATGGGGTGACATTAGCCTTCTTCTAATCTTCTGAGACATCCCCCAATCCTACAACTTCTCAAAGTTTATAGAGAGCAGCCTCACAGCAATGTTCTCCAACTCCCTTAGCACCCTTGGTTGGATATTGTCAGGGCCCATAAATTTGTAGGGGTCAAACCCCTGTAATAGTTCACATACCAACTTTTCCTTCACTGGTGGTGGGTCTGTGTTTGCATTGTTGTTCCCAACAGTGCTGGTAAAGACAGAGGTGAAGAAAGTGTTTAGAACCTCTGCCTTTTCAGCATTATTGGTGACTAATTTACCTCTCCTGTTTAACAGCAAACCAATATTTTCCCTTTGTTTCTGCTTCTTGTTTGTATACCTGAAGAACCCTTTCTTGTGGTTTTTGACATCTCTGGCCAATTTCAATTTGAGATGAGCTTTCACTTTTCTAACTGCATCTCTGCATGCCCTGGCAATGTCCTTGTTCTCAATGGGTATTTGTCTACTTTTCCATGTCTGGTACACTTCGCTTGTTTTTCAGCAAACTTGGAAGCTAGAAGCTATAGTGCCTGGAAAGAACTATAAATTTTCAATGGAAAGAGATGATGGACTTTTGGAGCACAGATCACACTATCCCAAACCAGAAATTTAAAACAGGTCAGCTGCATAACTAAGAGTACCTTCCTCTCTCTTTCAGAGAGTCTAAGGGTGACCAACTCGGAGACAGACGTTCACATTTTAGAGTTCTAAAATTGGGTGAGATGAATCCCACCTTCAGCACTTAATTTCTACAGGCTGTGCAAATCTCTGCAGTATATATGTTACGCTCACATTAGCAGTTGCTATGCAATTACTATGGTTATACTATTATTAAAACTTCAGCATGGTGCTGGCTTAACAAAACGCCCAGTATCAAAACAATTCCTGGTTCCCAACCTTCACATTTCAGCTAAGCAAGAAATTATATCCCCGGTTACCTATGATTTTTCTGAGCAAGGATGTACTGATAAATTAGTCATTTTTGCCAAGGAGCAAATCTCATAATTAATTAGGCTCATTGGGAGTTTAATTTATCCTGTATGAATTTCTGCAAAGCTAAAATTCTCTGTATGAGCCATCAACTGAGCTGCATGGTTGTATGTCAGTACACCCTGAGACAAATGTCCCTCAAGAGGGACAGAATTGAAGGTGTGCTTCAACTTCTGGCACTCCTAATCTGACCGAGTGATTTATAGCACAGTTTTGAATCCTGTTTTCAATTACCAAATGCTTTTCATTTGCTGTACAGAGAAGGGTGTGTGCCTAAATCTTCCCTGTCTTAGGTTTTTGCGTTTGGTTTTATTTGTTTGGTTGGTTGGGGGGATTTTTTGTGTTGTTTTGTTGTTTATTTTTTTTTTTTAATCTAAAGAACAGTGTTTAAACTTCAGGTTATGTTATTGATTATTCTGTGTTTTATTGTACCAAGCACCAGAATATCCAAGTCCTTTCTGGAATCGCATTCTTTATCCTCTTGCCTCAGGGTCAGGATGACTTCCACTTCCCATTTCCCAAGACATTGTGGTGTTAAACACAATGAAGATCGAAGTGTTAGGTCCAAACTGATACTTTGGGAAGCAGAAAGGTGACTAGCAATATACACAGGCATGTCACAGATGTGAACTGACACTGCTTCACAGGAGGTTACTCAAAGTAGAGAGTCCAAAACTTAGTCAAGGGATAAAAATTTCTGTTGGGATTACTTGGATCAATAATAAACAATCCTATTCTAATTATATTGTTCAGAATTTCAGTTTACCTCTGACATTACATACTGATTTATGCCTCAATCATTCATTTGCCACCCTTGAGGCACAGGCAATAGGTCACAGCCTGTATCGGAACAAGACCTTTTTTCTTGCTTGTGACAGCATCATTCTGTGAATAAAGGTGAGATCTAATTCATCTTGACAGTCCATTCCCAAACATGTCAAGTAATATTGCCACAATCTATAATGACATTAGATTTGTTTCTAAACATCCATTTCCTACATATAAATTTTATATTCATGACTATACCTATGCTGATATTTGCTCCCTTGTTGGCACAACAGGATCTCTTATATCAACACTAATAGCTGAGTTTATGTGTAATTTGCTGCACTTTACAGTTCTGAGACCCAAGATTTTAAAGTAAAAATGATAGATAATGCATCCCTCTTTTTCTCATGCTGTCCTCTTCAAACATGCTTTCTTCTCTGCCCTTTCAACCCTACACATCATGTTGCACTGCACTGCAGGAAATAGTAGTGTCATTTCTTTGTTAAACACTTTCTGGGATGCTTAGGCATGAAGGTATTATATCACATCAAGCATCACTTACAAGAATACTGCAGAAAATGCAGGGGAAGGACATTCAGTCAGTCAGCCTAGGATTTAAAACAAAACAAAAACCAAAAAAAAACAGATTCCATTTGTGTATTTGCTACATATGGCACTGTAAGTTTGGGACAATTAGTGAAAACTCAGGGTAAAAGGTTACCACAAATAAGTCAACAGCAATGGCTATTTATTAGAGTTAACATAGTATGTGTTAAAAGAAGGTAACATTTAATATCTTTTTATTCTTTTGAACTGCATCACAGAACATCTCAAGGAAAAGCTAGAGATACCTGAGTTAGTTATCTTGCATTTGCTATGAACTTTGCCTATAGAGAATTGACACTTTCATGATGAAAAATTTTTTCAAATGCCTGAGCTCAAAATATATTGGTGCTTAATGTTTTGCCTATAAAGTCAGTACAGTGACATTTCCTAATTCATCAGGGCATTACAGGGATAAAATCATATAATATTGCAATCCACAGTTGACGGCATGGATATTAAGTTCCCAAAACAAAAAATGCAAGGTACAGGCACGGTAAAGGGAAAGGGAGGTGGATAACTTCTTCTATCAGCAAATAAAGAAAAGTCTCTGGAGCTGAATGTTCTCTGTTACTGTGTGCTAGAGAGAGCAGAAAGTAGTTTTCCTTTAATGGGCTCTTTTTTCCCCAACAGTAATAAAATTACACTCAGGGAGGTCTTTATAGGATATATAAAATATAAGTCAGCAGGGTGCGGGGTGATGAGCAAAAAAAGGAGGAGGAAGGAAGAACTGTCCAGCTTATGGGAACAAGTGCATGTTATAACAGAGAGAGCCCTCCTCAATGACCCTCTCCACTGAGGACTTAGTAAGCAACAATGGCAGAGGTGACCTTGTGCTATGGTGCTCTTTACTGATATTGCAGGGCACAGGAGGAAAAGGAAGAGCTACTTCCAGTAGAGTTGGAGTCATTGTAGTTTGGTGAAATGATGGAAACTCATGGCCAGGACTATCAGCGTTTCACCTTAGGGCCTGAGATGACCTTGCCTTTGTATCGCCAAGCAAACACAAGCATTGCGTGTTGGTCTTTACCTGAGAGAAGAGTGTGATACGGGAGAAACCATAAATGTTAAGTAGTGTTTATTGGGCAGTCAGTGGCCACCAGGGAACTGACTTAAAGACTGGTACCAGCAAGTAACATGAGCTATGGGGGGTTAATAATTACTCATTTATTGTAGGCTATAGCTGTGTTTTCCAGAGTTCCAGCAAAACGCTCTTGATTCACAACATATTCCCTCCTTGTTTTGAGTGCAACCTTACTACCGATAATCAGGAAAATCTTCCATTTGTGTCTTCCATTTGTGTCTTCAGGATAAATTTAGTTTTTACATATGCCTGAACTGTGCCTCAGGCTGATGCTTTATGCTAATTTTAAGAGGAACCCCTGGATATTCAAACCCTTCCTGTTGCAAGTACTAGCTGTCAGAATGCATATGAACAGAATTACTGGGGCTAGCAGGAATTCATTTAATCTGTACAACATATAGAAAATGTCCATGATTAGTATTGCAGTAACATATTGGTGTTAAAATGGTCTGTACAGTATTTTTTAATTCATATTAACTTGTCAGTTTTATGATACATTTTATTTGGTCCTTACTTTGTATTTACCTCTCTCCTTCCTCCTTTCAGTTTTTTTTTTCCCCTCCTCATACATGATGTGATAAGCATCTATCACTCTCACAGCATGTGGAGTGTCTATAGGTGCTTTCTGGCTTTCACAGAGGTGTTTCTGTGCTAACTTTATTGCTGCTACCTTTCTTTCCTAACACAAATTTCAGAGTATACACTCATCTCACAAGGAAATATGATAGAAAAAACCATATTCCTCTAATCTTCAGACAGGATACTAAGCTACTTTTAATTGCCAAATATTCCTGATAAGGCAGTCTTCCTATGTGCATATCAGTTTCAGTGTTGTTTGACATTGCATTCCTACCCCAGCATGCCCACCACAGCCAGTGCTGCAGTGATATATCAGAAGGCAGCCAGTGTGGGAACAGCCCTCCAAAAAAGCAGATCTTCAGCATACAGTGTTAAAGACAAAAATTGACTCATCCAAATTTTTTAAGGAATCATGAAATTTGAGATCTGATAGTCATTTTATTAAAATAATTGCATTCATTGTTTTCAGAAATGAGATCTGCTTTGGAATGGCTCTGGGTTTTTCTCTGTCTGCTTGCACACCAGGGTATATTTTGGGCCCTGCAACACAGCACAAACCACAACAAATGACCTTGTGCAGCACAAGGCTGGCTCACATGAGAACTCAGCAGAACTTGACATGTCCTTGAGAGCGTGTCATATCCTGTTTTTTACCCAGCTGCAGAGGAAGAGAAGTACCTTGGTAGCATCCAGCTTCCACTGTATTATATGCTCTTTTGAAAACTTTGTATGTATGCTTCTGCCCCTGATGAGCTAAGAGAAACCTGCCCACCAGCCAGCTCTTCTTTGCCTTAACCTTCCTTAGAAAATGATAGCACTATCATGAAGCTGAAACAGAGAATAATAAAGAAATTAAAGCTCACAGATAAAGGACAGATAATCACAGGTGCCCCAAAATCAAGCATTGATCATCAGCACATGTGGCCAGGTGAATCATAACCACAAGATCCAGACTGCACTATGAAAAAAAATGTTTTTTACTTCTACTATTCAAAACACAGCATTTGAAATTTTTTCCTAAGACATAAATTAAGTCAGTGAGAAATGTGAACGCCGTATTGGAGGTATTGACTCTTTCCATTTTATTTCAGATGTTAAATGTACCCTTCAGATGATGTAGAGTAGCAATTTTCAGTCTTTGTTAATTTTGGGCACATTACTGTGTAATCCTCCAAACAAAAAGCAATGGGTTTTTTTAGAGTTTATTAATGTATCAATTCTGTGCCCATAAATCTAATATCTGCTTGGATCCACAGTACCCATATTTTTAAACCAATTTTTTGATAAACATAAAATTTAAGTCAAAACCAAATAAAGATAATGAAATTGTGAGAAACATTAGGATATAACTCCATTAATGTTGTAAGACAATAAAACAACCACTCAGTTAATGTAGAAATTATTAGTGCCACCTATTGGCAGGCAATGCAAACACAGCAAGCTATAAAGTAGAAAATTAATGCAAAAATAAAATGTTAATTGATTTTCAGAAGTGAAACTTCCTTTAAAAAAAATAGTGGTTTGGGTTTGGGTTTTTTTTCCTGGCATTTTTGTATGTTTTTTCTCCCTCCGTGCAATCAGAAAAATATTTATAGGAGAGCGATTTTTAAGTAAATAATGGAGATACCACTGAAAAACTACTTTTGAAATTTTGAGTGTTACTAGTCAAAATGTGAAACTTCATTCTAAAGAATCTCACTTTATTCTAAAGATTTATGTTATTTCAGTTAGGAAAGTAAATGTATGATGTGAGCCACATGTCTAGCCAGACAGTATGAGATAAAAAAGGTTATAAATACACTATGCATAATGTCTTTTGGGCAATGACACTGTTGATTACCAAAACCCACTGAAATCTCAACCTTTCCAGTACTTTTCAAAAAGGTTCAAATTATTATAGCTTATTTCAATTTTTTTATTTTATTAATGTGTTAAGGCAGATTTAGTAGAGAAATTTTAACAGAAGTACTTATAATGAAAGACATGAAAGTACTGAGAAAAAAAAAAATCCAGAAAATACAATATGTGACCCCTGTGCATTTAATACAGGCAAAGTGTGAGTATCTATGCTTAATATGGGTATGGAAATATTGGTTTGAATACCAGATACACATATGGATAGAAGCAGAACAGTTCAAATGTCACAGATCTGACCAAGCTCAACCAATTTGCTGAATCCTATGGTTCTGCCTGCAGATTTAGTAAGCACCATGTTGATTATCTCTTCCTGGTCATGAAGGAAAATAAAAGAGCCAGAATTGTAAACCAATTGCAACAAACCATACAAAATTGATGGTGAACTATGGGTAAATGATTTATCAGTAAAAAGATTCAAGCCTTTTCATGCCCACTCTCTATAGCTTTGTTTGGAATAGACTTCCTTGGCTTAATTATGAGAATGTCATGAGACAGCATTAAAAGCTATGTGTGACATCTGCTGCTTCTTTTCTATCCACAGTTGCACTCTCACAGAAGGAAATTAGATTATTCTGATATAATTTTGTCTTGAAAAATCCATGTTGACAGTTACTAATTTCCTTGCTTTCTTTTAGATGCTTGCACTTTGATTATTTGTTCTAGCCTTTTTTCAGGAACTGAAGTTCATGCATTCCTTTCAAAGATCACTACCGTTTTCATCCCTGATCATCACCCATTAAGGTTTACTTTTCAGAGGGACTTCTGACATCTCTGATATTTCATCAGCTAACTCTTTTTATCATAAGATTCACAAACTCTATTGTCATATGGCTTTTCTCACCCACTACTGTGATGTTCTTGACCAATTCCTCCCTATCATTAGAAACAAGGAAAGACATCTCTTTTCTAGTTGAGTTCTTCACCATCTGCATTTGTAACTGTCACCAGTTTATTTCAAGGACTTTTTGGGCAGTTCAGAGCTTTCTCAATAGAAGTACACATCATTAAAATGCCTCATTAGCCTCAAATCCTGTCATCTGTATAATTTTGCCATTCACTCATAAGAAATCTAATTTACTCGACCATTTATGCTGATATCCTATTGTTCACCTATCTACTTTGACAACTCATATTATTTTTTATTTTAATTATTTTAAAGAGACATACAGGTATAGTAAAAAGGCAAAAAACTATCAGTTAGAATTCATGACACAGACAACATCCCTCAGGAATCAGAGTAGGCCCAGCCAGCACTGGGGCAACCTACTGAGCATGAAAGATAGACATTTATCTCTAAGGTCTAATTAAGAGCCAAAAGCAGCCAGCAAAAGACTCTTCCCAAGCACTGTTCATTGCAGCAATCTAGGATTTTTCAGTTTACTGCAGCACAAGTTGGGCTACTTACCTGGTTATTTGTGGGAAGATTATCTTTGTGTTCTTAAAATCACCTTTTTAAAAGCACAACCAAAGAAAAAAAGTCATAAGTTGATATTTCCAGAACATAAAAAGAGGCTCTCAAAGTCTATTTGATTCTTAGATTAATGTATATCAGTAAATATAGCCAATGAGGTAAAAAGAAATCAATAGAATCTCTCCTCCTGTTATATTTTTGAGATAGATATAGATTTCCATTTAATCAAAATAAATTCCTTACCTTTTAGCCATCACTGCAGCTTAATAACTGTCTTACAAAGATTTTATTTTTTGTTTTCTGAAGTCAGAGGGAATTTTGCTGCTGACTTCAACAGAGAAAGATTTCACCTGAAGCAATTCAGTCTAATGATTTCTTATTAAATACTGGAGCCTCATTTGACCTTTATTACATCAGGCAACTGCATACACATCTCTCTGTTTCAAGGATCTTCTATTCATAAAGTCGATACAATGAAAGGTTGCCAATCATCAAGGTGATAATCTATACTACAGCAGATCCTTTCTGTTTAAAGCATTTTGGAATAAAGAGTTTGTGGTTTAGTGATGGGGAATTTTCAACTGTGCACCTTTCACCACTGCCAGCAGATATAATGTAGGGGACTGAAGTTCAGCAATCAGCTAATTGATTACGGCCTCTGGCTCAGTGCTTGCCACAATCTTCCTTTTTGCCTATCTGATTTTCACAGTATCATTAGCTTCTTTATCCTTTGCCTTTAGTACAGATATCTTTTTGTTAGAATTGCACAAACAGTATAAACTACAGAATGCACGTCATTCACTTCTTTGCTTTCTCTTTCAGCATTTTAATACAGAAGGAGACCCCTAGGTGCTGTTGAGTAGTAGCATTATTTTGCTGGGGAACTAACAACCAGCCCAGCAGGACTTTTCAGAAGTCATTGGTATGTTGTATGGCTCCCCAGGATGCTGGACTGCATCACTTTCCTTGCACACAGCCGACTGATGTTACTGAATCTGAGAAACTGCCCAAACCATTGCAGTTATGGTGACCATTATGTTTCTCCTGAGGGATTTTGCTCTTCCTTGATAATCTCCAGAGTGCTAGTACATCAGCGCTGCAGTACACCATGATAATGATCTCTGCCACAGAGGTAGGTAGGTAGGACGGGGGTGGATAAAAAATAACGCTCAACTGCTTTTTTGAGGAATTGCATTTTATTTGGGTTGATATCAACACAGTTCTTTGTGCTCATCTGGTTAGTGCGAACTAAACAGTCTTGTCCTTTGATAAGAAGATTGTCAATATTACATAATCCTACCCAAAAAAGAGTCCACTGATAAGTCAAACACTGCTATGCCACAGGACAAACTGTAACACCACAAGACTCAACATCTTACATACAAAATTTACCACCTTATTGTCTTCATCACTCTTAGGGTGCTGCCTCTTTTCTATGCAATACTATACAAATAATTTTCTTGGCTCCAAAACTGGTTAAACTATTGAGTACTAGAAGCTGGAGGAAGTGTCACTCATAGTGTAGTGAGTATGAGTAGTGTGCCCTACTCATATAAACTTTCTTTTCACATCCTGTGCAGGATGGTTTCACACAGGAGACTGGGTTTGCTCTGACCTCGTGTGGAAGATCATACATTTTTATGTTGCTGGCAAGTTATTGACCAAAATATTGAATTTTGTGCTGCATGACATGTGCTATAAGGCAGACTTCTTAGTGTGATTTTTTTCAAGATAACATGAGCAGGGAAACATTTTTTGCTGAAAACCTCAAGCAGTTTGCTCAAAATATTGTAGATTAAAGTATTAAAGGATTTTCTCAGACTACTGCAGTGAAGTGTCATTTCATTTTTCAGGGCTGACGCATTAATGAATTAATCAGAAAAATGTGTTGAAGTAACAGCCATAGCAAACCCAACACTTCCACACTTTAGTACATACTGCTCTTTTTAAATGCCGAAGTAACTTCTGCTTACACCTATAGAAGAAATTTCTAAGACCACTCAGTAAAATGTTAGCTTAATGGCTTGGCATTAAGACTCAACCTATGGAATTTTATTCTAGAATATATTTTGCAGATGGATACAAAAAATACTTGTTTTTTTCATTATAATGCACAAAAGCCTGTTGAACATGTAAAAGCATACATCTGTTCCTACTGCCTGAATTAGAAAAAAATCCCACATATTTATTTACTTGAACATAATGACCATGGCGATGAAATAAGTACTATTTATGAGCAGAAGGGTTTGCATGACAGTTTTGTTATGGTAAAACCCTGCTCGTGGCAATAAAATACAAGTTTCATGAAAGCCCACTTACAATAGGACCTTTATTTTAGTAATAATAAAACACTTTTCTGTGCTGAATACTGGACTTAAGAAAATACAGTATTTAATGGGAAACCAGGCATAAGATTGACTTCATGTCATAGACAGATATGGTAGTATGAAGGCTCCAGTACAAGTAACAACCCACAAAAGTCTCATAAAGGGTTGCCCTGAGGGGTTTCTTTGGAGGCTTTTTGCTATTTAACTCAAAGCAAATACTAAACCAGCTTCAGAAGGGAAGGTGAGGGCTAGCACACAATACCTGATGAAATGCAGGTTAAAAATAAATCAATTTCCTCAGTTTCAGAAATTATCTCATAAAATAAGGAAGTTTTATTGTTTAAAGGAGAATTACAGTATTAATTTAACTTCACAGTGTGTTGAGAATTGTGTAGTGCAGCTCCAGCATAACATCCCCTCAAAGCTCCATCAAAGCAAGGTTCAGTTTAGCTTTGTGTTTGTTTTCTAAGGAAGAGGTAGGTGGTGATTCCTGGAAAGATACTCCTCATTTTAACACTGGGCTGTAGGAAAGCCTGCTGGTGCAAACTCATGTGTGATGAAGGTCCAAGGGGAGCTTTGAAAAACCAGTGGGTAAAAATGATGGTTCAGATACACAGCAGCTCATGACCCACAGAGCGTCTGAGCTCCACAGAGCTGGAGCAAAGCTGCTGCAGTGCTCAAGATCCCCATAGGAGCAGAGTTAAGCAGCAGATTAGCTTCAGCCTTGCACAGCTACAGAGCACCACAGGACTGGTGCCTGAAGATAAGCTCAGCAGTTGAGAAGCTTCCCTCATAGAAAATGCAGGAGACACAACCAATGGGATGATGATAAAGGTGTAATATTCATGAATATCAACAAAAGCCTGATCTTTGTTTTCTTGCCAGCTGACACAGGACAGAGTTGTGAAAAGCTAATCAGAGAACTAGTCAGAAAATTGGAATTTTACTCATGGACAGTTTTGTGAGGAAACAGAAAAATCTTTTAAGGTTTCCCTGGTGGATACTTTACAGCATTAAATGTACAACAAATGATTTTCTCACATCCCTTGACTACTTTCCAGGTTAACTGTGTTAAAACAGCAGAGTGCTAAAATCACTCATTGGAGATGAAGTAGCATGGTCATACTTAGAAGAGAAATAAACATGTAAAGGAGAAAGTGGTGCTTACCAACGTGAAACAAATTAGTTTTAAAAGGTAAGATGTAACTTCATCCTTCCTTTTTTAAAAGTCACCATTTCCCAAGGGCTAAAAGAAAAGGAAATAGAGAAGCTGGGTATTTTTCCATCATGTCCACTTCAAACA
Source organism: Gallinago undulata (assembly GCA_026546715.1). Taxonomy (NCBI): domain Eukaryota; kingdom Metazoa; phylum Chordata; class Aves; order Charadriiformes; family Scolopacidae; genus Gallinago; species Gallinago undulata. The sequence goes on along the minus strand of JAOTQQ010000001.1, from coordinate 190,628,023 downwards.
ACCCAAAATCCCTGAAAAGACTTTCTCGTGAAATCTTCATTTTCAGCACCAAAAAAAAAAAAGGAATATTACTTAGAAAATAGATTCCTTTCCACCTAAATATAATTTAAAAAAAAAAACAAATTGCTCTTTCCTGTAGTTTGACAGGGTGGCCACTATCTGTAGTGATAAACATTAGTACTATTGACTGACTAAAAAAAATTGTGCTAAAACAGAGACAGCACAGAGGAGAAATCTTCTGCAGCCTTGTCTTGCTTTGCAGGAGGACCAGAGTATACTGGCTTTCCTAGAGTAGCTCATTAGTGCTCTTCTAGTCCTCTAAAGATTAAGGAGAAACCACCACTGTATGTGAAGGATACAATTTCAATCACATATTTGGACTCACACATCAATGACAAATCTTGGCAGAAATGGAGCATTGCAAGTTCCTGTTCAGATAAATGAGAAATTGAATTTAAAAAATTATAAAACATAGAACTGTCTTTTGTCTGGTTACTTAAAACTTGTCATTGTAATTGGTAAATTAAAAAAAGCTGCTGCTAAAAATGTGGTAGAATTTGAAATAAAACAAAATACTATTAATTTAAAGGTATTTGAAATGGCTAATGAGACAAATATCTAACTCTTGATAGTTCCTCTCTTTTCGTAGCTTGTTTTTGGGAGAATATTTTCCTAGCCTATTCTCAGAGTAATACATCCAAAAGCTCAGCTGAATGACAAATTTTGATTTCCATCTGATGACTGGTGTTTCACAATAAATAAATCTATGCTGCTTGCATATTTCAGAACAATTTCTGCAGAAGTCAAGGATCAAATTGGTTGGAGGGGCAGTTCCCTGCCTATACCTGTGAGACCGAGGTTGCAATGGAAGCACACTGATGAGACACGTGTAAGAGATTGCACTGCTGCTGCACATGCTCCATCTCCCTGCCTTATAAACATGCAGATCATTCACACAGACCATGAGCCAGCAATGTGCCCATGAGCCAGCAATGTGCCCTTGTGGCCAAGAAGGACAATGGCATCCTGGGGTTCGTCAAGAAGAGCACGACCAGTAGGTCTAGGGAGGTCATCCTTCCCCTCTACTCTGTCCTGGTGAGCCCCCATCTGGAGTACTCTGTCCAGTTCTGGGCTCCCCAGTTCAAGGACAGACAACTGCTGGAGAGGGTACACAAAGGGCCTGGAGCATCTCTCCTGTGAGGAAGGGCTGAGGGACTTGGATCTTTTTAGTCTTGAGAAGAGAAGACTTATGGGGGAAATACTTAAAGGGAGGGTGTCAGGAGGACGGGGCTGGTCTTTTCTCAGTGGTGCCCAGTGACAGGACAAGAGGAAA